>CM043016.1:16439617-16949193 GCA_023690525.1 Holotrichia oblita | reverse complement strand
GATTCCAAAAACTGCGTTTAAAAAATGTTTTGATTAATGTTTTGGTTATTCATTGGCGTAAGCGTATTATTTTGGAAGGAGCTTAGTTTGAAGGCGTTATAATTTGGTTGAATGTACTGTCATGATATGACATTTCGATCATTTCCAACAACACGTACACACAAGCTATTGCTATTTAGAAAAACTTAAAAAAAGGAGGTCAAGAAAAAAGAAGAAAGGTTTTGAAAAGTTGATTGAAAAAATAGAAAATTCAAAGAAAAGACAATAAAATAGAAAGTCAAAAGTTTGAAAAGAAGATTGAAAATTAGAGAGACAGAAGAAAGAGAAACGTTTTTGAGAATTGAAAGGAGAAAGATTTGGATTGATTTTGAAACAATGACGGATGAGAGAAGATAAAAAGGAAAAGATAAAAAGGGAAAGAATAGACGAAGAAGAAAAGGTTCAAAGGAAGGAAAAGGAAAAAAGTAGAAGCATGAACAAGGTGTTTTGGGGATAAAAATATTTCCATACCACACACAAATAATTCAGTTAAGAGAGGGTGGGTTTCAAAATGATTATTGTAAAGTGTTTAATGTTTTTATTTTTTTTTTGACTTTAATATTGAACACTGCAGTACTTCAGTCATTGAAAATTAAAATTGTTTCCTCAATTGCAGAAAGAGTTGAAATAATTGAGTTTTTTTTCGCGAACAATAATAGTGTTAATAGAGCATCAGGGTTGTTGTTATCCATCGACATCCAAATAAAAATGTTAATCGAAAGTATGTATGTTTTGGAGTTGGCGAGAAAATTTCGGGACAAGGGGTTGGTAGCAAATAAAAATAAAACCGTTCAAAACTCGGTAATACAAGCAGAAGCAGTAGAAATGACCGTTTTAGGATACATTGCTATCGATCCTACAATATTCCTCAGTGATTTTTGACAAAATATAGATTCCTCTCTCTCCTCTCTTCTTGGATGGAGAAATGAATTTAGAATTATTAGAACACATAGATCCGATGTTGATTAATTTTATTGAGAACGATGATCAGAATAGTGCAGACCAGTTTTTTTTTCAGCAGGATGGAGCTCCTCCACACTACACTCAATCTGTTCGATAGTACTTAAATAAAAGGTTTCCTCGGCAATTGTTAGGAAGGAGAGGCTATATTGAATCGCCCGATTTGTCGCTCTTAAAGTTCTTTTTGTGGGCTCAAAGTATGCGTCGTCGATGTTTTGAGCATGGAAGTGGTGGTGGTGGTCAATTCAAACATTTACTAAGTTGATTTTTTTCGAATCAAGATTCAGTGTTTTGAATTAAAATAAATGCAAAACGCAAAAACTTTCATTTATTTCTGTATCGTGTTATCGTCCACGATTTGAATAAAATCTAGCAAATATGGTATCGTTGTAAAAGAGAATTGAATTGCCTTTCAAATGAGCTATCCTCGAACCCAGTTCCTAGCATTGACAAAGGAAAGGGTATGAAGTTTAGTTTGACAACAAAATTCAGTGATAATTCATATGTTTCGTTTTCGATGAGCCACCCTGTATAGTGCATATTGTGCGGACGCTTCATGCATGAATAAGAAATGCTAAATTCTCTATTACCATCTATTGCTAACATGTATTTAGTCACTTCTCTTTAAAAATTTCTAACAAACATAAAATCGTCTAAATTTACCACGGCTCGTAAATCGCACATTTTAATCGTCCCCACCGTCGTTAGCACTATTTTCCCTCATTCTTAAATTTAAAAAAAAGAAAGACATATGAAAAACGTAACAAATCTGAAAAAAAAAATCAGGATCAATCGAACATAATGATCGTATTACCCGAGAAGTATATATATTCAAAAGAAAAGATCCAGAATTAAAATCTAAAGCGCCTTTTTATTTTATTTATTTTTCTTTAAAGATTCATTTCACTTACGAAAAGGTAGGTAATTAAATATTATTTTGCGTTGTTCTGTTTGGTCTATAGGTTCATCGTTTTGGTTGTGTATTTTTTGCGTTGAAACTGTACAATTCTACCCGAAATCAATTTTTATAAAATGCCGATAAATTTTTTGCAAAGAACTGCGTTCGTTTTTTGTTTTAATTCATGTTTGTCTTGTTTCATCAGAGCGTGGAGAGAATCGAGACATCTAGCGAGACTGACAATCCATAAATGCCGAGCTAGATCGGTATCTGCTGTACCGACTTGGGTTCATTTGACAGTCGACAGTGCTATTTCCGAACTTGTCCACTAGAGGGAATGGAGGTTGGTATCAGTCCATTGTCACAGATATTTTTGCATTCGGAGGAGTACTTGTTTATGTTTAGTCTATTTTCATTGTATTCGCTTGCAGTGGCGATTCCAACCTGTTCAACTGGTACTGTGAGTCCTTATTTGTCATTTATGTTCTAAGGAAGTGTCTGCAAGGTTTGAGAAGTATGATGCTGCATTTGATGGTACTTTTAAACCATACTATGTCAAGTAATAAATTTAAGAGATCTTTTCTTTTCAAGATCTGCAATCGATTTTGTTTAAATATTTTTTTGCTAAGTTGTTTATAGAAACAAAAACAAAATAAGAATAAAACAAAAAAACTGGGGCATATTTCCGTTATTTTGCAGGAAAATGAAAAAGATGTTCTTGCTAAATTATGATTGGAGAAACGGTTCAAGATGAAAGAAAAAGAGTTTATTAAGCTCATCAGTTAATGACTGAAATGACCGATTAAGTAGAGAAGACAACGGTTTTTGAGAGGGCACAAGTTGTCTTTCAGAAAGTCAGAACATTGTCGCTTGGTAAAAGCAATCAACAAGTTTATTAAGTTTTTTTATTATAGTTTACCAACGAAAATTTCCTCTTTAATTGTGATGATTTGGGGCTATCAAAAGTAACAAAAATCTCAAAATAATCTCAACGGTGAGTAAAAAAACAACGATGTTCGGCTTAATCACGAACAAAATTAGCTCGATAACTCGAAAACCGCAATAGTTAGGCTAGTGCTGCCCCGGACTTTTTTGTAGAAAATTTCATGCTCTACAAAAAAGCTCTTACAGAGTTTTTGCGATATTTTGTACGGTTAAAGCTAGATTCGCAAAAATATCGCAAAAACGACTTTTTCCATTCTCTGCAGATGTAGGCTTAACAACAGAAGAACTATGGGCTGTTTGCCCCACCATATAAATCCAAGTCAAAACAAGTCTTTCGACTGTAAACTTTGAATGTTAGAATTATTGATGACGATGCCTTGATTGGTGTAAGCCTTGATGAAAACATATCTCGGATTTCTCATTCTGGCAGCGATTCAAATGATTTCAAGATTTAATGGAGTCTAACTTTCAAGCAGGTTCCTCGTCAACTAGAGCTAGATTAACGAAAGTTGAAATTGCTGCTAAAATGAAGGTTAAAACTCGAAGAGAAATTCGTGGTTCAGAACGCCCTAACCACCACTTCTGCACCCTGCAAACGCAAACTTTTAAACAAAAGTTTAAAACAAAACATTTTTTTTGACGATTAGATAAGGTACTGCAATGACTGGTTTCTCATTTCTTTTGGAATAAAATTGAGAACAAAAGTGAAGATTGGCAGGTTTTCGATTGGAAATCTAAATTCCAGGAGGCCATAGACGCAGATAACATTTTAGTGCGTGCAAACTCTTTGCCAAAACACATTTGGCCGACGCTCAGAAACTTACCGGAAAGGGAGGGAGGAGAGGAGGGGGAATCCGGATTAGACTAAAGGAGCTTCGATTGGGCATTTATTTTGGAAACAGATGGAAGTCACAAATGTAACAAATAGGCCAGTGGTTAATTTTGGTGGAGGATCCCCAAGCAAAAGTATTAAAAAAAAACAAGTGACGACTGGTAGGTTCTCGACTGGAAATCTGAATTCCAGAAGGCCACAGATACAGATAACATTTTAGTTTGTGCTGAATTTTTACGGCAAAACCCATCTGGGTGACGCTCAAAAAAAATTACCAGAAAAAAAAGAGGGGGTGGGGGAAGAAGAAGATCAGATTAGATTAAATGAGCTTCAATTGAAATTTTATTTTGAAAACAGATGAAATCACAAGTTTAAAAAATAGGCTGGTGGTTAATTTTGGTGGAAGATCCTCAAGCAAAAGTATTAAAAAAACAAATGACGACTGGTAGGTTCTCGACTGGAAATCTGAATTCAGAAGGCTACAGATACAGATAACATTTTAATTTGTGCAGAATTTTACGGCAAAATCCGTCTGAGTGACGATCAAAAAAATTTAAGTACAAAAAAAAACGAGGGGATGGGGGAAGAAGAAGATCCAGATTAGACCAAACGCCTTCAATTGGGATTTTATTTTGAAAACAGATGAAATCACAAGTTTAAAAAATAGGCTGGTGGTTAATTTTGGTGGAGGATCCTCAAGCAAAAGTATAAAAAAAAAACAAGTGACGACTGGTAGGTTCTCGACTGAAAATCTGAATTCCGGAAGGCCACAGATACAGATAACATTTTAGTTTGTACAGAATTTTACGGCAAAACCGATCTGGGTGACGCTTAAAAAAATTTACCAAAAAAAACAAAAAGAGGGGGTGTGGGAAGAAGAAGATTCAGATTAGACTAAAAGAGCTTCAATTGGGATTTTATTTTGAAAACAGATGAAGTCACAAGTTAAAAAAACAGGCTGGTGGTTAATTTTGGTGGAGGATCCCCAAGCAAAAGTATTAAAAAAACAAATGACGACTGGTAGGTTCTCGACTGGAAATCTGAATTCCAGAAGGCCACAGATACAGATAACATTTTAGTTTGTGCAGAATCTTACGGCAAAACCCATTTGGGTGACGCACAAAAAAATTAAAAAAAAAAGAGGGGTGGGGGAAGAAGAAAATCCAGATTAGACTAAACGACCTTCAATTGGGGTTTTATTTTGAAAACAGATGAAATCAAAAGTTAAAAAAATAGGCTGGTGGTGAAATCTGAACTCCAGGAGGTCACAGATGTCGACAACATTTTAGTTTGCGCAGAATCTTACAGCAAAACCCATTTGGATGACTCAAAAAAAATTTACCAAAAAAAAGAATTTTGGTGTGTGTGAGGGAGGAGGGAGGGGGTAGTAGGTATCTGTAAAAAAATTTTATGTGCGACAGTCTTTTCTGTTTTTTTAAACAGAGCTTGCGAGACAAAATTATGTTATTAACCAATAAGGCTGTAGGGGCTAGAAAGTACCATATTTGGCCTGACAATTGAAGATGTAAGAAAGCTGGCATTTAAACTGTACAGAAGGATAGAATTCCAAACAATTTTCACAGAGATAGCCAAATGACTAGAAAAAAAAATGGTTCGCCACAAAATGCTGACGAATCAGTCAAATATTAAAAGGTAGTTGGTAAAAAAAAAAAAAACCAGATGCTAATGCTAGTTTTGAAGCACAGGAGCATGAATTATATTGTTCTTAGATGGTATTATCTTGTTGTCCTATTTGTTAGAATCTCTTTTAAACAGTTGAATGGCTACAATAACCAAATAGTGGATAAATACCTCCGATCAAATCTTGATTTGTGTGTCACATGGTATCAGATACCCTGGATCACCTGTCCGTAAGCACATGGAAAAAAGCAACCAATGAATACCCGACTAATAATTAGAAAGTTAATGGGGTGTGGTCAGTTGACCACAAAGACTTCAGAAAGGGGCGACAACAGTGCTTAACCTGAACAATTTTACAGTTCTAATTATGCAGCTCTTTGCAAGCTTTTGACCAATTACATCCGTTTAAATTATATCCTCATTTCGCACAGAATTGCAAATAGAATTTGAGAAACGATCATTAAAAAGAATTTAGTGACGATATTACTTCTTACAGATTTACACAAGGTGTAACATTATTAATCTTCGATACTCGTAGTTGTTATAACACACTTAAAAAAGTTTTCATGATAAAAAAATGATTTTCTGGCTTGAGATATCTAATTAATGTTACATCCTGTATATACATGTAGATATACGAGATATACATAGGACAAACGCAAACGTCATAAAATTACAATAAAAAGAATAGAGGCGGAATATAATTAAAAATAGATTCTAGAATATTGTAGCGGTTACCAACATCCGATTCTGTTGTTGTATTTGTTTCTTGCATTTTTTGTTGCTTCTGGTTGTATGTGTTGTGTATGTTTCTTTTTTTTTGTTTGTTTAATTCTTTTGTTTTTAAAATTACTTTTTTTTTTTAGTTTAGTATGAAAGCGCTGGAGACACGTATATAGCTGCTAGAAAATTAAGAAGTGGGCGGTTATAACAGTTCGAACTGACGGAGATGCATGCGCTGTATGATGTCGCGGCAGTCGTTGAACACCCTTTTATGTTCTCCGTGTCGACGGCACACGTGAAATGCGGGTAGCAGTAGTGTTTCCCGTCCCCGGACTCCGTACTGATACGCTGGAAATGGAAAAAGAAAAAAAAAAAACAAGCATTAAACATTATTTTTTATATAGTCAACGAAAATGTGTTCGTTCTAAATGCTACAAGGTGGTCGATATCCCCTTTCTATCATTTACAGGTGGTATTTAAAAGTTCCCACCCTAAAGAAAATTGTTCATATTAAAAATGTTTGTGATAGATCTTAGTTGCGGCGGTTTCTCTTAAGCTGTATTATACGAGGTGTGGCAGAAAAGTAGCAGCAATGCTGTCATTATCAAGGCGTTAATAAAACTAAATTAAAATAAAATCTACAAATACAGGTAACCTAAATGTTATGCACGGTCAATCCGATACGCATCATTAATTTCCGATTAACGAAAACAATGACGAATGCGGGATAGGTCCGTTGTCACAGTTCATTACACATGACTTATTTTTATATATTTCTAAACTTTCGAAAACATTTAGAAACTTACAATTATTGTTTATTTGTCTAATTAATTTAACATTCGTATGATCGATGTTGTGATCTGTTTCAAAAATGTGTTGGGCAACGCTCGATTTCTCGATTCTATTAAATCTAAGATGAGCCATATGCTCTTTGAATCTAGTTGAGACTGCTCTCCTGGTTTGCCCGATATATTTTTGATTACAATCTTTACAATTGATTTCGTAAATACCTGACTTTTCTAGAGGTTGTATTTTATCTTTAGGGTTACCGATGAGACTTTGTAAACTAGTCCCAGAACTGTAAACTATTCTGAGATCTAGCTCTTTGAAGATTTTACTCAAACCTTTAGTGATAAAGGGAGCGTAAAGGAGGGTCACAACGGGTGAAGCTTTAACATCCTCTCGAAAAGTCGTAGATTCTTTCACAGTTTTCTTATAATTAAACTGCCTAATTAACTTATAGATATGCTGAGGCTGGAAACCATTACACTTGGCCGCATCTTTTATAATTTTAAGCTCTTTCTCATACCTCGCCTTGTTCAAGGGAAAAGTGAGAAGTCTGTGGACCAAAAAATTCAGGCTTGCCATTTTGTGTTGAACACAATGATGGGAATCTGAAGGGATGTAGCGAAGTGTACTGGTTTCCTTTCTATACACGTTAAACTCTAATCTATTGTTATTTCTAATTACTCAAGTATCTAGAAAAGATAGCTGACCGTTCTCTTCTCTTTCACAAGTGAACTTTATGGTTTCGAACCGATTATTTAATCTATTGAGAAAATCGTCAATATTACATTTTTTAGTGTCAAATATAGCGAAAATATCATCCACAGACGTCAACCAAACACTAGGAAAGTATTCGCTCTCAGATTCTAAGTCTTTTTCAAAACGGCTCACGAAAAGGTTAGCGAAAAAGGACGACAAGGAGTTACCCATTGCCGTTCCTTCCTAGTGTTCTACTTCTGCACCAAGAGATCCAGTGAAGAACTTCGCAATATGGCTACCAGATCCGAGGATCAGAACTTATACCATAAGGTTAGTGCTAAAATTAGGTTTATTAGCGAAGATATTAGATTTCTGAAAACTTGTAAACGTTTTTCTGTTTTTCCAAACTTTATTAATGTTACTGTTTCGAATAATTGCAAAAGTAGTGATAAAGTCATTCGTTACGCGAAAGAAAAATGGTTGCGTTCAGAAATCGAATATCTTTTTGCCAAACGCAGTGAACTTGAGATTCAAGCTTACCAACTTTGGAAATTTTTTGTTTTAAAATAAATAAACATTAGATCTTAACATAGTAGAAAATCATTCTTCGCAAACTTTTAGTGAACGGGAACTTAATCTTTTGAATAAAGGATTGAAATTTGGTTTGCAGACTCGTGAATCGAATGTTGAGTGGGTTATTGCCGGGATAGAATCCTCTATCCAGCGGTTTCCTGAGCCCACAAAACAGTTCGTTAGGGAGGCCTGCAAACATACTATTTCAAAAAATTTGAAATCCTATAAATCACCTCAGAAATCCGAAAACATTAAAATCATTAAAACTTTGCGGGAAAAAGATTGTTTTTATTTGAAAGCTGACAAAGGGAACATGGTTTTTATTTTAGATAAAGAGGACTACTATGATCGCGTTAATGACCTGTTGAGTAATGGTCCTTATAAGGCAATTTCAAAAAATCCTTTACCGAAAATGGTTAGAGACGTCAACTATGTGTTTAAAGCTTGTAGCAACCTTGTTACTGCCGATGTTAGACGTAAGCTACATGTTTCCAATCCTGTTATCCCTAAATTATATTGTTTACCTAAAATTCACAAACCTGGCAAGTTGGTAAGGCCAATTGTTTCGGCAATTGACGCACCGACTTATAAGGTTTCAAATAACTGACCAATGAATTTAATAATTTGCCAATACAGCAACCTAGTTTTGCAGTAAAAAATTCGGTAGAATTTCAAAAAAAAAATTCAAAATATTCAGTAGCTGGAGGGTGAAATATTGATTTCATTTGATGTTAGTTCTCTCTTTCCTAGTGTACCGGTTCCAGACACCTTGACATACCTCGAGGACTTGTTGCTTCAAAATAGTTTGAGTCAACAATGTGTCCAGGAATATATTCGCTTAACTGACATCTGTATGAAACAGAACATTTTTCAATTCAACGGGAGTTTTTATGAACAGCTGGAAGGAACGGCAATGGGTAACTTCTTGTCGCCCTTTTTGGCTAACCTTTTCATGAGCCGTTTTGAAAAGGACTTAGAATCTGAGAGCGAATACTTTCCTAGGGTTTGGTTGAGGTATGTGGATGATATTTTCGCTATATTTGACACTGAAAAATGTAATATTGACGATTTTCTCAATAGATTAAATAATCGGTTCGAAACCATAAAGTTCACTTGTGAAAGAGAAGAAAACGGTCAGCTACCCTTCCTAGATACTTTAGTAATTAGAAATAACAATAGATTAGAGTTTGACGTGTATAGAAAGGAAACCAGTACACTTCGCTACATTCCTTCAGATTCCCATTATTGTGTTCAACACAAAATGGCAAACCTGAATTTTTTGGTCCACAAACTTCCCACTTTTCCCTTGAACAAGACGAGGTATGAGAAAGAGCTTAAAATTATAAAAGATGCGGCCAAGTGTAATGGTTTCCAGCCTCAGCATATCTATAAGTTAATTAGAAAGTTTAATTATAAGAAAACTGTGAAAGAATCTACGACTTTTCGAGAGGATGTTAAAGCTTCACCCGTTGTGACCCTCCCTTACGCTCCCTTTATCAGTAAAGGTTTGAGTAAAATCTTCAAAGAGCTAGATCTCAGAATAGTTTACAGTTCTGGGACTAGTTTACGAAGTCTCATCGGTAACCCTGAAGATAAAATTCAACCTCTAGAAAAGTCAGGTATCTACGAAATCAATTGTAAAGATTGTAATCAAAAATATATTGGGCAAACCAGGAGAGCAGTCTCAACTAGATTCAAAGAGCATATGGCTAATCTTAGATTTAATAGAATCGAGAAATCGAGCGTTGCCCAACACATTTTGAAACAGATCACAACATCGATCATACGAATGTTAAATTAATTAGACAAATAAACAATTGTAAGTTTCTAAATGTTTTCGAAAGTTTAGAAATATATAAAAATAAGTCATGTGTAATGAACTGTGACAACGGACCTATCCCGCATTCGTCATTGTTTTCGTTAATCGGAAATTAATGATGCGTATCGGATTGACCGTGCATAACATTTAGGTTACCTGTATTTGTAGATTTTATTTTAATTTAGTTTTATTATCGCCTTGATAATGACAGCATTGCTGTTGAAACGCGTCGGTGTTATAGTTAAAACTTGTTTGGTGTTTAGTGTTCAAAAGTAATGCGACTGATTTTTAAGTTACCAAAGCTTTAATTTTTTTCAAACATCAATGTTATCCCCTTGAAAGTAGTTTCCTTGGGCAACTACACACCGATGGAGACGTTGTTCCCACTTCAGTGTGTCCGTTACATTCTTTTGGATGTTGTCTGAAGTCCCGAAATGACGTCCTTTGAGCACATTTTTCAGTTTAGGGAAAAGTCACAGGATCTGAGGTCAGGTCAAAAATTCTGTTATGGAGAGGGCAGTGTGACATGGGTCGTTGTCATGATGGAGCATGCATTACCCTTTTTCTAAGCCTTTCAAGGACGTCTTTATATAAAACTTGTGGACAATTCCCCTTTTGTCAAAAAAAAACAAATCAGCATTGATTTAATCTTCGATTTGCTCATTCGAGCTTTCTTTGGTCGAGGAAAGTTTGCAGTGTGCCTATCTTGACATCGCCTTTTGTTCTCAGAATTGTATTCAAAAATCAATGATTCATCACCTGTGATCACACGACTAAAGAAATTTTGTTCTTCTGCTCAATTGTGAGGTTTTTCGGCACAATTTTGGTACAGAACTTTTGCATGTACAGTCAAAATTTGATGAACGGCACATCTGTTCAAATTTAACTAGAGTGCTAACACGCTCAATGTTTTCATCGGTTTTAGAATTGAAGGGCTGAAGCGTTGTGCCTGCTAAGAACGTCAACTTGGGATGCTTATTCATTGAAAAGTGTAGACTACAATGCCGTGGTAAATTTGACGAAAAGACACGAAAACTTGTATTTAATGATTTTTACAACATTAATGTAAACGGGAAAAAATGGCCTATTATCTTTCTGTTAAACGTAAACGCACAAATGCCAGTAAGCATAAATAATTTTCATACAAATACTCGGTGGCGTTGAAGAATGAGCAAGCCTTTAGTTGCTAGAAGACATCGTGTGCCTTGTACCAAATTAGCTATAAAAACTTAGATATTATTAAAAGTAGGTTAGAAACTGGAAGGTCAGTTCCCTCTAGAGACAAGCGAGGTGTTCACTTGAATAGACCCCACAAGATGAGCGATACAGTGGAGCAAGTTATTATCAATCATATTACTAGATTTCCAACCAAATCTGAATCGCATTATTCACTCAACATTCAATGTTAAACCCACTCACTAGAGTACTTGGCTCCAAATCTTAACACGTCACTCATGTACAGATGCTGTATTCATTGAAGAGTGTCATGCACAGAATTTGCAAAAATCTATTTAATATTTCAACATTAATCATCATACGTAAATGTTTTCCCTTCCAAAATTAATCTTCCTTTAACAAATATCGGTGGCGTTGAAGTGATACCTGCAGCACATGCGACTTTGGACACTCTCATAAAGAACTTAGATATTATTAAAAGTAATTAGACCTAGGCTTCCTCTAGAGATCGTGAACAAGCCTTGAAGAGACGTGAATGTTTGCAATCATATTAGTATAACAAAAGAATTGACCTGCAACAGACCACACTCTTGCTCCAAACCCACGACATCTAAAGCATTTTACCTTCGGCAACTATAGTTTACAACTTAGGTATCATGTAATAACTAGTAATCTTCCTTTTGCATCAGTCTGTAATGCAGACGTGGACTGAAGATGCTGACAGTAGAGGTAGTACGGAGGTTGCAAGCTGTTTGTACAATTTTGTGCACACGTGTAACGAGGTAAACTCAATGAAACATCTTATTGTGTGGTCCGATTCATGCTGCAGACGTGGACAAAATCAGAATTTCCAAATGATTATCCTATACCAATTAATTGACACAGTATTTTCGTGATGTTAACAGCTTGTCAAGTAAACTGGGACTAGTACATAAAAAGAAAAATTTATTAAACGAAAAAGTTTAGGGATGGCATTAGATGGATTCGGGTAGAAGAGTTTGGAAGTTACCTATACAAGGAATCATACGACCAATATACCTCTTTCAAGAAACTTTCACTGTTCAAAATTCCGCCACGTGAAGATTTTGTACCTCCTACAGATATTGACTTTCCGAGAATCCTCCATAAAACGGGCAATGTATCAGAGAAGAAGGGTGCCAACATTCGTGAACAGTTACCGTTCGTTTTGGAGGAACATCGAGGCTTCTTTGAAAATATTATTGGCCCAGAAGTTGCCAGATCACTTGCAGCATTGCCAGTCTCATTACTTTTTCTGCCAGGTCTCGTGCGGGCAGCTGGTTTTCGCCCTCATGACTTCGGTCGTGGGGAGTGTGTGCATCCCCTGAATTCGCCGTATACCATTTAGGTCGGTCGGCAGCTGAGTCCCCTTTGGGGTCCAGCAAACCTACAATCGTGGCATGGTGAGAAAGGAATGAGCAAGATGAATGGTGAACGACGAACGACTCCACTACGACGACGCTATAGCGTCGCGTAAGTAAGTCCTCCTCTTGGAGCTGTTTGGCTAGCAGGAAAGGCTCACTACGCAAACTGTAAAGCCAGGAAGATTTGCTAGAGAGTGGACTGTGAGCGTGCCGTGCGTTGTGGTGGATTCCACCGACTGGCGAGCATCGCCTTACAAGACATCGGCGGGTTGGCAGGTGGAGGCATATCTTGTTTTCCGACGAATACAGGTTCGAATTGAGCGTCGGTGACGCGTGAAGTTTGGGTCATCGGAGACGTGGTAAGCGTCAACAACATGTGGTGGCTACGGTCAGTTGTGCACGTCACGCGTGTTGTACATGCCTTTGTGTAAAGCTGGGTTCACATTTGAACATTTTGTCCCGAACGAACAGAATATACAGGGTGTAACATTGGGGACGCCGTGTTCTCTGGTAGTCAAATGGTAACAATTTTGAAAAAGTTACATACTGGAATATATGTAGGTGGATTAGATCTAGAATTTAAAAATAATAGGCAATATACAGGGTGTTTCAATACTTAGCAATGTACCAAAGTTATGTTTTTCTTAATGGAACACCCCGGATACTGGTTTTTAGACAAGAAAATGTTCTGATCTGATAACATAAACACATACAGGGTGTTCCATTTAAAATAATAAAGTAATGCACGAAAGAAGTTCACAAAGTTTGCCCTCGGTACATGACAAACCTGTAGAATCCTCGACAACTTTGAATATGGCATTCAATCCGCTAAAGGATCTACTATTTACGCTTTTCGTTCCATTTCTCTGAATTAAGTCATCTTCGAGAAACTAAACTTTTCGTGCAACATTGAATTTTCAAAGAACTTGAAATGTCTCATAAACTACGAAAATTAGACGTAGTAAACCTTAAATAAAGTTGATCTAGATTTCAGTGTACGCGTACAACTCAAAAATGTCATAATATACAGGGTGTTCCATTAAGAAAAACATAACTGTGGTACATTGCTGAATATTGAATCATCCTGTATATTGTCTATTATTTTTAAATTGTAGATCTAATCCACCTATATATTCAATTTCCTTATCCAGACTTTCCTTGTGTTTTACTTTTTGTTCTTTAATAACTTGCATATCATAGCATAAAAGCGCTTGCAGCCACAACTAAGTCTGCCGTGTCCATTCTATATTGATATATTAATTTACTACTGCAAACAAAATAAAGTGGCGATGCCAGGAACACAGCAAATAGAACGAACATTTCAAATAAACCGAAGTTTTGCTCGTTGCGGTTGTTACTCTCCTCGCTACTTTAGTACTAGTTCTATTTCAAATTTCAATTCGTTAGAGTCACACGTTTAGATTATACAGGGTGTGCTCGTCACTTTTTGCCAGCAGTGTAGACAATAAAAAGTAGTTAAAATCGAAAGAGAATTCATAAAGAGGATTATAGAATTTAGAAAAATGAAAACGGAAATAAGTCAACAAGCCTGTCTGGCTGCTACGTCACGAATACGACTTTTAACAGCAATGGAATTCGGCAAATGAGGATCCGAGAATTTGGCGCCCAACACCCCACTTGTTTCGAGCGGCTATACAAGTCTTTAATTATTTTGTAAGATATCGACCACCGCGGCATTATTTGAACAAACTCAATAAATAAAATAAACGTACCCATGTACTCACCAGGAACTTGTCACGGATGAAGTACTTAGCTCTGACCACTTCTGCGGGTTCGTTGGATTCAATCGGAGCGTCTGTTGGTGTTTCGTACTTCGCAAACTCTCCGAAGTAGTCTTCTAATTTACTTTTTCCTACACAAAGATAAATTATGTACGATAACACTCTACTATTAAACCAATCGTAATAGATATAAATCTCGATGCACGAAGTGTGGGATGACCTAACATTCAACAGAATCGAATCCTGATTGCGTTTCATGCAATTACTTGAAACTACAATCCTCGCGACTAACTTTGCCGTCCCACACGACGCGCCTACTTCGATCCGTTCATCTCACGTAGTACAACGCGAGTATTTCGAATATTGTTTACCTGCTAAAATTTTTTCAGCGAGTAAGTCTTGTTTGTTAAGAAAGAGGATGACGGAGACCGTACGCAGCCATCTGTTGTTCCAAATGGACTTGAACAGATCGAGGCTCTCGCGCAACCGGTTCTGCGTCGGGTCCTCCCGTAACACCATGTTGTACGAACTACACGCCGTCACAAAGATGATCGCCGTCACGTCGTTGAAGCACTGGATCCATTTGCGCCTTTCGTCCCTTTGCCCGCCCACGTCGAACATGCTAAGCAGAAAATTGAATTGAAAACAAAAAGGATACAACTTTATAATAATTGATTCATAATTTCGATCCAAATGGAGCATCTCCGTTCACCCTGTATTTGTATTACTATGAGGCGGTCAAAATCCGGAAGTTCTCATAATAGAGACTCGGACCATGGTAGCCTAACTAAAGGTTCGCGAAGTTGGCACCACAAAATGGTCAAAAATCGACAAAAATGCTAGAAAGGATTGACCATCAGCGATTTCGATTCACCACATTTTGTTTAGGCTATAGCCAATATAGACATTTTGTTCATCGCATACGACTGACCATCGTTCGATCATGTTTGACCACCTTCCACATTTTCAAAATTTTTCACAAAAAATTTTTTTCGATTCTATTTAAACTACAACAAAACTAAAATTTTGTTGCAAGATAGGATTGACCAACGTTTGACCATGATTGACCACCAAATATTTTTTTGAAAACTAGTCGAAAGAATAGTCGAAAAAAAAAGAAAAAAAAACAAGTTTATATCTCTAATGAAATAACATCAAACCCAGATAATGTCACAACCTCTTGCATCGCATTTTTCACAAATTTTGAGAGGTGGTCAAACGCTGCAACTTCAAGATCGGATAAAATTTAACCGGAGGGTGGTCAAACGATAATTTTTAGTTTTCTATGGTTTAGAGACACCCTACGATAAGTCCTATTATTTTCAGCGTTTGACCACCTCTCAAAATTTGTGAAAAATGCGATGAAAGAGGTTATGACATTATCTGGGTTTGACATCATTTCATTGGAGATATGAACTTGTTTTTTTATTTTTTTCGACTATTAAGTTTTCAAAAAAATTACTTGGTGGTCAATCATGGGGAAGCGTTGGTCAATCCTATACTGCAACAAAATTTTAGTGTTTGTAGTAAAAAAATAATTCGAAAAAAAATTTTTTTGAAAAATTTTGAAAATGTGGAAGGTGGTCAAACATGGTCGATGAACAAAATGTCTATATTGGCTATAGCCTAAACAAAATGTGGTGAATCGAAATCGGTTATGGTCAATAAATGGTCAATCCTTTCTAGCATTTTTGTCGATTTTTGACCACTTTGTGGTGCCAACTTCGCGGACCATGTAACTAAAACTCCTTTAAACAGCAAGGCAAACGGTAAGGCATGGGTGACGTCTGATGCTTTCAGGAAATGGGTGACAAATCTTGACGGATAAACGGAAAAGAACAAAACTGCAACCTCTTAAGCAAGGCTTCATCCAAAATGTCAAAATCAATTGCAGAAAAGAAGTTGTACAGCAGTTTCTTTACAGATATTGGATTTCAGGCTCCAATTGGATAGCAGCGAAAGCATGGAATAAAATTGCTGATAGGGGACTGAAGATAACGATGACACAGAGCAGCTGATATTCCAAGGAATCGGAGGTGCAGTTTGAGAATATGGTTACTATTATTAGGTTATTATAGGTTAGGATAGGGGAGGAGAATATAAGATTATACTGAAAAGGATTAGTAGTATACAGTATGACCCCGGATCGACTTTAAAACAAATTATTTTTGATTTCTCTGAAAATTTCACTCACACTTTTTATTTAACTCGAACGGTTCTCCAAATAATTAATAATAATTTTCTTGCTAGAAAATATACAAATTGGACTCAGTGCCCCTCCTTTTTCTGCACAGATTTTGAAACTGCTTATCTAGTGGCTCACTGTACACGATTTGGGATCATTCCATGTCATATCAACACACCCATTCAACTTGAGCATCTCAGATTTTGATGAAATTTGGCACTGAAGTAAAATTCGTGTAGACCAAGAAAAATGTCAAGTTTTAATTTCTTATGTCAAATCTGTTTTTTAATTATGGCCATTTAAAGTTTCCATAAATCGCCCAAAAAAACTGAAATTGTAATAGCTCTTCTCCTAATTGAGCTAGAGACTTGGGAGTGGTGTTATTTTCGTCTATTTTTAATGGCCTTTCATTTGATATGCAACACCTATGGGGTGTTGAGGAAAAAATTTTCCAAAATTGATACTAAAATTTTGATTTTGAATTCCAAAACAGTCGCACGTTTAAAAAATTTTAAAAATTTTCCAAAAGTAGTTTACTATAAGACTAAGCAGTGTCAATTTTTTAAATGTTACTTTTTGGAATTAAAATTCAAAATTTTACTATCAATTTTGGAAAACATTTTTTCTCAAGACCCCTAGGTGTTGCATATCAAATGAAAGGCCGTTAAAAATAGAAGAAAATACCAGCACTCCCAAGTCTCTAGCTCAATTAGGAGAAGAGCTATTACAATTTTAGTAAATACCCGCAATTTTTCTTGGTTTACATGAACTTTACCTCAGTTCCAAATTTCATCAAAATCTGAGATGGTCAAGTAAAATTTTTATTTAACTGTGTTGATTTGATATGGAATGACTGGAGAACAATGCCGGCATAATGAGCAGGGTACCCATCGTGCTGGTAAAACATTTCTATTCGGTAGTTTAACGGCAATTCATCCAGTTCATTAGTTAAAAATTTTGCAACAGTTCCAAATATGAATTACGGTTTAAAGTTTGATCGAAAAAATTTGGGCCAATAATGCCATGGTACGAAACCTCACACCAGACATTAACTTTTTTTTAAATACTGTCTGTAACAAATAATTTTAAAGTTTGGATTCGCTCAATCCAGTACCGGCAATATTGAGACGAAACGACTTCGTTAGTTGAAAGTATTGATTCATCGGAAAATATAATTTGTTTAGGAAAATTTGAATCTTCCAAAACTCTGTGGCCCATTTCTAAACAAAAATCCATATGTTTGGCTTCATTACCATTTTCTAAAGTTTCTAAATTGGGGTTTAAATGGTAAAATTTTGTTGTTCATTGAAATCCAGCTACTAGAGTTACTTCTAAAAATTACACCAAGTTAGTTCAAATTTTTAATTTGTGTTTTGGGGTTTGAAAACAAGCAGAGTAAATCATCAAGAGTGAAATTTTCTGAGTAATCAAAAATAAATTTTTTTTCCTCTTTCAAAGTCGATCCGGGGACATACTGTAGGTAAGAACCCATTGTAGCATAGGCGAAGCATTTTAGTTAGGAAGTGGAAAACCTCCTAGACTGCCACGCTAGTTTAGACCATCGTTATACATGAACTGTACGACTATCAGAACAGCTGATGGACGTGAACACGCTTTCAAAACCAACTCCAAAGCAACTCACCTGAATTAGAAAGCAGCTCCACCTGATTGATGGGTCATTACATGGCCGTATATACAGGGTTTCCACGGCCGAGTGGGACATAGGGAGAATACATGTAAAATCGGTTCTCGGTGTATATTATCTCCCTAAATACTACTTCATCAAATTTAAGTGCCGGATATTATAACTGGGTTAACAATGAACATTTCCACAATCATAGTACAAAGAAAGTAATTTTAATAAAGCCAAAAACGTTATTATTTTTAAACCTATTATACGTGAATTCCTAACAAGGCTTTTAACACGTGAGTTAGTGCAAGCGGCCGTGGCGCAGCCGTTCACGCGACGCCTTAATAACGTAAGGCACAGATTGTTTGGGGTTCGAATCCGAGAAATGAATTTCATTTTTTTTTAAATCCTGATTAAGTTGTTGTTTATTTTGACAAACGATTCGTCGTTAGTAACAATTAAAAATTATTCATTATTTACCTTAACCCTCAAAATATCGATTTTATAGTCTTCAAAATCTCTGATATTTGTAGTGTTATTAAATTTGTAGCATTATTGTTGGAGATAAAAAATAAAACTAATCTGCCGGGATTCGAACCCTAAACAATCCTTGCATTTGCGTTATTAAGCCGTCGCGCGAACCATTACGCCACGGACGCTTGCACTAACTCACGTATTAAAAGCCTTATTAGGAATTCACGAACAATAGATTTAAAAATAATAATTTTTTGGCTTTATTAAAATGACTTTCTTTGTACTATGATTGTGGAGATATTCATTGTTAACCCAGTTATAATATGCGGCCCTTAATTTTGAATGAAGTAGTATTAGGGAGATAATATTCACGGAAAACCGATTTTATATGTATTCTCCTATGTCCCACTTGGCCGTGGAAACCCTGTATATAGTGCGTAGCTTATACAGCGTGTCCACGTCGACTAGCTGGTCGGATAACTGTACAGTTTAGCTACACATCGTGTTTCCTAAATACTCTGAGCTGATACGGTATTGGAAAGATTACTGAGCGAATTGAAAGAGAAACATGGCTTTCATGAGCATCAGTATGCAAGATAGCTCAGTACGTCGTTCGTAAGTAAAAAGAAAGCAATTTGATAAATCTATGAAAGATATTTTTCGATTAAGACTTACTTTACTACTCGGGCAGATCATTTAAATTTGTATTTAAAAATAACAGGTTTTCATTTATTTCAGACGATTCCGGGGAAAAACTAGGTGAGATTATCGTCCTATAAAAGCAATCAACGGCAAATATTTAATTGCATTTCGATGATACGAAGAAACAAACAAAACAAAACAAAAACATACTTACTGGAAGTTAACTTTGTCGACCTGGAAGCGCGTTTCAAAAATACCGCTTGTAAGTACACGGCA
Organism: Holotrichia oblita; assembly: GCA_023690525.1. Taxonomy (NCBI): domain Eukaryota; kingdom Metazoa; phylum Arthropoda; class Insecta; order Coleoptera; family Scarabaeidae; genus Holotrichia; species Holotrichia oblita. Next base: position 16,929,771 of record CM043016.1, on the reverse strand, counting down.
GCGGAGGATGTCTTGCTCAGTGGGTGTGTAATCGGGCCTCTTGATTATATCCACCTGATCAAGGAAGTATTTAGCGCAATCTATTAATTGGTATTCATTGCTTCGTTCGTAGGTTGCCTGTGAAACATGAAAACAAAACGGTGTTGTTAAATATATCTATATACAGGGCGTGTACTAATGTGTGTTAAAAATATCAGCTTTATTACCCATTTTGATATGGTATTTAAATTTAAACAAAGTATACGCGATTATTCCTTCTTCATCAAATGGCACAGCACGTTAGCAATCTAGATAAGGAAGTGAGGTTAACATTTTGCCAAAAATTTATGATGATTGTGCATGTTCGATTGTGTGCGTTACAAATTCCTATCTTGTGTCAGTTTCAAAGGGTGGAGGCCACTCAGTCACTAGATGGTACGTTCAAGGTAGCACCCAGCAGTTCCTTATTGACACTATCCACCCAGTGAGTTCCGGTCTTCTTCCAAGATGACATTTTTGTTATCAAATCGATGTGGAGTCCCAAACATCTTTTTTGGGCGGTATTATGTGGTTTTTGACTCTTAAGTTTCCCAGAACGTATTCAGATTTATTCTCCTTGAGGGTGAGCCTCCAGAAGAAGACGTAGGACTCAATATGTGGGGTGTGATAGTTGAGTTTTTGATGCTTGTGTGAAAGGGCACGTCAAGGAGATAAATGTTAAAGAGTACGGGACTAAGATAGGAACCCTGCGGCACACCCACATCATCATTTCTAAACAGTGATACAGCATTGCCAATTTTTAGAATCCAAAGTCGATCAGCTTGCCCACAAGCCCTCACAAGCCAAACTGATGATGATGTTAAAGTGCCTCCTTGTTTTAATGCTTCTTGTTAAGATCAATTTTTCGGTAACTTTAGAGAAGACTGGCACCTCTATGGGAACTGCGAAGGCTCCTCGTAGACGATAAGACCGCCGCTTTCTTCGGTTACGTTTTTGGCTGCCATGTTCAGCACTCCGTCCTCTCCCGAAGTCTTCGTGGAAGGGAGGTTGTTGAGTCATTTCGGCCGGCTTTGCCAAGAGCTTGGCTATCTGGTTGGGACGGAAGATCTTCTCCTGGTGAGAGCTCTTGTTGGTTTCCAACGTTGTTAGTGCCTCCAAAACCATCGTTCACAAAATCTAGCAAAGGTGCATCATTTATTGGAGGAAGATTATGAGATACCTGTTACCTTCCATAACTGGATATTATAACAACATAGAGGAAATTCAAGATTTGTAAACGACATGATGTGGATAGAGGAAGCGAGCTTTACAAGAAATTGCGTCTTCAACTATCACAACCAATAGATTTGGACATACTGCCTTGGCACATAAAAAGTAAAACATGCGCATTTTTAAAACTTGAATAAAAACTTTGAACAGTCTTCTTTTGTTATTATTTGAGTGAAGAAGTATTCTCCTGGGATTATAGTATTTCAACACAATCTTATTTTATACAAAATGCCAAAATCTAGTGAGGTTACATACCAAAAACGTGTGAAAATCTAAGTTTTATACGAAGAAGGGAAGTCCCAAGTGGAAATATCTAATTTGGTAAAATATTCGCGGTGTGGCGTGCAATCTGCACTCAGAAGGTTTAGTGAGACAGGGGCACACTTCAACAAAACAAAATCCGGCAAAAAACGAGTAACCTCTGATCACCAGGACCGAAAACTTATCCGGGACTCACTTAAAAATTGCAGGAAAATTTCGTCTAAAATCGCTACGGCTCTCTGTCGGAGGAGGTTGGAAAACCCATTTCCGCTCGTTCTGCAAGAAGAAGACTAGTAGAAGCGGGCCTAAGGGGTTGTAAGGCCATAAAGAAACCGTCGCTCACGGACAACAACAAAAGAAATCGCTTACAGTGGGCTCTACGACATCAACACTTTATAGAGCAAGATTGGGAAAATGTAGTATGGTCAGATGAATCAAACTTTGAGGTAAGTTTTTTAATCACATACATAAATACACAAGAGAAGTAAAAAACAAGAAACGAAAAATCCATTATAGACTATATGCTTATAAACAAAGCATACAGAAAAGAGGTACTGGATACCAGAGTGAAGAGGGGGCCCGAAATATACAGGGTGTTTCATAATATATGCGCAGAACTTCGGGATGTGATAGCTTGTTCAAAAATTAAAAAAAAGTTTCTATCAACGTACCCTCTAAAACGCACCATTTTCGAGATACAGGGTGTTGAAATTTAATTTAAAAAAAAACGTTTTTTGCAAATATCTCCGGAACCGTTTATCATAAATAAAGCAGCTCTTGTAAGCATTTTCTACTCACAATAAGCTAAGTTGTGTGCGAGAAAAAAAATGTTTAAGTCATAATTGGTGAAGATTTTGACGGGGTGGTGGTTGTTTCTCTTCCCAAATTCTACGCCACTGGAAAAAGTACGGTTTTGAGACGCCCATTTTAACCGCCGATGTGTTCTGCACAAAAAAGGTACTGTTGGTCATGAGCTCTAAAGTAGACCGATTTCGAGAAAAATCAACTTTTATGTTGAAAAACATGGTCAATTTTTTTAAATAAAAATTTTATTTTACTAAAACGTTAGAACAAGTAAGAAAAGCAAACGTTAACTTCATAATTGTATAATTAAAAAAAAATGATACAAAAGTTGTCTTTAATTTTTAATCAAATTTCAACACCCCGTATCTCGAAAATGGTGCATTTTAGAAAGTAAGTTGATAGAAACTTTTTTTCCAATTTTGGGACAAAGTATTACATCCGGAAGTCCTGCGCATATATTATGAAACACCCTGTACAGTGACCATTACTTAGTAGAGACAAAAATAAAGATCGATCGGAAGCCACAAACTAAAACAAACGATGAAATTAGAACACACAAGCTACAAGAGGAGCAAATATCTTGCGGATACAGAGAACTAGCAGAAATAAGAAATGCTTGTGTCGAAATGGACCTAGAACAACTATGGAGCAAGTTCAAAAACATTACTGGATCAGCGGAGTAGTGCCCAACAATAAATGTAGAAAACAAATAAGATGGTGGAATAAACACATCAGAGAAGAAGTGAGGAAGAAAAAGAAACTTTAGAAGCAGCATTTACGAGATGGTTCAAATCAAAGCTACACAAAATATAAGCAAAAACGAAAAGAAATGATACTAAAGGCAAAGACAGAAGCATGGGAAGAATTTAGCAAGAAAATGGAAAAAGATAGCCGAGAAAACCAGAAACTGTTTTGAAGGTAATGAAGAACGCAAGGAAAGATAAACAACACACAATAAGACACATTAAACTAAGGACGAATACAAAAAAGGAGATTCTAGAGAGTGCATTAACTACAGAGGTATTACACTACTTAGTGTAGTATCAAAAACATATGAATTTATTTTAGAGAAAAGATTAAAAAAATGTTATAGTAGGGCAATTAGCGAAACTCAGAGTGGATTTAGGAAGGGTAGAAGCACTCAAGATATTTTCACAATTAATCGAAAAAAACTAGAGCAAATGAAAGGGAGTTGTACCTGGCCTTCCTCGACCCTTCCACATCAACGACGGATTAAGACAGGGCGGCATAATGAGCCCAACACGCTGATTATGGATGACGTCACATATCAGCGACCACAATGCGTTGGTTTCGTAACAACAACATTGTCTTTTTGGATTGACCTGCCCAGTCTCCAGACCTGAATCCCATTGAACATCTTTGGAGTATTCTAAAGCGCAAAGTCAAAGGACACACCATTACATCAAAACCAGGCGTTAAAAACGTGCTGCTTCAGGAATGGAGTATCATAGACTCGGAACAGAGTACGAAACTTGTTAGCAAGATGCCTCAAAGAAGCTGCCGTCATAAAGGCAAAGGGTGGACCCACAAAATATTAATAAAATTATTCAAATTGATGAATAAACATATTTAAAAAAGAAAAATAGTTTATAATTTGTCCCTACACAGGCTAAACTAAAAAATTATAGGGTTCCACAGAACTACTACTCCCTTGTCGTTTCGTACTATCTAACCGATTTAATGCTGAGAATCAGTTAAGCAGTTTCCTGAATAACGATCTACCATCTTTATTAGGAGATGTTCCTTAGTTTGTCAGATGTCATTATGCTGTCCCGACTTAATGCCACTCGATTTCTTTCTGTGGAATTATTTAAAAATCTTCGTGTATTTGACGCCTGCGCCTGTTGAAAATGTAGAAGATTTAATACAACGTCTACATTTTTTTTGGTCGAATAGGTGATTCCACGTAATCCCGTATACAGGCTGAAACAGGACGAGCTTACGTTAGCCGTATCCCAGCCAATAAGCAAGTGCCATATTTGTAAATTTACAGAGTCATATTGGGCATGGGGGCAAACTTTTAGAAAATATTAGTACATATTTTTTATTTCCGGTTTCGCCGGAAGCACAATCAACTTCATTTTTTTAAATGGATTAGCGAATTTCTTTTCAAACAATTGAATTCAGCAACAAATTTGGCGTATACATCATTTATTTCGACTGGTGTAAACGTTACCGTTTTATAGCTAACTTGATTTTTATGAAATTTTTATCAAATTGCGTCGTAGTACTTAGTGACGTATTTCTTCGGTATGCAGAAGAGTTGATGAATGATTATTGGAAGGTAGACAGCTACTAAGATGGGCTATTGAAAATTATTTTTACTTGTGTGCAAATACGAGGGCTATCCAGAAAGTAGATTACGTTTTCGTCTGTTTCCGCTAGGGGCGGGGCTAGCGCGGCCATCTTGGGGTCAGAGCGTTGAGCAGCTCAGCCGGCATCTAGCCGTGCTAGTGAGAGGTTCGTGCCGTGCTCCGTTCAGAAACTGTGACGGTTTGAAATGTCTGCGTTAATTGAAAATCCCGCGAGCTGCGAGGTGCGTGCAGTAATAAGGTTTCTGACTGCAAAAAACTGTAAACCGATAGAAATCTATCGGCAGCTTTGTGAAGTGTATGGGGACAACATTATCACTGAAGGTTGAGTGCGTCAGTGGGTCATCAGATTTAAAAATGGCCGAACCAATGTTCACGACGAAGATCGAAGTGGGAGACCCAGCATAGTGACTGCCGAACTTGTCGAAAAAGTCGATGTTAAAGTCCGTGAAAATCGAAGGTTCACAATAACGAAACTTTCTTTGAGTTTTCCACAAATTTCGCGAAGTTTGTTGCACGAAATCATCAGCGAAAAGCTTGGTTACCACAAGTTTTGTGCAAGATGGATTCCAAAAATCTTGACAGAGAACCACAAAAATCAGCGAATGGCTGCAGCGTTGAACTTTTTGGACGTTTACCATAAGGATGGTGACTCTTTACTCGATCGCATCGTTACTGATGACGAAACATGGGTGAAACACGTGAACTGTGAAACGAAATTGCAATCAATGCAGTGGGGGCACACAAGTTCTCCCCAAAAACCCAAGAAATGCATGCAAACAATGTCGGCAAGGAAGATAATGGCGACTGTTTCTTTGGGACAGAAAAGGTGTGATTTTGGTGGACTTCCTGGAAAGAGGCACTACAATAAACTCTCAAAGGTATTGCCAAACTCTCCAAAAACTCAGAAGAGCCATTCAAAACAAGCGCAGAAGAATGTTGAGCTCTAAGATCTTGTTGATTCACGACAACGCCCGGCCCCACACGGCAAATGTCACTCGTGAAGTTTTTGAATCTTTTAAGTGGGAGTTGTTTCCTCATCCGCCGTACAGTCCCGACCTGGCACCGAGCGACTTCCACCTATTCCCAGCAATGAAGAAGTGGCTGGCTATGCAGCGTTTTGATGACGACGCACAGCTGCAAGAAGAGGTTACGAAGTGGTTGAAGGCGCAGGCGGCCGAATTTTTCGACGAAGGAATTTCCAAGCTCGTACATCGCTACGATAAATGCCTTAATTTGAATGGTGACTATGTCGAAAAGTAGTATTTGAGTGTGGCTTTCATCTGTATATAATAAAATTTGTTTCCTATACTTTGTTTATTTTTTATTCCAAAACGTAATCTACTTTCTGGATAGCCCTCGTACTATACAGGGTGTTAGTAATTACCGACCTAATATGTTAAATTTCAAACACTAATAACTTAGAAGAAAATTAAATTCTTCATCAAATGATATTACATTTCCCTATACCTAAAATGAATATTTTAGGAGTTACTTGCAAATTACCGTAAAACGGGGCGGCTTGATAACAGCGAGGTGACTTGATAAATTCTTCGCCACTTGACTAAACACGTGCAATACTGCTCCAGGCACAAATGCGACCGGCATATATGCACTCATTCGATTGGTTAGCAGTCACTCTTTCAAGGTAACGTGCGCAGTGTACAGTGAAACGTTTATTGGCCGCGCAATATTTATCAATAAAAACCGTTGGAAAACGTGATATTTTTTATAACTGTTATACTTTCTGTTGTATACAGACGCTAGTAAGTGACAATTTATCTACGTATTTTTTTCTTAAGGACTAAGTTAGTTGACAACGATATCCTAAAGTCACACTTGAATTCTAGAGAAACATTTATCAGTGGCCTATCATTTTATTTTTTTTTGTCATATCGGGGTGACTTGATAATGAGGTAAAACATTTTTAGAACATACAAAAGAAAGCCGGCCAGTGATTTTGATATAGAAGCACTAAATATTGCTGTATCGCGTTACAGAGACGAGGGTGTTACAGTAACGCAGTTAAGTAAAGAATATAACATTCCCATTGCTACTTTATATAGAAAAATTAAGGAGAAATTTCCAAAAAAACATGGCGGTCAGCTCGCGATATCAAAGGGTGAAGAGGATATCCTTGCTAACGTTATTAGTGTTGCTGCTGATTGGAGGGTATCCATGCGACTCAAACGATATAGTTCAAAATTATTTAGAAAAGGAGGGAAAGACTGTACCACAATTTGTTAATAACAGGCCAGGAGAAACTTGGTTACAAAATTTTTTATTGCGGCATAAGGAAAAACTGTCGAAAAGATTAACCCAATCAATAAAAGAAAGTAGGGCGAAGGTATGCCATGAGACAATCAATAAATATTTCGATAACTTAACGGAAAGTTTAAGCGAGGTTCCAGCCTCTGCAATAGTAAATTATGACGAAACAAACTTTACGGACGATCCTGGTCGCAACAAAGTAATCGTCCGTAAAGCGTGTAAAAGAGCAGAGAAAATAATGGACTCATCAAAAACAGCAACCTCAGTTATGTTCGCCTGTTCAGCCTCAGGACACTTGCTTCCTACCTATATAGTTTATAAAGCCGATCACCTCTGGTCCACATGGACCGAAAATGGACCACCTGGAGCTAGATTCAATCGTTCCCGTTCGGGCTGGTTTGATGGAAATATTTTTGAGGATTGGTTTATTAATATAATTCTGCCATATTTTCGAACTTTACCGCCTGGTCCTAGAGTACTGATAGGTGACAATCTAGCAAGTCATATTTCCATAAATGTGATCCAAAAGTGCGAAGAAAATGAAATTCGTTTTATACTGCTACCACCAAATAGTACTCACATAACGCAACCTCTAGATGTTAGTGTATTCCGACCGATTAAGACTGCATGGAGACAGACACTTCGGCAGTGGAAGACAAATAACAGGGGAGTGGTGAGAAAAGATGTCTTTCCCCGTTTGCTAAAACAAGCATTAAATCACGTTGGAGCAAGTAGTGAGAAGAACATAAAATCTGGATTTGAAGCAACCGGCATATATCCGCTAAATAGGGAGATGGTTCTGGCTAGGTTACCGAAGACAGACGAACATACAGGGTCCGGCAACGAAGCGGGGGCGGAAGATTACACGCTTATCTGAAAGTTTACGAAATATTTGCTCACCGGATATTCTTCCGCACGATCAAGGGCACATTTTAAAAATATTTTGTTTTATACAGGGTGTTCCAGATGGAAATGCCAGAATAAAGTTGCATTTTTTTAAATGGAACACTCTGTATATTAATAGATAAAATGATCCGCCCTTGAAAGCTGGTTACATCGATATAATGTTGTACAGGTCTAAAGTTGATAGTTTTTCTGTAAATAATTATTTTACTTGATAAATTGATACATTTCAGTAGGCTATTCTGCATAGAGGAAAACAAAAAATTCGAAACCGACGGAGTAGAATATTTTCTACTAGTATGGACTGTCGTGGCTATGAGAAATAAATTTTGCAACTGCTTGCTTTATACAGGGTGTTCACAATTTTGCAAAATTGGAGAAATCTCGAAATTTTTAAATGGAACACCCTGTATATTTTTAGCTTATCGAAAAGCTCTTTTACTACCCCTTCTATTGATACCTCATTTTATGCACCTAGGATAGATCATTTGCTAATTATTTCTTTTTAAAGTTGAATTAATGAGAAATGCTTGTATTTTTAATAGCTAATTGTACTTTTCAACTTTCTGTAAGATCGGATATTTCACGAATAATCCAAAAATGGTCTATAGCAAGAAGAAACTCCATTTAGTATGAGAGACAGTTGATTTTCACTTAGCTCTGAAAGCAAACATTAAATTAATATGAAGTAAGTATGTAACAGCATTTTCAATAGATTCACTGCTGATCAAGTTATCTGGTGTCAGTTTAATGAAAAATTTGCACTAATTATTTTGTATATTAAAGAATTTCGAATAATTTAATTAAACTATTTTACGAATACCTAATACGAAACAATACATACCTAATTAGGTTGACATAAATCGAAATCATGTAGGAAAGGACCAAGTTTGCACTATTTTAAATAAATACTAATTATTAACCACACCAGAAACTTTAATTAACAAAAGTAGTAGCACAGTAAATCAAAAATAAAGTAAATGTAAAAAGTACATGCAAATAACACAAAGAAAACTTTCAAATATCCTTCCATGTCTCTCAATACATAAATGAAGCCGCCTGCTTAAATTCTGCAGAACATGCTGTAATGTTTCTTGGCGAACATTTCTAAATGCCTCTCTTATGCGTTGCATCATATTTTCCCTTGTTGTAGGAACTTCCACATAAACTAAAGCCTTGACACATCCCCAAAAGTAGAAGGCTAAGGGTGAGTTTATCAATGTGAGGATAAATAAATTAACTTGCAGATAAAATTTTATTCGTAAGATAATTACAATGAAACATTTATTGAGTGTTAAATAGAAATTATCTGCAAGATAAAGCATTGTAGTTGCTATATTTTATCTGCCAGTTAGCAATATCTGTCAGTTACTTAACTAACACTTTTATCTCCACATTGATAAACCCACCCTAAGACAATAAGATCTGGACTTCGTGGAAGCAAAGTGATTGGACCATTTCGTCCTATCCCTTTGTCAATTAGTCATTGTAACATTTTTTTTTAAAGATTGAACGAAATACTGTGTAACACGAAACAGATTTTTTGGTTATTAAGTATATAAGCTTAAAACTGACACCAGATAACTTGATCAGCAGTAAATCTATTGAAAATGCTATATTACATACTTAATTTATATTAATTTAATGTTGGCTTTCACCGCCGAGTGAAAATCAACTGTTTCTCACACTAAATGGGGTTTCTTCTTGCTATAGACCATTTTTGGATTATTCGTGAAATATCCGATCTTACAGAAAGTTGAACAGTGCAATTAGCTATTAAAAATACAAGCATTTCTCATTAATTCAACTTTAAAAAGAAATAATTAGCAAATGATCTATCCTAGGTGCATAAAATGAGGTATCAATAGAAGGGGTAGTAAAAGAGCTTTTCGATAAGCTAAAAATATACAGGGTGTTCCATTTAAAAATTTCGAGATTTCTTCAATTTTGCAAAATTGTGAACACCCTGTATAAAGCAAGCAGTTGCAAAATTTATTTCTCATAGCCACGACAGTCCATACTAGTAGAAAATATTCTACTCCGTCGGTTTCGAATTTTTTGTTTTCCTCTATGCAGAATAGCCTACTGAAATGTATCAATTTATCAAGTAAAATAATTATTTACAGAAAAACTATCAACTTTAGACCTGTACAACATTATATCGATGTAACCAGCTTTCAAGGGCGGATCATTTTATCTATTAATATACAGAGTGTTCCATTTAAAAAATGCAACTTTATTCTGGCATTTCCATCTGGAACACCCTGTATAAAACAAAATATTTTTAAAATGTGCCCTTCATCGTGCGGAAGAATATCCGGTGAGTAAATATTTCGTAAACTTTCAGATAAGCGTGTAATCTTCCGCCCCCGCTTCGTTGCCGGACCCTGTATATTACAACAAGGAAATATGGCGCAATCATTAAAAGAGGTGTTCGAAAATTCCAGATTCAAAACTGCAACATCTGTTGGAAGGAAAAAGAAGTTGACCGTACCAGCAGGCTCAAGTATCTGTCGGCAAGACGTTGAAATATCACAAACATCATCAGGAAGAAAACCTTTGCAACAACGAATCATCAATCAAATCTTTATAATCTTCCTCCTCTTAAAGTGACATAAGTGAGAAAATATTAACTGTTATTTTATGTTTCCTAATAAGTTCTAAAATATTAAAACTTTTGTGTAGATAGGTAGATACCCCTATACAAAAAAAAAGTGCAGCTTTGGTGTTGTGTCTATATTTTTGATATTTTTCTATCAAGACGCCTCAATTGATGTCTGAAATGCTAAAACATAGTCAAATAAAGGGAAATATCAAGTCGCCCCACACCGGGGCGACTTGATAATTCACAAATAATATTTTTTTTTGTTCTTTAGAGAGGGCATATAATTTTTTTTAGTCGTGCATTAGCTAGCCACTATCCCAAAGTTATCCGAAGTAATTTTTGATTGATCTCAAATTATGTGGTAATGACTGTAGAACGCTCAATTTCCGAAAACCTATGAAAATTCGTCACAGTTTTAGCATAATGTCTAATTCTCTAATGACAGTTTGATAGCGTGTTAATAAACTTCCTAGTATATCACACAGTTCCTAATCTAGTATACGAAAATGTCACGTTTAGGATTGACAAATCAGGATTACCTGAATTTATTGATGATTTATGGAGAGTCCGGAAAAATTTTAAGTCGAACATGTGCTTTATTTCGACAATGGTATCCGGACAGGCCAATTCCATCTAAAGATGTAGTGCGACGGTTAGTTAAAAATTGTTTAGAACATGGACAGTTTAGGCCAAAATTTAATTTAAGAAAAATAATTGATGACGAAGTACCACTGCATCTCTTCGAGAAGCAGCGACAACTTTCGAAATTTCAACAATGTCCATTCAAAGAGTACTAAAAAGACATAAATGGAGACCATTTTCATACCAGCAGGTACACCACTTACATCCGCAGGATTTTTTAAATAGGGTCAACTTTTGTGAATTCTTCACTATAGCTTGTCAGGACGACGAAAATTTTACGAAGAAAATCATTTGGACTGACGAAGCTAAATTTACCAAAAATGGCCTCTTTAATAAACATAACAGTCATTTTTAGGCATCCGAAAATCCCCATGTAACGAGAGAAAGAGACAAGAGATGTAGACTTATTCTTGGAGAGGTTATTTGACGGAAAGTTTATTGCAAACGTAGGTCCATACTTGTGGCCTCCACGTTCACCAGACTTGACCCCTATGAATTTTTTCCTTTGGGGCTATGTTAAGGACAAAGTTTACAGTACTCCGGTGACAACTGCAGAGGAAACAAAAGAAAGAATACGAGGAGCACTAAATTCATTAACAGAAGTGCAAATGCAAAAGGTCACTAGTAATCAAGTGCTAAAACGAATTAATAAATGTTTGGAACTGAATGGGGCTAATTTTGAACAAAATTTGAATTAATTTATTACTTTTTAATACCTTATTTATGCATTCTTAACATAGTTATCTTGGTTACGAAATAAATTTTACTATTCTGTTTCTTCTTTACTCGAAAAATATATTTGTTTTTTATTTCTTTATTAACATGCTATCGAACTGTCACTAGAAAATTAGACATTACGCTAAAACTGTGACGAATTTTCATAGCCACCTTTAGCGCTCACGCGAAGTTTCTGAATACATTCACATAATTTGCGAATAGCTCCTAAAATATTCATTTTAGGTATAGGGAAATGTAATATCATTCGATGAAGAATTTAATTTTCTACTGTCTGCGATAAAAATATACAGGGTGTTCAATTTAAAATTACGAAGTTATTAGTGTTTGAAATTTAACATATTAGGTCGGTAAATACTAACACCCTGTATAGTATTTGCACACAAGTGAAAATAATTTTCAATAGCCCATCTTAGTAGCTCTCTAACTTCCAATAATCATTCATCAACTATTCTGCATACCGAAGAAATACGTCACCAAGTACTACGATGCAATTTGATAACATTTTCATAAAAATCAAGGTAATCCATTAAAAAAAAATGAAGTTGATTGTGCTTCCGGCGAAACCGGAAATAGAAAATATGTACTAATATTTGCTAAAAGTTTGCCCCCATGCCCAAAATAACTCTGCAAATTTACAAATATGGAACTTGCTTAGTTGCTGAAATACAGCTAACGTAAGCTTATCCTGTTACACCCTGTATATTCGAGTATACCCGATCGAAATTTATATCGACACAATCAATAACCACGTATTATTACTTTACTCGCATAGGGGTAACCAATTATATATTTAATCAACATTGAATTTTACCAGCAACGATAACTAACCTAATCAAATAATCAAATTATTTCCGCTAGGTTAGATTTTGCCGCAGAAAAAATTAAATAAATAAAACCGTAATACGGAAAATTCCGAATTCTAATAAAACTTCACGAGAACCGGTTTTGATACGGATCTACAAAGTAAATAAATTATATAAATGGAGAGCTATTTATTTGCACAAATCGTTAATGAAATGTAAGATTATTATCCCCGAAACAAATTGGCCACAATTCAAAGGCGAGAATGTATGTATGTAATATGTATAACATTATGTATGTATATAAAGGTATGTACAATCTGAAAATACTAACCCACCGACAAAAAAAAATCTAGTTGGTCGACAAAAAAAACATTCTCGTTATTTTAAACGATTTATTTTTATTATGTGTAGCGCTAAAATTACTCCTTGCCAGTCTATGTCTACGAAATGAAAAGCGTTTCGCGTGGATATCTCGAATTATTATAGCTTTGTGTAAGTAAACGAATGCTGTTTTATATACAGGGTGTCTCAATAGTGCGGTGTCGGGCGATATCTCAATACCAGTTTGAGATACAAAATTTTTTTTGAAATAGAAGATGTTTAATTTTTAAAGGGGCATAACCTTGAAATGCTTTCGTTTATACAGAGTGTCTCAGAAAAGCAGTACTGAATCGAAGTTTATTACATATATTTTATTACATTTTTAGAATCTACTATCAAATCAACATACTTTTCATATACCATTGTCTATACTTAATCCTAATAGTTTTTGAAATATTTGATATTTTCTCTAATAGATGTCATATGCAGATACTATTTTTCTAAGTCATATCTTACTTATGTTTGACCCCAGAAACAAAATTTTTGGTATGCGAGTAGTCTATACTTGCAATTATTTTTATAAATCGCTAAAACTATTTTATTTAATACAGAGTGTTCAAAAAAGGGATTTCATATATGTCGTAAAACGTAGGAGCAATTTTTTGACTCACGATTTAGTATGGAGTGAGTCGAGAAAGGTCTAAGGTTACTCTCACCTTGTTTACATTTCGTAAATTTTCTACAGGGTTACCAAAATTATGGTCGAAAAATGACATATTTCAAACTAATTTTTCTCACTTTTTTCAAATGGAACACCCTGTATATTTTTTCACCACTTGATGCAGAATTAAAAAACAAATATTTTTTGTAAACAACTGTATTTAAATTCTCGACGGTTTTCTAGATATTTATGGAAAACCATTTATTTGGTTTTCCACGGTAAATTTGTATTAACATTTAACTATGAATAACATTAGAGAATTTTACACATGATTAAATTAAGTATTCAAACAATCTACCATTTTCTTGTAAACACAGATTTAACCTGTTTGTTAAAGACCTATTTGTATTTTGTAACATTAAAAGAGTAACTGTATCAAAGGCTTCTCTTATTCTTTCCCGCATGTTTTCTGGTGTAGTTGGTGGTATACGGTAGACCAGATCTTTAACATACCCCCACAGGAAAAAATCAACTTTGGTCAGATCTGGTGACCTTGCGGGCCATGGAACAGGTCCTTGTCTTCCAATCCAGCGACCTGGAAACTTCTTATTCAAAGTATGTCGAAGTTGAATACTGAAATGAGCAGGCGTCCCGACTAACTGGAACCACATTCTTCTTAACAGCCCTAATGGTATATTCTCTAGAAGGTTATCAAGGTCTTCGTCCAAAAATCTTTGAAAAATATCACCATTGAGATGTCCATCAAAGAAATGGGGTCCTATAATATGGTCTCCAATTATACCTCCCCAGACGTTTACATTCCACCTGCGTTGCCGGTCAACTGCCCTCTTAAAATTTGGATTCACATTGGCGTAATAATGTAGATTATGCCTGTTCACATGACCATTATTGTAGAAAGTTGCTTCATCGGTAAACAATACAGTATTAAAAAACCGTACATCTTCTTGAATTCGAGCGAGACCCCAATTACAAAAATTTATCCTGTTTTCGAAATTTTGCCCTAGAAGTGCTTGACTCAGTTGTACTTGATATGGATGGAAATGATGCTTCTTCAAAATCTTTTTAACTGAAGTTTGACCTATGTGCAGCAAATCACTAATGTCGGTTGTACTCCTATGTGGATTTTCAACAACACTTGCAAAAATGTTAAATTCGTTTTCATCATTTAATATGGGCTTTACTCTGTAATGTTTTTCATATTTAACTGTCCCAGTCCTGTTAAATCGATCCATCAATCTTTGAAATGCTCTTTCATCTGGGTGCCTTCTATCAGGAAACCTCTCGCCGTACACTCTGGATGCTAGAAGACAATTCTTTAAACATTCTCCGAGAATGTAAATCATATCAGTTGATTCTTGGATCGTATAGTTCATTTTGATTAAGAAAGAAAGATAATATGTCCAAGATATCGCCGAGTGTCAGAATAATACGACAATAATTAATAACATTGTCATACCAACGAGTAATTTTTTTTCCATAACCGATTTGATCTATTAACAAAAATTTACCGTGGAAAACCAAATAAATGGTTTTCCATAAATATCTAGAAAACCGTCGAGAATTTAAATACAGTTGTTTACAAAAAATATTTGTTTTTTAATTCTGCATCAAGTGGTGAAAAAATATACAGGGTGTTCCATTTGAAAAAAGTGAGAAAAATTAGTTTGAAATATGTCATTGTTCGACCATAATCTTGGTAACCCTGTAGAAAATTTACGAAATGTAAACAAGGTGAGAGTAACCTTAGACCTTTCTCGACTCACTCCATACTAAATCGTGAGTCGAAAAATTGCTCCTACGTTTTTTTTTATTTTCTATTTTTTAATTTATTTCTCCGGAAATACCAGGAGTAATGAAATAATTTTTTGGGAATTGATAAAGTGCATTGAGATGAACTGAAATGTGCAACACAATACAAGGGGTGTCATTTTAAAAAAATTACTTCCATATCTTCACACTTATTTGGGTCACCTTATATACTTAAAAATATTTTCCTGAAATAGAGTCTTGCAAGTAGTATAGATTAGTATATGAACGAAATTCCTAACATCATTAGTTTAGGAGCTATAGACCAGCGCGCGCTTAGGTGACAACCCTGTAGTATACAAAGAACAAACGCGTTTGTATTATTATTTTAACTTATTCAAAAAATATCAAGTTACAAAAAAATTAATAGGAAGTTTGACGTTGGTTTTCACTAACGTTAATATTGATGCATTAGCAGTTATTATTTGTTGTTGATAAACGAAGCAACTGAGTAAGTGACTTATCAGAGAGGAAACATCTATATTTTGACTTTATAAATTTCATGTTGGAAAAGTTGCTTTCGCAGAGATACGTGCTTCCCAGCATTGAGCCAAGTGTAAGTCCTAAATTAGACAAGTTGGGGTATCGTTCTTCTTGCAGCAACTTGAAAAAGTCCAATCCAGTTTCAGTTCTTCCTTGGTTAAAAGAATCTGACACAATTCCAGTTGAAGGTCTGCTCTGCATACATTCTCAACTGAAATTGTAAGGGCCTGAGTAAAAACTGAAAGCTCTTTCATTTTTTTTAAGTCGCTAAATCGATTTTCGAATTCTTCTGCAATTGTGTCAATGTATTTTATGTGAGGTGAATTTGAAATTTCCTTCAAATCCTCATTTCTTCTTGGTGAACAATACAGTGTATCACAGGACAGTTAATGTTGTTTTGTTTTAAGAGTCCTGCAAATCCAATTTCAGTTCCTACCATAGCTCTGGCTCCATCAGTGACAATACAGGAATATTTATCGAATCCCCCGTAGTCTGAAATCACCTTATTTACAGCTTCAAAAATATCCGTACATTTGGTTGTACCATGGAGAGGAATAAGATCAAGCATCTCTTCAGCTACACTGAAGTCGTTTTGAATAGTTCTGATAAAAATTACAAGCTGGCTAATGCCGGACTGATCCATGCATAGCGAAAAATATTTACATTTTTCAACCGTGTCATGCAGTTTTTTGAATACATATTGATTAATATGGTCGGGTGGACCATGACCGGGTGGTTTTGTAATTGTTTGATGCGACACTGAGGCTGTTTCGAATTTTTCGATAATTTTTGTTTCATTGAATTGTTTTGCCATTTTGGTCAGAGGCGACACACGTTATTTAATTTGTATTTTATCGTTAATGTAAGAATTGTGCATATTTCGAATTTGAGAGCAATTTATATATTTAGAAACTTGCTCCGCGGGACGCAAAAGCTAACGTCGCGGGCCGCATGCGGTCCGCGGGCCTCATGTTGGACAGCCCTGGTCTAAACTGTCAAATAGCTTACTCCAGTATTTGCTCCGATTAAAATGTGTGTTTTTCTATGTTTTAAGGATGAATGTTGCTCTAAAAGAACTTACCAGTACGAAGACACTATTCTAATTTGAATTGATTGCGCATAATATTTTATCTTATTCAGTGAAATACCTATAATATTAAGTTATATGTGTACTGCTGTAAAACTAATAAAACGAAAAGGAAAAAAAAAGAACAAATTTTTATTTAAAGCAAGAACTAATAAGAAAATTAAACAAAAATATTACTGGGCAATTGCCATATAAACTGGAGATAACGAATTGTATAAAGACTGCAGCCTACTTCCAAGATACAAATTACTCCCCAATACAAAACAATACTATACAAAACTATACTCCAATGACACTCCCCAGACAAGGTGTTCAATATGTCCACCATTTTGTTCTTGGCAGACAGTAATTCTGTGAATAAAATTTTGATGCACCCTTTGAAGCATATTTTCATCAATCGGTTCAAAAGCTCGTTGTATTCTAAATTTCATATCGTCTACTGTTGTTGGGGCAATTTTGTATACCTGCGTTTTGACATAACCCCATAAAAAAAGTCTGGTTTCGTCAGATCCGGAGATCTTGCGGGCCATATCAGTGGTCCTGCTCTACCGATCCATTTATTCTCAAAACCTGTGTTCAGATAATGCCTCACACATCTGCTAAAATGTGGAGGAGCTCCATCTAATTGTAACCACATTTGTCTGGTAATTTCTAATGGTAAGCTGTCAACCATATGCTCAAATTGATTTCGTAAGAAATTCAAAAATGATTCTCCATCCACCGTGTTATCGAAAAAGTGTGGTCCTATAACAAAACGTCCAAGAACTCCACCCCATACATTAAGAGACCACCTATGCTGATTATCCAGTGGAATTATCATTCTAGGATTTTCATTATTATAGTAGTGAACATTGTGGCGATTAACAAACCCATTTTTATGAAATGTGGCTTCGTCTGTGAATACAACGTTATTGAAGAAATTTGGCTCCTGATAGTTCTTGTCTAATGCCCAATTACAGAAGTTGCGTCTGCTTATAAAATCTTGTTGGCTTAGTTCTTGTACCGGTTGTACATGGTATGGGTGAAATTTGTGTTTCCGAATAATTCTGTTCGCTGATGTTTTCGGTATTCCAATTTCGCTTTCTAACTACGTGTTGACGTATGCGGATTTCCCACTACAGCTTCCAATACTAGGTGTTCATTTTCTTCAGTGGCCACCCCCGTTTTTGTCTTTGCAATTTCTTTTCATAGTGCACGCTTCCAGTTCTCTCAAAACGTTCTTTTAACCTGGCAAATGCATAAGTATTAGGATGCCGCTCAGCATTTGGAAACCTCTGCGCGTAAATGCGATTTGCAAGGAAACAGTTCTTATCGCTCGATCCCAATGCGTAAACCATATTTATACATAAGTTCTGGTTGTGAAAAATTCATCATACGTTAGAATACATAAACACGTAATTGACTTATATAGAAAATACTGCTTTAACCCTTTACATCCTACTGGTCACGTGACGCAACCACCTTTTTAAGATTTAACTGGCTCAGAGCTAATGGTATCAATATATCAGTAACCACTCTTCACAGGCAATACTTATGGTGCCATCTGTCGTAGAAAATATTTACTCCCGGATGATTCCAGAGTAAAGCATACTGTAGAATATTTCGTGTTGACTGTTTGACAGTTGTGCACACTACTACACCTTTTTTTCTATTTTTAGTGTTTGTATAGTGATAAAAATTGACATGGCTGGTAAGTAAAGCAACAATAGAGTTACATATATTGAGTTGTGTTATACACAGGGTGTATACTAATTTCTGGGGAAAAAATTCCCTGATATTTCCAGGTTTTCCAGGGTTTTCTTGTAAAATTCCAGATCAAGTTGTTAAAAATAGAGAATCACCAAAGACTTTTCAAAGAAAATAATAAAAAATAAAGAATCGATAAAGATAAACATTTTAATAAAAAATCAAATAAAACATCAATAATTCTATTTTAATTATAACAAGCAACAACGCAAAAGATTAAATGTAAAAAAGAAAACAACGTTTATAAATACAAAACACTATTATTGACAGTCAACATGCACCGTCTTATACAATAAGACTACAACTACCTATTCTTTTAACTCTGAAATTTTCTCTTCTATTTCTTTCAGAGAATCTAAAGTGGAACGCTTCTTGGCGTTAAGCAATTTAATTGCTTCCAATTTACGTTTCTTTTCATTGTGCATCTTTTTCTTCTTGTCTTCTTCCTTCTTGTTTTTTTCTAAGTGATTTTTATATTCACGGTTAGCATTTCTTGCGTAAGTTAAAAATGTTTTACTTATATCGATTTTTTCGATACCCCCTTTTTGAGAAACTGCATCAAAAATTAACCTTTGTGCGGTTAGAGAGTTCTCTTTCATGTTTGGTACCAAACATTCCTTATTAATTGAAAACCCTCGTTCCACAAAAGCGTTTCCGTGTGACAGCAAAAAAATTATTTTAAAAAGAATTGTAATTCTTGTGTTGCATACGTATTTAATAAAGGTAAATAAAGTAAGTCTAATCTGCTTATGGTCCTTTTTGAATTATAATTATTCACAGCATTTATAACAGCCTCATTTTTAATCATTTTAAAGAAATCTGCATTTATTTTGTCAGCTAAAAATTCCGTAATTCTGCCAGCATCAATTAAACATTTTAAAGCAATCTCTAACCTGGATTTTACCTTTGATTTTAATATTAAATTGGGATTAATGCATGAGGCGCCCTTAGTCATTTTATATTTAATTGGACTTTTTCTAACAGAACTTTAAGGCACTTTTGAAGACAAGAACGGCAATCTTTCTTAAATTTCAAGACATCAATTTCTCTGCATCCCTTCAGTGCAGTTTTGCATGCAAAGCCTAAATCAATTGATTCGATTGGTTTCAAATTGTTCAAATCATTAAAATCAAATTTACAGATGTCAGAACCTGAAAGAGTTTCTATTTTACTTTCAACTACAAATCTAGACATGACTTTTTTTATTAAGTCTATCATGTCCTCAAACAAAAAAGGACTTAACGGATCATTACTTTGGTACTTGGTCAAAAAAAAATTCATGTCAGAAGCTACATTTACAAAAAAACATAGCTTAGCCTTCAGTAAACTATCCCCAAGCATTTCTTGAAGAATATGAATACTATTATTATTAGGCAAAACTTTATCTTTCTTGGCACAACCAAAATACTTTTTTAAGTGAGGTAGAATTTCAACTGCCCTTTCACCCACCTTTATGTTTTCGAGCCATCGAATGGCACAAAATTTTAAGGGGAATTTATCATAAGGCTTGTTATAAAAAAGAAAATCAGCTCTACGAGCCGGGACGTGCTTAAATAAATTGTAAAGGGTTCTTAAAAATTTTATAATTTCCCAATTAGTAACGTTAATGCCAGATTTAAAAGCATTATGGACTGTGTGTAGCCCGCAACTCCCTAAATTTAATAACGACATATTTCCCTCGTCTTGAAGTTCCTTATTGAACGAATTAAATAAAGAAATATTTACATTAGGTCCATCCATAGATAGCTGCAGGACTTTAACTAACGGGATTTTATAATCTTCAAGAACACTTTTGATACTAGACAAAAGGTCATTTTTTGTTGTGTGACCTAAGAAACAGGAATCTATATAATTAATATTTACCTGGTCAGTCTTAATATTCCAAAACCTAATGCATACGTCCATCTGTTCTTTTTCACAGATTTTATTAAATGATTCATCGAAACAAATAACTACTAAATCAGCAGATGAAATATTTTCATTCAGATTTTTTTTGAAGTAAGGGGCTATGCCAAAGGTTGCTAAATATCTTACTTTGTCTTTTTTTAGTTGTAGTTTTAACGCAATACTTGAGTCAAAAAAGGCTAATTTTGAAACATTAATAAAGCTCTCTGCAGCTCTTAAAGACATATGATTGATAACAACATTTAAACAAAATAATATTTCAGCTGTAGTAACTTTATCATTATTAACAAAGTTGGTTAAAGATGACTGTGTGCTTTTTATTTCTGATCTTGAAGTACTAGGACAATTAACATTAGGTGAGTTTTCTTTCACTATAACCTCAATTTCGTGCTTCTCTCCGATGCTTTCAGTACCAATTTCAGCAGCATGCGCTGATGTGCTAGCGCTTGAATTATCCTTTGCCATGGGAGTGGTGTATGTGTGAATTTTTTGTGACATTCCAACGGAGGTTATATTCAACTGGTGTTTCTTACTTTTTTGGTGGCTAATTACTGCCTGCCTTCCCATATTGCTCAAAGAAAAAGTCTTCTTGCACAGCCTGCACCATCCTTCATTCGTAGAATTTTTGAATGGCTCCAACCAGTTGCTCCAATCATCATTTAATTCAGGATTAACCCATTTGATATCAAAAATTGCTTTCCCTCTGGCTCTGCTAGTCATTATTATTCTGAAAAAAATAATTGCGTACTATATTTCCAGGAATGTAAAAATTTATAATCGATTTGAAATTTATTGTTTAAAATTAAGTACTTAATTGTAATTTAAAAATGAGGTGTCACACGACGTTCTTATACGTATGAAAGTGTTACTTCCGGTCCGAATTTTGAAATTTCATTTATACAAAAATATTCCAAATCCACCTCTAAATACTTTTGTATTCTTCATAAATATACAGTAGAGTCTCGATTAACCGTCACCATTTTAACCGTCAGTTTCTATTAACCGTCAGGTCTCTGAGAAAAAATTCAAAAATTAACGCTGCAATTCAGTGCAGTAGATATGTTTATAAGTCGTATACCCCAATTTGATTTTAGAGAATAACGGTGCTGCTTATAACTAATCGATCACAGCATTTCAATATGAAAATTCAGTCCCAAGGGTGACGCTTAGTTGAGACTCTACGGTATATAGAATACATAATTTACGACATATTTGCAAAAAATCGTTATTCGGTAAGAGTAAAAGTGTTACTTCCGGTCCGAATTTTGAAATTTTTGTATACTAGATATTACGTTCTAAATACTTTTATAGCGGTAATGTACCTGCCTAGAAAGCATGACTTGCGAGATATTCGCAAATAACTGATTTTCGATAAGAGTAAAAGACCTACTTCCGGTAGGAATTTCGAAAAACTTTATTAACACACTTTTCTCAAATTTAATTTTGAGTACCTACATTTGAATTCTTAATAAATTTGTTTAAACTTAGTAATTACCGAAAAATTTGGAATTGATATCTGAAGCGGTTTGACCGCTGTCGTGGTCACAGACAGACACACACAGACATTTTTTAAAAACCTTGTTTAGTATCAGGGGACCTCAAAACGTGGACACCTGCAAATATCCCGAGGTCGAAAATTTTCATCATCACAATAAATAATAATAAAAACAATTTTTGAAATCACCTATATAGGTTCTTACATTAAAACAATTTACAGAATTTGAGAGTATTAGCATTGCCTAGTAGTGGTATCTACCAAATTAAAATTATTATTATTAATTATAACTTATAACGATGATGCTTATAACTTAACTATAACAATTAGGTACAATACAAAACCATGTCAGACTTTTTAAAGTAAATAAAAAAGTTACGTATAATATATTATGCTAAAAGAAGTACATGCAACAAAATATATTTTATTTAACTTACCTTTTACAAATGTGTATTTGTTGCTCACTACAACACACTATAAAAATGACGTCTGTGTTTTGGAGTTGAGGTTATGTTATGTTTATGTTATATTTTGAGCGTTTACAGGTTGCACGCACTTAACACTCGTTGCACGGCGTAATTCAACGCTACTGCTAGCGGTTACACGGCAGACACGCACAAAGAAATCTGGCTGTCGGGCCAGCGGCGTGCGCGCAATTTTATTAACTTACTTTTAAAAATCATTTACAATATAATGAGAGACAATAGAAATTCCAGAAATCTTCAAAAAATTCCCTGATATTTCCCTGATATTTCCAGTAATCAAATATTCCCTGATATTTCCAGGTTTTCCCGGTTTTCCAGGTTTAGTATACACCCTGTATACAGTGCAACTAGCAAATTTGGTGTTTTGCTGATAACTGTATTGCCCAAAAAGTGGTGGTTTCATAAAATAACCACTAGCCATATACACGGTAACTACTAATAGTATGTAAGACAAATTAATTTTTTCTTTCCAGGTAAAGATAAATGGACATTCAGTGAACTTGAAGCACTAAGTCAAAGAGAAGTAGATGTGATTTTAGCTGACATTCCTTCAGACGAGGAAACTATAGATGACGACTATTTATCAGGTGATGAGGACGAGCTTGAAAACAATATAGAAAACCAAATTATAATAATAACGATAACAAAATTGGTGATAATGACAATGAGATTGATACGGACGACGAACCACTGGCTCGTATAGCGCAAACAAGTCGTGCTGAGATTATTGATGTATTTTCAAATAACATATTGTGGGAAAAAAACCATTTTTATCAGAAAACTCCAGCCGCTTTTGAAGATGTTTTTGACACACCTTTGGATGAATTCTTAGAGTGTCCTCGAGATATTTTTATGTATCTGTTTTCCGAAGAACTGATAGAGACAATTGTATTCAACACAAATCTGCTTCCTACTCAAAATCAGTCTATTAGAGGAAACAAAAATTTTCAGCCAACTACTTCTGAAGAAATGAAGATTTTCTTAGGCGTCAACATTCAAATGGGAATAAAAAACTGCCCAGCTTGAGAGATTACTGATCTTCACAAGAAGAAATACGGCATCCTTATACTCAACGATTACTTCTTGTGACAGATTCTTCTGGATGTTAGGTAATTTACATTTTGCAGATAATATATTACAACCTAAGAAAGGAGAACAAAATTGTGATAAGCTCTATAAAGTAAGACCACTTCTAACTTCACTCGCTCAAAAGTACAAGGAGTACTACAGCCCTGGAGAATTTCAGGCCGTTGATGAGAGTATGATTAAGTACAAAGGAAGATCCAGTATGAAGCAATATATGCCCGCAAAACCAACAAACCGGGGATATAAAGTGTGGGTAAGAGCAAATGAATCTGTCTATGTGTGTGAATTCCAAATTTACACGGGAGAAGTTGCTGATTTCCCTGAAAAGGATTTGGGAAGACGCGTTGCAAGAGATTTAACAAATGATTTGAAGTATGAGAATCACGAAGTATTTTTCGATAATTATTTTTCCAATGTTCCACTTTTGTGTGGCCTGCGAAAAGATTTATGGCTGTGGAGAGAAAATGTACCTAAGGATTTTATCGATGATAAAAGGATGACAAGTATACAAGATATTGTTACGACAAAGCGACGTAATAAGGATGGCATATTAGAGGAAATAAGCTGCCCAAGATTAGTAGCTGATTACAACAAGAACATGGGCTTTGTTAACAAGGCTGATATGTTGAAAAAATGTTACGCGATAGATCGCAAAAGCAAAAAATCGTACCACAGAATGGTTTGGCATTTTATAGATACTACTGTTGTAAATGCCTACATATTGTTCAGAAATAGAAGTAGTGGTGCATCACTTGATTTGAAATAGTTTCGACTAAATGTATCATCTGGATTGATTGGTGCTGGATATTTGGCAAAAAAGGACGAAAGTCATTGCAGGTAGTAAATCATTATAAAAAAAATCTATCTATGGGACATCAAGACGTTGTGCAGTGTGTAGTACTAAAGCAGAGTCTCACAGAAGTAAATGGAGTTGCACTATATGTGATGTTGGACTTTGTTTAAGCGACAAACGCAATTGTTTCCAAAATTTTCGCCAATGCTTTCCAAAAAAGAGGGTCTTATATTATGATATCAAATATTTTTTTATATTTTTATGTAAGCTTTTCGTTCATATTTTGTAATTTAAAATGTATTTGTTTTAATAAAAGTTAATTTAAGACTTAAAGGGTTAAACAATCTGACAGTTTAGAGTTATGATGAATGTTATTTGTTTTCCATGGCCATCTTAGTTTTAATATATTACTGTCTTGAAATGCAGTCTTTTATAAAGCGAATTTAAAAACGAAAATATCTCGAAATCTATTGCAGATAGGTATATAACATGCTTAAGAAAAAATATAGCGCTTTCCTTTAGGAGTAAAATAGCATAAAAAACACTAGGTATTCCATTTAAGGAAATGGAGATTTTTTAATCTGAAATTTGTTATGTTGCTTTCCTTTTTTTGATCACTCTGTATTAAATAAAATAGTTTTAGCAATTTGTAAAAATTATTGCAAGTATAGACTACTCGCATACCAAAAATTTTGTTTCTGGGGTCAAACATAAGGAAGATATGACTTAGAAAAATAGTATCATCTATTAGAGAAAATATCAAATATTTGAAAAACTATTAGGATTAGGTATAGACAATGGTATATGAAAAGTATGTTGATTTTATAGTAGTATCTAAAAATGTAATAAAATAGGTATAGGGTGTTCCATTTGAAAAAATAAACTTCGATTCAGTACTGCTTTTCTGAGACACTCTGTATAAACGAAAGCATTTTTAGGTTATGCCTCTTTAAAAATTAAACATCTTCGATTACAAAAATTTTTTTGTATTTCAAACTGGTATTGAGATATCGCCCGACAGCGCACTATTGGGACACCCGGTATATACATATATAGTTACTAATTAATGTCCTATGTGAATCAATAATTGTTTTCTAGAATTCAATCATCGTAGCATTCCAGAATCGTATTCTTAACATTAATAAGTCTATAAAATGAAATAAATAAAGTTCCTCCATTGATGAAATCACTTCAAAACAGGTGTCCATTTTATGCCGATCGTGAGAACCTTGTAAGTCAAAGAAATGTTTCAAAGTGATCGCTATGTGTCTGCGAGACCAATCGAAGAGGAAACTGGGATACCTAAAAGCACAGTCTATCGAATTTTCACAGAAAATTTAGGCAAACAGAAGGTCTGACAGACGACCAAAAAAATTGGAAATTGGTTCAGAATTGCAAAGACATGCTAAAAATGTCCCAAAGGAATTCGGCAAGCATGTCAACCATTGTAACTGGTGATGAAACGCACTGGTTTCAATACGACCCGAAAACCAAACGTCAGAGTGCGGCATGGAAGTCACCAGAAGAGCCAAAAGAGAAAAACTTGCATCTTCAGAAGATCAAAATCATGCCAGATGCACCATCGCACAAAGCCATCATCGTACATGAATTCTTGACGAAAAAAGGACATCATTGTTATCGATCATCTACCGTACTCACCTGATTTGGTTCCGTGGGACAACAGTTATTTCCCAAACTGAAATTGGCGATGAAAGGAAATAATTTTGGTCATCCAAAAGACTTCGATCGCCATACTAAAGGCCATTCCAGCCGATGAGTATTAAAAATGTTTCGAAAAATTTATTGACTCAGAAAGAGATTATTTGAATAAACAAGAATAAAAAATAATAATAAACGCTTTGTATTTTTGTCTCAATGGATCTGGTACAGACTGTGTAGTGTTGGCCTTGGAATGTCATAAAATTTCTCGACCTCTTCTTGGTAAGTTTTTGTCTTGGGGTTGTCTTAGAGCTGGCAAAATTTTATTTTTTCGCCACATTCAAATTGAAAAAAACAAAACTATGTTAATATCATCTCCTCTTTTTGGAAAATTGAAAATTTTGAACGTTGTTTAAGATGAATACATTCATAACATTCGATAAATGCAAGTTATTTGACATATAACGAGGAATTTGTTGTCAAACAAACCCGTTTTGCCTTTTCCGGTACAAATGCAGTAGAGGTTGGCTAATTCATGGTGGCCAAGGTCATAGAAAAAAAAATAAACCTCAAAAATGACAGAAAAGCTCTTGGGCTATAGCCACTATAAACATATTTAAGAGCCCAGTGGAAAATATCTCAGAATCTTTATTCATTAGACACCATCGACCATATTTGCAACCAAATAATTTTTCTGGCAACTTCTGGCAACAATCATAAAAGGAAAAGAAGTTCGAGAAGAGACTTCAGAGACTTTGAAGGGTTCACGTCTTTAAAGCACAAAGGCTCTCTTCTCTCTTCTCAAAGCCATTGAAGTTTCTTGTTATATCTAATTTCCAAATCGTATAAAAATTAGATTGTCAAATCTACCACCCCCCCCTTTTTTGGAAAATTAAAAATTTTGAAAGTTGTTTAAGATGAACGAACTCGTAACTATCCTAAAGTAGAAGCCCCAAATTTCTTCACTAGATCTCTTGGTGCAGAAGTAGAACACTAAACACTTTAACCCACTAAACACCAACGCGTTTCGATAGCAAAGCTGTCAAAACTTGTTGCTGTTTAGCGAGTTAAAGTGTTTAGTGTTCTAGAAGGCCCAAACGTCAGAACAATGATCAGAGTAACGAGAACAATCTTAAGACAGCTTTAAACATTTTTCATCACATTTGAATTTTAAAATTCATGTCTAAAACAAAAGATATTGTAAAAAAACCAAAATTCTCTTAATGTCACTATTCATCAACTACCCACAGAAGAAGGACAAAACTTCGGAAATGCCACAACAACCGGAACTATCTCAAGCAGCTTTATAAATTTAAATTTTTCAAAAGTCCGTGATTTTTTGTTTGTTTCAAAGACAAAATTTTTGTTGCAATAAAAGACTGACCATCGTTCGGTCACGTTTGATCACCAATTCATTATTCTCACAACTAAAAAGTCACCCACACAAAACAAATCCCAATTAATTTGCATGTGAATTGGAAGCAACCGATAGCAAGAGATTTTGGGAGGTGGTAAAAATTTTAAACTGCTACAAACAAATTTGGAGAGGAAGTCAAATCTTGAGAATGTTACTATTTTGTGTTTTGGCGTATCGGGTTCGTCCCTGCGTTTAGGGTATGTCAAAATAGACTCCTAATAACGATACAATGCAGAAAAAAAACTCGTCGAAGCAGCATTTCTCTCTTGGTTTCAGTTCATATGGAACCCAATTCCTCATCGTCTGGATCATATCCAAATTCTTTAGATGCAATAAAATGGATTGTCGAGTCACTCCCAAAGATTCAGCAAATTGGTTTTGAGTTTGACGCCCGTCTTCGTCCAAATCAAACGTTTCTGGCCTTCCTTTACGGTCTTTGTCGATTGTATCAAAAATCACCACGTTTTGAACCTTCTACACCAAAATTTACAGGTCGAAAGTGATGGGGCATGTTCTCCATAAGTCTCACATAGCATGCGATGACAAAAATCCAATAGTTTTGCCAGATATGGATTAATGAAGCCATTACTTAATCATACATAAGTAAAATATCTAAAGGATTCGATCTTGCCTATCGTATATTCCAGAAATCATAAATTTCTAACTCGCTAAGTACATCCTACAACATTTCCCTCTTAAGATTCTTATTCGATTCTATATTTCTTCAATTTCTTAAGACGGACGTGAATAATATTCCATCGGGCGTACACGTCACCGATGCGACTTTTTAAAGCCCCCCGTAAATCCCAGAAATCCATTGCCAGCATGAATATTTCACGTGGTTAGCGTGGATTCGCCGAGACCTTATATTGCCTATCAAATATTTATGCACGGATAAATGGAAAATATTCCCGCACATACACAGACAAGAGTAAATAATACTTTTATTTATGTATCTACTATATATGTATATACACAGGATGAACAATATTTACCATATGTCCACTCATGTGAATCAACCTTGCTTCGATTGTATTTCATTATTTATTATAGCTCTATGTTGATATCGGTTTCATTCAGATTAAGTGAATTTGATTAAAGCTGTTTTTTTTTTTTTTTATAGTAGTGTGTTGGTATTCGTGCCCCAGGGCAGCGTGGGAATTTAGTTGGCTCGTAAAAGATCCCGGTTCTGGTTGCAATTCCGCGAAATTGTTACAGTTATATTTCTTGATTTCCCATTTCTATTAAATCTAAGATTAGCCATATATATGCTCCTTAAATCTAGTTGAGACTGCTCTCCTGAGGTATCATCGGCGTAGATTAATGTTTTGGAACTAGGATGTGTGGAAAATAAATGTTGAAATGGACGGAGCCAAGGCAGGATACCTGGGGAACCCCCGCGTCTGTATTCCTTGGCAGGAATGTGATATCGATTTTGGTTGTAAAAGTTCTGTTGTGCAGATAACTCGACCAGGTCACAAATGGCTAATTATTTTGGCCAACAAACCGTCATGTGAGATTCGGTATAATCTGACTTAATTAGTAATTGTTGTTCGATAGGCTCAGATCAATATTTTGAAAGCTATTGTTATATCTCATACTTTAAAATATTTTATATTCGACTGCATCATAGTTACCTATTTTATGAGCTACTTTACCGTCCATAAAGTGCCACTTTAACCATACGATACCATATGATCATATACAGGGTGTCTCAGCGAGACCGTTCATTAAAACTTTATGGCGTTCTGGCCAAAATATAAATTTGAAAATTTAGAATTATATATAGTCGATTATATTCTTTTCAATGAAAATATTATTAGATTTCTAGTGATTAAGGTTACACCGGGCTGAAAGATAGCAGCGACTGTGATGTCTTAGGCGATCCGGATAACAGTGCCTTCGCCTGCATTTGTCCTGGCGTATTCTGCCAGTGGGAGACCTTTCTGTTGACCTCCCATTTGTTAACTATGTACTTGTTTTAGATGGCTCTCTTGCAGCCCACAACAGGGATAGGCTCCAATGAAAGGCATTTTCGCTGCCTCTTTAGCAAGCTTATCTGCCTTTTCGTTCCCTTCGATCCCTTGATGGCTTGGGACCCACTGAAGGGTTACGTGGTTATTGCGTCCCAATTGCCTTAAATTACATATACATTCATCCAACAGACTGGACTCGCACATGTAGGCACTCAGAGCCTTCAACGCCGCTTGGCTGTCCGTTGATATACAAATCGAGGTTCTTTACGGCGCATAAGTTAATAGCAGAAATCACTGCTTGAAATATGTTGGAGTGGAGTCCCATGGGCACTTTGAGGTAGTTGTTATGCCCACTGACCCCGATGCCCGTCCCCACTCCTTCTATTCTAGAGCCGTATGTATGTACCATGCCAGGGTTTCTCTTTTCAGTTGAGGCTCACCGGAGGCCCACTCAGTACGGCTTTCGATGACCATTTTGTAGGGTTGGTCGAAGTTATATTACATAGGGATCTTGTCCTTTGCAATGTAAACTAGGTAGTTGATGTTGGGATCTTCAAGGATTTTAAGATGTCTTCTAAAGCCCCCAGGTTTTAATTCCTTTAGTCTGTCCAGAGACAGGGCACTTCATATAGCCTGCTTTTGGATGTAAATGTGCAGAGGCGTGATTCCCAGCAGTACTTCAAGCGCTGCAGTGGGACAAGTTCGCATCATTCCTGTAACATTTAGACAAGTGAGTCTTTGGATTTGTTGAAGCTGTTGTTGTACAGTCTTCTGTGTTGATTTTGGCCACCATACCAACGCGGCATATGGGTCTTATAATTGCCGTATATAACCATAGGATCATTTGAGGCTTGAGACCCCAGGACTTACCGAGTAGCCTTCGGCAAATTAGCGATGCTTTTATGGCTTTTTTCCGTAAGTAGTTGATATAGGGGTTCCACGTCAATTTGCTGTCCAACATAACCCCCAAATATTTAGCTTCACTGCTGAAGATAATACTTTTTCCCTCTATGGAGGCAGGTTTAAGATAAACTTTTCTTCTCCTTGTAAAAGGGACGATAGTAATCTTTTGGGATTTATACGCAGGTTATGATTTTTGCACCAACTATGCGCGTAATCGAGAGCTCTTTGCATAACCTGTGATATGATTTGATCATACTTACCACGGATCATGATTACCAGGTCGTTAGCGTACCCTTGCACGTTATGTCCGTCTCTGGTAAGGTTACTAATAAGATCATCAATAACAAGACACCAGAGCAGCGGTGACAAGATCCCTTCTTGGGCTCAGCTTCTGCTGGCACTGACTGTAGCGGTTTCTGATCCTAGTGTAGCGCTTATTCGTCGACTCTGTAACATGGCTTTAATCCATTCAGTAGTCGACGGGTGAAACGCTTTGGCAGAAGCCGCCCTTTCTATGCTCTCGAAGGAGGTGTTATCAGAAGCACCCTCTACATCAACAAAAGCGCAAAGGGCTATTTCTTTTGCCATTAGTGACTCCTCCACTTTGCTTGTGATGTGATGGAGGGCTGATATCGTTGATTTTGCTTTCTGGTAGGCATGTTGGTTAGGTTGAAGCGGGTATGTTACCAGTACTTCATTCCTAAGATATTGCTCTAATACCTTCTCCATTCCCTTGGGAAGGAATGATGAGAGACTAGTGGGTCTATAATATGCTTTAGGCTCAGCGGGTGATCGCCTCCCCCTTTAGGTATAAACACCACATTTACGTCTCTCCACCGTGTTGGTATGTAGCCGAAGCTGTAGCTTGCTTTATATAATCTCACTAGTATTGGAAGGAGGACGTCTACGCATTTCTACAACAGCATAGGAAATACTCCGTCTCCTCCAGGTAGAGGAGGTAGGGTTTGAAAGTCATTAAAGCCCATCTGGTTCTAATTGTTGTGAAGCTTTTGCTTGCAAGACAAGCCCGTTTCTGTGTACTGGTCTATGCAAGCAGTTTTGCAGGCTGGAAAGTGAGTGTTTAGCAGTACCTCTAGCGCCTCTTTAGAAGTTTCTGTGAAGCTGCCGTCAGCTTTCTGTAGGTCCCCGAGTTGATTCGTATGTTCTTTGGCAAGGACTTTTTGCAGGCGGGCTGTCGCTGGCGTATTGTCCACGCCTTCACAGAAGCTCCGCCAGGTTCCCCTCTTTGCTTTCCGAATTTCGGAATTGTATTGGGTTAGGGCTTGCCTATATGCTTCCCAATTGTGTTCGAGCTTGGAGTATTTAGCTTTATTAAATAGCCTTCTGGTCTTCGCTCGTAGTACGTCAAGTTCTCTGTTCCACCAGGGCACACTGTACCTGTGCCCCTTTTGTTTACTAGAGCAGCTTGCTTCAAATACTTTGTGAATTAAAGCATGCAATTGGGTTGAAGCTATTTCTAAGTCTTCTATGTTCTATGGGAATTTTTATCATTGATGTTTGGCTTGCTCCCGCCTCAATCTCAAACCTTATGTGTCTGTGGTCGGATAACGAGGCTTCGGGGGAGACATGCCAGTGTGTTAGATATGTACTAAGACGAAGAGTAGCTAGAGTGATATCTAGCACCTCCCTTCTGGTCTTAGTTACAAAAGTTGGTTCTTTACCTTTATTTTACTTATTTATTATTATTAAGTAAAAGTGAGTCTCTAGCATTTGCAGACATTTTTTTTTATAACTTGCTGTTTCGCATTCATTTTGCGATTGACACCCTGACATTTTTAACAAGTCATTTGAAGTTTGTACAAATAAAAAAATACATTACCTTACGATATGTCAGATAGTAATCATTTTAATTATTTATTTTTATTTTTTCTTGGACTCGTTATACATAAATAGCTATTAAAAATCCTAAATTTCGGAATTTTGATGTTTTTGTTGCAGTTCTGGGTAGCGCCTCAAGAAATGTATTTTTATAGGTTAGAATTCATTCAGTATTCGGTTGATGATAAAACATCGAGAACACCAACACCACAATATTTAATTAATTATTCGGGACACGTGTTTCGAAGGTTCCTGTGTTCTGATCATCAATATCGAACACCCAGTTCATTCGATATTCAATGTAACACATTCAACGCACGTGATTGTACAGAATATAATATTAGACAGCATCATTCTATTTATACATGTGTACATCTGTTAAAACGTTAAATATAGCCGGCGACTAATGACGTTTGTACATTTAATTAGAATATAATTTTAAAAATAAAAGCGCTAGCGACGACTTCAGACGTAAAACGATAAACAGAGCGTTATAACTTGTGTACATATTCTAAAACGTGCTCCCCCGCCGGTTGTTAAGTACCGCGGCGGCCTCTCTCTATAACGAACGTTTTCGGATATTTCGCGAGAAATGAATCACGCGAATCGGACGACCACCGAAACGACGTAAACGCAAGTCGGCATGGAACGTAATAAAAAGTTATTTGTCCGTCGGTTTTAGTACAAACAGGACATCAATCATAAAAATGATTAGGGGCCAGTTGAAGAATACGGACGATGCTTGGAAAGAGTGCTGTGTGTGTTTGTGTGTCCTCACTGTGCTCTATGATTAATAAGAAATTTTCTGAAGTTGCATCATTTATTTTCGGGACGGACGAATAAAATCAGGTCACGTGTCTACACTGTTGTGTTATGTTTATTACCACCTTTCATAATTATTTATAAGAATCACAACAAGAGAAAAATTAGTACCTTCCTTGTCGATTTTGGGAAACATTTCAGGTCGCCCTCGTATTATTATACGAATTAAATAATTTATCTCCAGTTCCATTTAGAAAATTGGCGGTATCTTTGTACAAACAGAATAAGAGAGATGCCGCCCCAACATTAACCGCTAACGAATTTGTACATCGTTCCGTACAAAACCGAGATACGGGCAGTGGAGAGATTCTGCGTGAGCACGCGTAAGTAACCCGGAGAAATATTGATAAAACCGCACAACATTAATAATATACACATATCGAAGTGGGTGTACGCAATATTGGTATATTGTAAACGTGCTAAGAATCGTAGATCTCGTTACCTGAACTCCCTTATCCTTCCATAGGGCTTCTGTGTGCTCATAAAACTCCGGCGGATAATCGAAGTCGGGGCCGGACGCGCAATCCTGGATCCAATCCACTCTCGCCTGGTTCTCGGGATGTTCTAACTGTACGGGTGGCGTTAGAGTAGACATCGCGCCGGAAATCGTCTGCATCAAAGTGAGAAATCATACATTAATAAATATTCATATCTAAAATATGTAAATCAAATTTCGGTTTATAATAATATAGGACCAACATATTTAGTTTACGACTAAAGTAGATAAAATGTCTGGCAAGTCTGATTCTAAAGTGCAGTGCAGAAGGCGATGTTTGTGCCAGAGAGCTTTAGTATCAAATATCTAAAAAAATGTGTGTCAAGTGTATCCACCGACGTGGTAAAAAGTCTATCAGGATAATTCCTTTGTCATCCCAAGAAAACTGTGGCCACGATCTTCTTCTGCGCAGATACTGTCGTACGAAACTATCAAGGAGGTGGTAAACCTTTGTGCTTCTATTCCATGCTCTGCCTTTTCGATTCAGGATCATAATGGTGAACCCAGGTTTCATCCGCAGTAACGAATCTTGCTAGGCAGTGTTGTTAGGAAGATATCGCTTAATGATGGTCAAATTCGTCTCTGAAGTGACCTGTCGGATGCGTTTTTGCCCTGGCGTCAACATTTTCGGTGCCTATCGTGCAGTCACCTTTTTGAGACCTAATTTTTTATGTAAAAGGGTCATTCCGTATCAAACCAACACACTTAAATAAAAAAAATTACTTGACCATCTCAGATTGTGATGAAATTTGGCACAGAGGTAAAATTCATGTGGACCAAGAAAGATGTGAAGTTTTAATTTCTTATGTCAACCCGTTTTTTAATTATGGCCATTTAAAGTTTACAAAAATCGCCCAAAATTGCTATGCGGGCATTTACTAAAATTGTAATAGCTCTTCTCCTAATTGAGCTAGAGACTTGGGAGTTAATGGCTTTAAAATTTATACAGGGTGAGCAGAAATTAGCAACCAATGCAGATATATTCAAACATTAAAAATTCTTTTTTTTTTAATGGCACATAGTACTTTTTATTGTAGCGCTTAATTCGACAAGAAATTTCACATCGATTCGTATTAAGGTCTCATATACCTATCTTTATTAGTTTTTGAGTTATTAAAGATTATTGGTTCCAACTACGGAAAGTATACTGACTTCCAGAAAAATTGCAACACCTAGAAGCTGTTTAACGATTTTATTGAAATTTTCAGAAAACGTCTATTTCTATGAAACAAAGTTATGATTAAGTTTTAAAAACAAAAGAATAAAAGCTTTAAAAGTTTTTTCAATAATGAGTTGCTCCGCCACGATTTGTAATGCACTCATCTAGACGCCTTGGCATGCTATTAATCAAGTGATCTATAGCTGCTTGTGGTATATCGTCCCAAGCTTCTTGAATCCGTTGTTGAAGATCGTGTAAATTATCTGGAGGGTGCGGTAAATTACCTATTCGCCTACCAATCATATCCCATACATGTTCAATGGGCGACAAATCAGGCGACCGAGCAGGCCATGGGAGGACGACAATGTTAGATTCTTCCAAAAACCGTGTTGTAGCCCTTGCCGTATGAGGGCGCGCATTATCCTGCTGGAAAATGGGATTTTGCAGCCCCTGAAGATATGGAAGGCCAACTGGTTGTAGCACATTAGCAATGTAACCAGGTGCGTTAAGGTTGCCGTCAATAAAGACCAAGGGTGATCTGCTACCATAACATATTGCACCCCATATCATAACTCCTTGAGTGAGGGCTGTGTTGCGTTCCACAAAAAATGTTGGATTTTTACGTTCTCCACGCATCCGTCTGACTCTCCTACGACCATCGTGGGCCCACAAGCAAAATCGGGACTCGTCACTAAACACAATTTGATGCCATTCCTGCGCCCAATTAACCCTTAAGTTGCTCCACTCTAGTCTGCGTAGACGGTGAAGTGGTGTAAGAGGAAGACATAAAACGTGAACGCAATCCATAAGATCTTATCCGGCGATAAACAGTTGACATTGACATTCTGAGTCCTGTACTTCTCATCCAATCATTTGCAATTGATCGAGTTATTGAAAATCTATCTCTTGTGGCCAAAAGTCTTAAGCGACGTTCTTCGCGATCTGTAGTCCTTCGAGGACGTCCAGATCCACGGCGACGATGTTGAACCCCTTCCTCGGACCATTTGGACCAACACCCCAATACCGTTGAAACATTTCGGTTTACACGACGAGCAATTTCTCTTAGCGAAAGTCCGGCTTCTCTCATACCAATAATACGGCCACGTTCAAAATCACTTAATTGGACAAAATGTTGATGTTGACGTACTCTCGGCATTGTTATCAAGTGCAGAATGAAATTGTGACGTAACAACAACAATTTGCAAACTTGACAGTTATTAAATGGTCTAATACTTCAAATTTATAGTTACTATGTGCTATGGAAACAACATGCAAAAAAAACTACTGGCTAGATTTTATTCAAATTTTAATCATCAATTTGTTTAATGAAAATAAACGTTTCCTGAAAATTTCAATAAAATCATTCGACAACTTCTAGGTGTTGCAATTTTTATGGAAGTCAGTATAGGTATATAGTAAGAGTGACAGTTTATCGAGTAGACTCGTTGGTTCGCGAAATATGACTATCAATCACCAAAATGACACTAATAGTGATATATTGAATTTATTTTATATCCATGGTAAATGTTATAGGATAGTAGCAAGAATTTGTCGTGCATTTAATGAGAAATATCCACAACCTATGACCGTAGCGAAATTTAAAAGAATTGAAATCATCTTTTTAAATCATGGAACTATTAGTTATAAAACGGGTCGATGGCCGCAGTGGTTAGGTGGCTGACTATTGTTGTGAGAGGACGATAGGCGCCGGGGTTCAATTCTCTGGAGAGACGGTGACATTTTTTCAGAGAGTTTAATCCCGGATCGACTTGCCATTCGCTGTTGGGAGCAAAGTGATTAACAGCGCGGCATCATAAAAGGCGATATGATGCTGTCACAAAGCCAATTGAACACAACATACACACACAAAAACTATACCGCGAGAGTTGCAGTGATAGCCAGACAAACGATACAGTTTACGGAGTCACTGCAACTAAGCACCCACCACATTAAAAAAAAAATCAAAAGACCATTTTTCGAATTTTGAAACGACACAAAATGCGACCATACTAACTAAATATGTGGCTAACTGAGAGCAAGTGAGACTTGGTGTAAATGAAAAGCAACAAAACTGTCATTCGTTGGCAATTCTTACCGAAATATTTTATTTTCATAGCTAACTATGAAAAAAATAACATATATGAGTATACTTTTCTTAAACAATAAAATTTCTACGGGTTTTTTAGAATTAAGATTAAAACTCGACGTTAATCAAAATTCCTTTAAATAATATAATTTCCTGAAGAAGTCACAGAATTGTGACGAAATATTGAAAATAAAGATTTTTATTATTAAAGGACCGAAAAACCTGTAGAAATTTTATTGTTTAACAAAAAAACGGTCAAAAAACAACATCAATAGTATACTTTTCGTAGTTGGACCCAATCATCTCTAATAACTCAAAACTAATAAAAATAGATATATGAGACCTTAATACGAATCGATGCAGAATTTCTTGCTGAATTAGGCGCTACAATAAAAAGTACTATGTGCCATTGAAAAAAAAAAGAATTTTTAATGTTTGAAAGTATCTGAATTGGTGGCTAATTTCTGCACACCCTGTATAATTTTTTTTGAAAGTTATGACAGTTCTCAGTATCTATAACCCTTTACTTTCGTTTGCAGAAGTTTGGTGCCCTACGCTTCAAAGGGCTTTACAATATTAATTTTTCTTTAAGATGGTGCAATAAGAAATTATTACGGAAAATTGTAAATATTTTCGAAACAGTTGAATTTTGGGATAGGGAAACCTAATATAAAACATTTGCAAATAATGCGTAGAATCGATTGTATTGAAAAAAATTATACCATTGTATTTAAAATGACAAAGTTGTATTTTGTTCAGTGAAAATGGAACACCCTGTATAAGTGAAAGTAATTTTGGAACATGTGCCATATCAATTCAAGTAACCACCGGGTAATTGTTTTTCCGAAAAAATATTTACAAGGGGAGATATGGTACATGGACGCACTAGACAGACACCCTGTACATATATATCTCAAAATAACTACATAATGTCTATGATGAAAGCAAGACCTTTGAAACAACACGAATTTTTTAATATAAATAGTAGTTTATATACGAGGGAGCGTTTTTATATTCGCGGAATGGGAGATAAGGGGTGGAAATAAAAAAACCAAATTATTTTTCTTTTTCAATATATTCACCTGCAAGACGGATACATTTTTCACATCTTTCAATTAATTAATTTATACCCTCACAAAAAAAATGATTTTTCTTTATCTGCAAAATATGCCGAAACTGCCTCCTTGACTTCATCATCGGCAGTAAATTTTTTACCCTGCAGCTCTTTTTTCATTGGATCTGACGGATTTTGCTTCCTTCTTTTTTCCAGCGAATACCATATGCTTGGACAACTTCTTGGGCACACTTTGGACATCAGTGAATCCAGAAAAAAAAAGCGATTGTCCAATTCAGTATAATGCTTTGCATTTAATTATTCATAGTATGGTGTTTGATTCGTGGTATCCGATTTCCTTTGTTGCTTGATCAATTGACAAACGTACTGCCATTGTAAGAGTTCTTTTTCCTACTGGTTTTTTTATAGATTTCAAAGCGTCAACATCAAGATATTG
Source organism: Holotrichia oblita (assembly GCA_023690525.1). Lineage (NCBI taxonomy): Eukaryota > Metazoa > Arthropoda > Insecta > Coleoptera > Scarabaeidae > Holotrichia > Holotrichia oblita. The sequence goes on along the minus strand of CM043016.1, from coordinate 16,891,406 downwards.
CAGGACATGAATTGTGTGGAGTAGCAACTTCAGGATGGTAACTTCATTAACGCAAGTTCAATTGTTCTTAAGTGAAAGAGCAGTTGTACACTGGGCAAGTAAGTTGTGAGGTTTGTATAAGATGTGAAGTTCTTCACTTTATCTTTTGGTGCAGTAAAACTGCTAAATCTACTATCTAACTATATCCAATACTTCTCAACTGAACCATTTCTCGACCTCCCTTCCTCTTCCCCCTCCACCAACCTATTTTTGGAATTTTAAATCCGATTTTATATTAAAATTTAGACCATAACCAGGCCACCTCCTTAAGCTAAACTTGGACGTTCTATTCTGTTTCTAATTTTTATACTAAATTAACTGTATTGTTTTTTTTTTTTTTTTTTAATTTGTGGTGGGTGCTTAGTTGCAGTGACTCCGTAAGCTCTATTACTTGTCTGGCTATCACTGCAACTCTTGCGGTGTAGTTTAGTGTGTGTAAGTTGTGTTTAAATGGCTTTGTGACAGCATCATATCGCCTTTTATGATGCCGCGCTGTTAATCACTTTGCTCCCAACAGCGAATGGCAAGTCGATCCGGGATTAAACTCTCTGAAAAAATGTCACCGTCCCTCCAGAGAATTGAACCCCGGCACCTATCGTCCTCTCACGACAATAGTCAGCCGCCTAACCACTGCGGCCATCGACCCGTTAACAACCCGTTGATAACACTTACGAGGGAGCGTTTTTATATTCGCGGAATGGGGGATAAGGGGTGGAAATAAAAAAACCAAATTATTTTTCTTTTTCAATATATTCACCTGCAAGACGGATACATTTTTTACATCTTTCAATTAATTTATTTATACCCTCACAAAAAAATGACTTCTCTTTATCTGCAAAATATGCCGAAACTGCCTCCTTGACTTCATCATCGGCAGTAAATTTTTTACCCTGCAGCTCTTTTTTCATTTTCGGAAACAGGTAATAATCACTCGGGGCCAGGTCTGGGCTGTAGGGTGGGCGATTCACAATTTCGAAGCCCACCTTATGCAGGGCAGCTAACGCAACGCGGCTCTTGTGGACGGGCGCGTTGTCCGTGCAAAAGCAGCACACCTTTCGTCAATTTTCCCCGTCTTTTCTCTTTAATAGCTTCTTTTAGTCGCTCTAATATTGAAGCTCCAGTTATAGAAACACCTTTATCTTTATAATCAATCAACAATATTCCTTCCGAGTCCCAAAATACCGTTGCCATGAGTTTCCCAGCTGATTGTGACACTTTAAATTTCTTGGGAAGTGCTGTGCCCTTTTTATGCCACTGCATGGAGTCTTGTTTGGACTCAGGTTCATAATGATGAACCCAAGTTTCGTCTCCAGTATCAATTCGACTCAATACACCATCCTTGTCTTCATTGCAGAGGTCGAAAAATGCACGCGAACACTCTACGCGCTGTTGTTTTTGCGGCGGCGTGAGCATTCTCGGCACCCATCTTGCGCTGACCTTAGACATGCCGAGATGATCGTGTAGGATTTTAAAAATTATTGTATCGGATACTCCAACCATTTCTGCGAGTTGTTTCTTCTTTAGTCGAGCATCTTCGAGTACAATTTTTTCAACTTTTTGTATAAGTGCTGGCGTGGTCACCTCAATGCTCCTGCCCGGCTTCGGGTCGTCTTCAAGGGATTCCCTTCCTTGTTTAAATAAACTATGCCACTTGTACACCATGGTTTTTCCTGGACAAGCGTCGCCGTAAACCAATGACATCTCATTCATTATGGTCGCGACTGATTTTCCTTGCCTGGTAAGGAACTTTATAAGGGCACGATATTCGATTTTTTCCATATTTCACTTTTCACTCCTGATTATGTTACTTGGTTGACGATAGCTCAAAGACTAGACATGTACGAGGGACATGAAGAAGTCACGTTTTTAACTTACATGGCACGGCTAGTGAGCGAATGGCGTAAAATTCTTGCCATATACAGGTTTTTTTTTAAATTTCGATGCAAAATTTCTTAAAGATTATAATAATTGTTGATAAAAGAAACTTACTGTAGCAACTACCATTATGTTGCCAAGGTAATGACATATTTAAAATTTTAAAAATGTAAGAACATCTATTTCCTAGGAAAAACTTTAATTACAGCTTCAACACAAATCTTGACTTTTGGATTTCTTTTCTAGCGCTTTTTCTTACTTTCTTGAAATTAGAAATATGCCAGTAACTCGGCAAAGTGATAGTTGCTTCTATACGATACTAATAATATATTTATAATGCTGATATAGTATAATATTATACTATATCATTATAATTTCCTTTTATCACTTCCTTTTATAATTTAAAAAAATCTTAAATCAAAACTTCAAAAAAGTTACCATTGGCATATACGAAGAGAATTTTGCACCACTCCCCACTGGTCATGCAGCCTTAACTCGTTGGATATTGCTCGAGAAAATATAGCAAGATATTGGCTGCCAATTTAAAGCGTTGTTATTACTAAATTGGAAAAATCTATAGCTCATTTCCTTACGTTATTTTAAAATTGATCTTTATATAGGTATGTACATATTTCACACATATTTACTATTTATATATCAAATTTCTTATATGGATAACTGACATTAATTTGTAGTTTCTAACTTCATATATTCTAATCCGAATAGAAGATTGTCAAATTAATATGGACTATAGATGTACAAAATGATACTTATATAAATAGAAAACATTTGTATGAATATGTACCAGGTCAATATTGAAATGATACAGGTCGATGGCCGCAGTGGTTAGGCAGCTGACTATTGTTGTGAGAGGACGATAGGCGCCGGGGTTCAATTCTCTGGAGGGACGGTGACATTTTCTCAGAGAGTTTAAACCCGGATCGACTTGCCATTCGCTGTTGGGTGCAAAGTGATTAACAGCGCGGCATCCTAAAAGGCGATATGATGCTGTCACAAAGCCATTTAAACACAATTTACACATACCAAACTACACCGCTAGAGTTGCAGCGATAGCCAGACAAGCGATACAGTTTACGGAGTCACTGCAACTAAGCACCCACCACATTAAAAAAAATATATATATATAAAAACAAATGACAATTTCGAGCAAACTCCGCCAAAAAACTGAACAAAACTTTCATTATTTATGACTCAATCTTTAAGATATTATGTGACCTTTTTTTATTCAATTTCGTTGCATAATACAAAATTAGAATTCTAAAACTTCATTCATCTGCTGTTTCCGATGGAAAATCCCCCTTCTGTGAATGTATTTTTTTACTTATAAAATGCACAAGCACTATGTAACAACCGAGGTAACAACTGAAAAATCAGTATCATAAAAACAACAAACCGATTTTAACCCAAGAACACCGTACACACTAACCATGCGAAACAAAGAAAATGCTGATCTAACTTTTCGACTCTTCTCGTGTACAAGGGTAATATTGGTGATTACTTAAAATCATGTTGTCGACTTATAGACTACTTAACAATAATAAAGTTCGTGAAAATGAATAATAAAATACAGGGTGTTCCATTTGAACTAGGTGAGAAAATAAACATTCCGAGATATGACTCGCCCTGTATATAAATATTGAATACGCTGATAAATAAATAATATCTGATGAAAGGAGATCACATTAGAAATGTTTCTAGCGCAAATGAATTATTTTAAGTGGAAGCCGTAGTACCGTAGCCCCATCCAGTATATACGCACGTCCACCTTCTCCTTGTCAGAAGGTTTTGCCTCTAGCGTGGTTGACACGTCAAGTTACCGTGACCTTCTGGCGCCCCTCACCCAGATTGGCTCCTGAAGAAGCCATTTACACTAATAGCGAAACGTCGAGTTTGAGTAAGTTGTATATATATTTTTTGTATTTTTTTTTAATTTTCATTTTTGTTATATTTTATTTTGCATTGTATATAATATGTACTTTTCTATGCCGCGGTCAAAACCAGGAAGCCCTCATAACAGAGCAATCAATGTTGCTTATCATCTCGATCATAATATATTATACATGAATCCCCAGTTTCGTAAAGGTAATAGGAGCTTTATAGTTTATAAATCGATTTTTAATCACGGTGGGAATTGTACCTATGACAATATAAAAGAAATGTGTAGGTTTTATTTTTGTGTGAGCGTTTCTTGGCGTAGAAACCTAATATAATGTCCTTTTCTACTCGTATAGACGCCAATGCGGTGGTCTGCACGGTTATCCAACAAGCAAATGTTCCAGGTTCGATTCCTGGATTACAGTTATGTACTGTAGATAGAAGTATTGTTTTAATTTAACGAAAAACTGTTGGTCAACGCAATGTATTGATTCAATCATGCGTAACGTAGAAAACAATTCAGAATTAGAGGCGGTTGTCATCGATCGACAATTTTTGTCACTAATAAGGCCGGCACCATGACCTAACATCCTGTTCAAATACGTGACATGAAAATCGACACCTCGTTCGTGTTATTAACGGCAGTACCTACCTACAGTACGTTGGAAGTAAAATCAGCGCTGTATTTATTCATACCTTATGTATGTATATTATCGTTTAGGTAGTTTGTCGATCCAAATAACAAACAAGCCCTACTGAGCTCATTATACAAGCTTCTCGAGAGACTTATCTTCAACAGGATTGGAGTTTCGTCCAGAAAGAAGTTGCACCTCTCAACAGCTTATGACACCGTTTGGAGACACGATCTCCTACATACGAGGGAGCGTTTTGATATTCGCGGAATGGGGGATAAAGGGTGGAAATAAAAAAAACCAAATTATTTTTCTTTTTCAATATATTCACCTGCAAGACGGATACATTTTTCACATCTTTCAATTAATTTATTTATACCCTCATAAAAAAATGATTTCTCTTTATCTGCAAAATACGCCGAAACTGTCTCCTTGACTTCATCATCGGCAGTAAATTTTTTACCCCGCAGCTCTTTTTTCATTTTTTGGAAACAGGTAATAATCACTCGGGGCCAGGTCTGGGCTGTAGGGTGGGTGATTCACAATTTCGAAGCCCACCTTATGCAGGGCAGCTAACGCAACGCGGCTCTGGTGGACGGGCGCGTTGTCGTGCAAAAGCAGCACACCTTTCGTCAATTTTCCCCGTCTTTTCTCTTTAATGGCTTCTTTTAGTCGCTCTAATATTGAAGCGTAATATTCTCCGGTTATAGAAACACCTTTATCTTTATAATCAATCAACAATATTCCTTCCGAGTCCCAAAATACCGTTGCCATGAGTTTCCCAGCTGATTGGGACACTTTAAATTTCTTGGAAGGTGCTGTGCCCTTTTTATGCCACTGCATGGAGTCTTGTTTGGACTCAGGTTCATAATGATGAACCCAAGTTTCGTCTCCAGTAACAATTCGACTCAATACACCATCCTTGTCATCATTACAGAGGTCCAAAAATGCACGCGAACACTCTACGCGCTGTTGTTCTTGCGGCGGCGTGAGCATTCTCGGCACCCATCTTGCGCTGACCCCAGACATGCCGAGATGATCGTGTAGGATTTTAAAAATTGTTGTATCGGATACTCCAACCATTTCTGCGAGTTGTTTCTTCTTTAGTCGAGCATCTTCGAGTACAATTTTTTCAACTTTTTGGATAAGTGCTGTGCGTGGTCACCTCAATGCTCCTGCCCGACCTCGGGTCGTCTTCAAGGGATTTCCTTCCTTGTTTAAATAAACTATGCCACTTGTACACCATGGTTTTTCCTGGACAAGAGTCGCCGTAAACCAATGACATCTCATTCATTATGGTCGCGACTGATTTTCCTTGCCTGGTAAGGAACTTTATAACGGCACGATATTCGATTTTTTCCATATTTCACTTTTCACGCCTGATTATGTTACTTGGTTAAACTTCGTATTTATACTAATTATGAGTCGCTGCACAGGCCACGCCCCCAATGCACCTAATCACCCCCCTACAACCCGCTCATTCCGCGAATATAAAAGCGCTCTCTCGTACATGTATAAACTTATTCAGATAATCCCATTCAGACAAACCCTTCAACTCGCTAACAGCATGATCGTCGGCAGAACTTTTCAGGCAGGGGGCAACAGGAAAAGCTCGTCAGTAACGTTAAATGATGGTCTGCTCCCTATATCCCTGATATGGCTGAAACTAGATCCCGAAAGTCTGGATATGCGGATGACTGGATACTGGGCAGTCTACCACCGAACCTTTGAAAAAACTGAAACTAAATCCCAATAAAACAGAGACAATTTGCTTTCATCTGTGTAAGAGAGAAGCAAATAGACAACTCTAGGTTCACCTTAATGGTAGATTGCTTCAACACAACAAACACATTCCAGCATTTGGACTAAGCGTGACTCACCAGCACACACACAAGCTTGATGCACAACTGAACAACACTATAAGAATTATAAGCGGACCACTTCGATTGAGACCAACCTCAATCGAATGGTTGCCCCTATTAAGTCACAACTTGCCTCCTGCCGAAAACCTGTTCTGTATCGAGAATTTAAACGAATACAAGATAATTCTGATCTCCCTATTCATCAGGATAGAATCATCCTTGAAAGAATCGCCACCATCTTCGATCAATCGCGAAAAATATGGACAGCTATTAATAGAATACATTCTACATATGTAGATGGGGTAAGGCTTCATCTCCATGCCAAATCAGTAGCCTTAGGCTTAACGATAATACTTCTCTTTTCCCTCAACAGGAACAAGATCCAATAGCTCTTTAGTTATTTTGATAAGCTGTATTTTTCCTCTTCACATGCAAAAGGGCATTCAGGATCTTCTCTGATATGCTGGCCCCTTAACTTGAGACATAGCAGATTTACGTGACAATGAAAAAGCTGCTTTTACAATCTTTGCAATATTAGCATACTTCAACTCCCCAGAAAGATTTTTCCTTAAAAAAAACTGGTTCTAATAGACATCGTCATCAGTTTCCAAAGCCAACAGTCTCCATTCGTTTATGAGAGAGCTTTCTTCACAATTTACAAACAAAGCTTTAGCTACTTTTATCGTGTTCTCCTAACAGTCTCTTTTTTTGTTTTCTCCTAGGAATGAAGACATTTCAATTGTTCATACATGATTTTTTAGGTTAAAAATTGAATGTGACCATCATTGGGAATTAGTAACTAACAATGCAGCTTTGGTAGGGTGGACAAAGACGCATCAAAGAAACGCCATTCAGAAGCTGAGCAAGGTGCAAAGACTTGCTTGCTTAGGAATAACGAGAGCAATGCGGTCGACGCCGACGGCAGCTATGGCTCTTAGGACTTGCCACCGTTGCACCTGGCACACAACGACTTCGTATATTAAGCCTCGAAGCCAACTTTCGTACTTTATCTTTTAAGGCATTATTAATCTTAGATAATGCACGTGCACATCCAAAATCTTTAGTAAATATGTAGTCTGAAGTTAAGGTTATATTTCTCCCTCCTAACACAGCTTGTGAAATTCAACCAATCGATCAAACAATAATAGCTACTTTTAAAAGATACTATTTGAGAAGAGTAATGACTCAAGCTATCACAGCAATTGATAGTGAAAATGGAACTACATTAAAAGAGTTTTGGAAAAATTACAACATTTGGAATGCAATAATTAATATTAAAAATTCATGGGATGAAATAAAATAGTCAACTATGAAAGGTAGTTGGAAAAAAATTGTGTCCAGGTCAAATAACTGATCCTAAAGATTTTGAAGAGACTTCTGAAAATGTCACAACTGAAATTGTCCAATTGTGCAACTGAACAGAGCAGACTTAGATGTAAGCAATGAAGATGTTGATGACCTTATAGCTTCACATTCCGAGCCATTGACCAATGACGAATTGATTGAAATTCAAAATAGGAACACGATAAATAAGGCCCTGAATTGAGGTCCGCGAAACTGGTCAAAAATCGACAAAAATGCTAGAAAGGATTGACCATTTATTGACAACTATTTTCCATCAGCGATTTCAATTGACCACATTTTGTTTAGGCTACAGGCACTATATTTGGGGTCTAATGGCGAAAATGCTAAAATTAGCCAACATAGACATTTTATTCATCGGATACGATTGACCATCGTTTGATCACCTTTCACATTTTCAAAATTAAAAAAAAAATCGAATTTTTTTTTTGTACAAAAACACTAAAATTTTGTTGCAGGATAGGATTGACCATGATTGACCGCCAAGTAATTTTTTTGAAAACTTAACAATGGTTGAAAAAATGAAAAAGGCAAGTTCATATCTCCAATGAAATGACATCAAAACCAGAAAATGTCACAACCTCTTACATCGCATTTTTTACAAATTTTGAGAGGTGGTCAAACGCTTAAAATAATAGGACTTATTGCCTCGTGTCTCTAGACCACACAAAACTGAAAATTATCGTTTGACCACCCTCCGGTTAAATTTTATCCGATCTCGAAGTTCGTCGCAATTTTCAATGTTAAGAAATCCAAATCGATTAGTTGAAGAATGGCTACAACGTTGATTGATCTTTCTGATGGACATTCAATACATGATTTAATAGCCTTTTACTGTTATTCTTTCATGGCTAATTTGATACCTTAACAATTATTTTTAAAAAGGTCACCTTTCATTAAGAAAATATTAAATATCTCAGAAATTAACGTGCCTTTCCTTTTCTTAATATAAAATACAGGGTGTTCCATTTAAATAAGATGAGAAAATAATGCATTTGCATTTTGAATCGCCCTGTATACAGTTTTCGCAATATTGGCAAAATATCACTTTGCTATGAAACTTTAACAATATAAAAAAGTCATTCCAGTACAAAAATAGTTTCAACTTGTTTCGTGTGGACTACACAGGACGTTGAACACGCAATGATTTTCATACAAACTTCACCAGAACTTCTGAAATACTCGGTATAACTCAATGAAATCGCTAAACACCAAACAAGTTTTAACTAAAACACCGACGCGTTTCAACAGCAATGCTGTCATTATCAAGGCGATAATAAAACTAAATTAAAATAAAATCTACAAAAACAGGTAACCTAAATGTTATGCACGGTCAATCCGATACGCATCATTAATTTCCGATTAACGAAAACAATGACGAATGCGGGATAGGTTCGTTGTCACAGTTCATTACACATGACTTATTTTTATATATTTCTAAACTTTCGAAAACATTTAGAAACTTACAATTGTTTATTTGTCTAATTAATTTAACATTCGTATGATCGATGTTGTGATCTGTTTCAAACATGTGTTGGGCAACGCTCGATTTCTCAATTCTATTGAATTTAAGATTAGCCATATGCTCTTGGAATCTAGTTGAGACTGCTCTCCTGGTTTGCCCAATATATTTTTTTTGATTACAATCTTTACAATTGATTTCGTAAATACCTGACTCTTCTAGAGGTTGTATTTTATCTTTAGGGTTACCGACGAGATTTTGCAAACTAGTCCCAGAACTGTCAACTATTCTGAGATCTAGCTCTTTGAAGATTTTACTCAAACCTTTAGTGATAAAGGGAGCGTAAGGGAGGGTCACAACGGATGAAGCTTTAATATCCTCTTGGTGGCGAGGGCACAGTTCATAACGAACAAGCCCAGCAGCAGGTTAAGCGCAACTCAGTCCTACCAGGCAAAGCTTCTCCCTGCTGTAGATCGCAGTGAGGGTTTTACCCTATCCTACTCGAGGTGCCACTGTGATAGCAAAACACTGCGGTCTAGACCAGAAAAGGTCGAAAAACAATCTCCTGATCCGGCTGTCGTGTCGTGGCTTAGGATCTGCGACAGGAACAGACGGCGCCGGACGGAGCATGACATCCGTCCGTCATACCAGGCACCTGCATGCTGTCGTGGACATGTCTCACGGGCATGAGGTGTTGGGGGATCTTGGCTTAACCGCCCGGATCGAGAGGAGACAACCTCACAAAAAACCTAAATCCTAAGGCAAAGGGGTCCGGCCGAGGGGATGCGTGGCTAAATAGATGATTAGTCTGCGAGGGCCCCGACCTTGGGGCACCAGGGGAAACCCCATTGTAACCACCCCTCCGTCCTACATGCGGGGCTCTGTAGAGATGGATTTTTTATTTCCCTAGCTGCTCGTGGGAACAAACATGAGTAAGAATGAAAAAACCAAAACTGAACGGGATGTTACCGTACCAACTGCCGGGACCGCTGATAGAGACAAACCCTCTACTAGCGCAACCGGAACTAAAGAAAGGAAGGCACGTCACATGACACCCCTTCCTGGACTAGGGCAACCTGGAGGCCTGGACGACCCGAAGAGGAAGGGTCTCAGCGGGGCAGGCGTGAAATGGTACCTGCGCTTTCTTAAACAGGGCTTGACACCTGAGGAAGCCAGGGCCAAAGTAGACAAAGAAAGACAAGTGAGGCAGAAAGCCTCACAGTCAGTAACAGCAAATACAAGCCAGGGCAAACGAGGCAGTGAGCATATCTCACCAGCCCAAGCGCCACAGTATAAGAAGAGGAAAACCAAACCCTCTAGTATCACCTCTGGTGCAGCAGGCAAAGCTGGGCAAGTCACCAGCTATGCTACTGCTGCCAAAATTACTAAGGTAGGAATACTACCAGAGGAATACCCTCAGGTAATGTTGAACAGTGCTCAGCTGTCCTCGCTGGAAGAAGCTCTAGTCGAGGCAATGGTAGAGAGCACAGTACGAGGCCTGCAGTTCGCCGGGATTCACTTCCGCCAAGGAATGGTGCTGGTGGACTGCGAAACCGAGGAAACAGTCAAGTGGCTTGACCAAATAGTAGGCGGTCTTCCGTTATGGAAGGGACCCAAGCTAGTGACGAGGAAAGGAGACGACCTCCCTAAACCTCACGTCATGACGGTATTCTTTCCGAGAAGCGCAAGGGTCAGGAGGCAGGGAAGCTGCTGAAACTGGTCGATACCCAGAACCCTGAACTCCAGACAAACCTCTGGAAAGTGATGAACAACAAAGAAGAAGGGCACGGCCAGGTCCTCACTATTGGGATTGACCCCAAATCATGTGAGGCGATCCTGGCAAAGGGATGTACCCTACATTTTAGATTTGGGAGGATCCCCGTGTCAGGGCTCAAAAAGAGCCAGGAAAAGACAGAGAAGAAAGAGACTACCTCTGAGACCTCTGAGACCGTGGTGGAGCAGCGGGAGACTGTCGAGACTACCTCGCCGGCCTCTCGCTCCACACTAGATGACATCAATTTAGATGATATCAGAATTGACTCCGGGCCGGAAGAAGGATATACTCTGACGCCGGAGGAGTTTGTAGAGCTGGAGGCAGGTGGCCCTCCACCACATTAGACGTCTTCACCAGGCTGGCGCAGATCAACTTGCAGCATTCGAGGGGAGCCTCGGCTGTGGCTGCAAGGATATTTGCAAAACACAACCTGGGACTCGTGTTGATCCAAGAACCTTGGACCAATCGAGGGCAGATCAAGGGTCTGTCATGTAACGACTCACAGGTAATATGGGATTACAGGCAGGAGCATCCTAGGGCCTGCATCCTAATTAGAAACAACATTAACTATATATGTGTTGCAGAATTTATGACTCGGGACCTGACGACGATCATGGTACACCTCGACATCGAGGGAAGCAACCGAGCCATTGTAATTGCCTCCGCATACTTCGCCAACGACGGGACAACAACATCACCGCCCTTGGAAGTGAAGGAGCTAGTGAGGTATTGCAGCAGGAAGAACCTGCCGTTGATAGTCGGATGTGATGCCAATGCACACCACGTCATGTGGGGAAGCACTGACGTCAACGAAAGAGGTAAGTCACTTTTAGAATTTCTATTAGCTTGGAATCTCCAAATTGCAAATGTAGGCGGAGAACCTACGTTTGTAACAAGGGTAAGGAGGGAAGTACTAGATGTAACTTTCAGTAGCCTTAGCATAAGTAACATAGTTAAGAACTGGAAAGTCTCGAGTGAACCCTCCCTGTCAGACCACAGGATAATAGAGTTCACCTTGGAGAGGCTAGATCCTATAATGCACCAGTGCAGAAACCCCAGGAAAACAAACTGGGACCTGTACAAAACATATTTAAAGGACAACCTTAGCCAGCTAAACACAGGCGGGACAAGACACCACCTCAAGCTGGAACAGGATGTAGAGCTGCTTTGTGGGGCGATATCCAAGGCCTTTGAAGCCAGTTGTCCGTTATCCCCAAGAAAACCAGCCAAGGATGCCCCTTGGTGGAACAGAACTCTGGCAAATCTCAGAGCTGAAGTCCGTCACCTGTTTAATAAAGCAAAGGTTGACGGGAACTGGCAAAGTTACAAAGAGAAGCTGACTACGTACAACAAGGAGATAAGGAAGGCAAAAACAAAAAATTTCAGAAATTTTTGCGAAATCATCACTTCCACTCCTGTAGCAGCAAGGCTTCACAGAGCCATGGCAAAAGGCGGGACTAAACCTGTGATGGCCTTGAGAAAACCAGATGGCAGCTACACGGAAGGGGAAATGGAGCGGGCTGACCTGCTCCTTCAAACACACTTCCCTGGCAGCAAGCAAGCAGATCCGGCAGAGACAATCCCTAGCACCAAGAGACCCAAACGGGAGGAATGGGAAATCGCTAGGCGAATCTGCACGAGACAACGCATGGAGTGGGCAATAAACACCTTCCAGCCCTACAGATCACCAGGAGCGGATGGGATTTTCCCTGTGCTCCTGCAGAAAGGACAGGAAGAGGTACTACAGCACCTCGTAAATATAACGAGAAGCAGTCTCGCGTTGGGATATGTCCCCAAAGACTGGAGAAGGGCGAAAGTCACCTTCATACCAAAAATAGGGAAGGAAGATGGGACTGACCCCAAATCCTTCAGACCTATTTGCCTGACATCTTTTCTATTGAAAGCAATGGAAAAAGTAATAGACAACTATATAAGAATGGAGGTTATGGAGAAAGCTCCACTTCACACAAGTCAGCACGCATACAGGGCAGGCAGATCGACAGAGACTGCCCTGGAAGAGCTAACAAGAACCATTCAGGAAACCTTGAATGAAAAAGAAACAGCTATCTGTGCCTTCCTAGATATCTCAGGTGCGTTTGATAACACGTCGCATGATGCGATCAGACGAGCACTGGAGACAAGGGGGTGAGTAAAACAGTAACCAAATGGATAAGTGAGGTGCTCTCCACAAGGACAGCTGAGACAACGGTAGGTCAATACACTACGAAGATCAGAACTACCCGTGGAACACCTCAAGGCGGCGTGTGCTCGCCTTTGATGTGGAGCCTGGTGGCGGATGAGCTGCTTAACAGGTTGACCGCGTTCGGCGTACACTGCATAGGATATGCCGATGACATTGTTATAATAGCAAAAGGCAAATTTGAGGGAATTCTTTGTGACCTGATACAAACAAGCCTTAGAATTACAAGCGAATGGTGTCGATCAGTGGGGCTGAGCATTAACTCAGCAAAAACCACAATCGTACCTTTCACTAGGAGGAGGAAACTACCGAAAATGAAAGATATATGTCTAGATACAGCAGTAATCGAATGCAAAACAGAAGTCAAATATCTAGGAATAACCCTGGACAAAAAACTTCTGTGGAACAAGCATATCGAACTGACTGTGAATAAAGCAACAAGAGCTTTAATGATATGCCGGAATTTAGCAGGCAAAACGTGGGGTTGTAACCCAAATATACTGCGATGGCTGTATACTAGTATAGTAAGACCTATGGTAACATATGGGGCAATAACCTGGTTCCAAAAGGTCACACACGTCACAACCAAGAATATCCTTGGCAAGCTGCAAAGGTTAGCATGTGTATGCATTACCGGAGCAATGGGAACCTGCCCAACCGCTGCCCTAGAGGTCATCCTAGACCTCACACCTCTACATCTAGTAGTGGAGGGAGTGGCCCGTGCGGCAGTGTACCGACTAGCCAGGGCACGGACGGGAGGGGGCGAGACCTTATGCCAAGGAGCTTTGTCATCCATTGCGGGACTCTCCCCACTTTCGGATCTGCCAAGCGACGAAATGGTTAGGAAATACAGCTTCGAAAAGAACTTTTCAACGAAGTTGAGCAACAAGAGAGAGTGGGAAGGAGAATCCTCCACCTACTCTCTAAAAGCAAACACCATCAAATGGTACACGGATGGGTCCAAAACTGAAAAAGGAACAGGTGTAGGGGTATTCGGGCCAGGAACCAAATACTCAGAGCCGATGGGAATATACCCCAGTGTCTTCCAAGCAGAGATTAATGCGATTGGAAGATGTGCTCAGGTGAATCTTGACAGGAACTATCGGAAGGAGAATATTGCAATCTTCTCCGACAGTCAGGCAGCCTTATTGGCGCTGAGTTCTAACACCATCAGCTCCAAGTTAGTTTGGGAATGCCGGGATAAACTAAACAACCTGGGCAAAGAAAACAAAGTTGCATTGTGCTGGGTACCAGGACACAATGGAATCAGTGGCAATGAGAAAGCTAATCTATTAGCAAAGGAGGCCGCCACAACATCGTTTGTGGGACCGGAACCATTCTGTGGAATAGGGATGAGCACCTATAAGAAAGAACTTAAAGACAGGGAAGAGGACGTCAGAGCTTCCCTCTGGCACAATCTTCCTGGTCTGAGACATTCCAAGGTATTCCTTGGAAATTTCAACAAGCAGAGAGCAAAAACCATGCTAGAACTAAACAGGAACAGATTACGCATTCTCACAGGTTTCCTTACAGGGCATTGTCACCTCGGGGAGCACATGAAGAGAATAGGTCTGAAACAGAATAGCGACTGCAGGTTCTGCGGGGCGGAAGATGAAAGTCCGGAACACCTGATATCCAACTGCACAGAAATTGAAGAATTTCGCGCCAACTATCTTGGCAAAGGCGTTATAGACGAGGAAGAAATACCCTCTTTGGAACCATCACATCTGTTACAGTTTATTAAAGCCCTCAGGCTGGATGGGGAGCTGTGACTGCGGGCAAAACCCAGCAGCTTACACCTCATGTAAGGGGGCACAATAGACCCACGGTCGCGGTGCAACATCACCCTTATACCTAAATCTAAATCTAAATCTAATATCCTCTTGAAAAGTCGTAGATTCTTTCACAGTTTTCTTACAATTAAACTTCCTAATTAACTTATAGATATGCTGAGGCTGGAAACCATTACACTTAGCCGCATCTTTTATAATTTTAGGCTCTTTCTCATACCTCGCCTTGTTCAAGGGAAAAGTGAGAAGTCTGTGGACCAAAAAATTCAGATTTGCCATTTTGTGTTGAACACAATGATGGGAATCTGAAGGAATGTAGCGACGTGTACTGGTTTCCTTTCTATCCACATCAAACTCTAATCTATTGTTATTTCTAATTACTAAAGTATCTAGAAAGGGTAGCTGACCGTTTCCTTCTCTTTCACAAGTGAACTTTATGGTTTCGAACCGATTGTTTAATCTATTGAGAAAATCGTCAATATTACATTTTTTAGTGTCAAATACAGCGAAAATATCATCCACGTACCTCAACCAAACCCTAGGAAAGTATTCGCTCTCAGATTCTAAGTCCTTTTCAAAACGGCTCATGAAAAGGTTTGCCAAAAAGAGGCGATCCATTGCCGTTCCTTCCAGCTGTTCATAAAAACTCCCGTTGAATTGAAAAATGTTCTGTTTCATATAGATGTCAGTTAAGCGAATATATTCCTGGACACATTGTTGACTCAAACTATTTTGAAGCAACAAGTCCTCGAGGTATGTCAAGGTGTCTGGAAACGGTACACTAGGAAACAGAGAACTAACATCAAATGAAATCAATATTTCACCCTCCAGCGACTGAATATTTTGAATTTCTTTAATAAATTCTAACGAATTTTTTACTGCAAATCTAGGTTGCTGTATTGGCAAATTATTGAATTCATTGGTCAACCATTTGGAAACCTTATAAGTCGGTGCGTCAGTTGCCGAAACAATTGGCCTTACCGACTTGCCAGGTTTGTGAATTTTAGGTAAACAATATAATTTAGGTTTTATTATCGCCTTGCTAATGACAGCGTCTTGCACATTTATAGTAATTCAGTAATACTTTGCTGATTGCTGTTATTACTATCAACTGTAGTGGTTTCGTTTGACCATTCCGGAAGGTTTGAACTAGTTTGAGTTCCAAGCATATATGAAATATTTTAACCACTTTGTTTATGGTGAATTTAATATATCTTTCAGCCACAGCTGCAAATTTCCAACCCCCATGATTTTTAATGTAGACAAATCACCACCATGATTTGTTAATGTGTAGCACTAGATCTGAAACAGTACCCTGTAAACTGTGCTGGATGTGGCAGTTTTAAAAAGTTGCTATCTCCTCCGCCATTTTGCCTATAATATTAATACTATATGCCAAGAAAAATCGCTTATGATTAATATTAATACTCCGTAAGTTATAACGTTGCTGAACTAAATCGATCCACATTGTATTTCTAATTACAAACATTCTCGGAACGTTTTTTTTGTTTTAGGTATAGAAATAATGATATTATCAGGCTTGTACTCTATGTCCTCTACAGACATATTGGTTATTTCTTCCCGTCTACAGACAACGTTGTAACCTGTATTTATCAAGACTACTTACAAATTAATACCATTACATACAAAGCCACGATACAAAACACACATGTATTTACCTTCATAGCCAAATATATCTTATCATCTGCGTCTTGTACGAATATATTAATATCTATTTCTTCTAAGATTCTTTGGGTCGTAACCTTGAGACGAACGCTTCAGGAAAACCTGTAATTTCTTATGCTGCAATGTCTACATCCTTATAGCAAGACTACAACATAGAATAATGTTGACGGTTTATATTTGGCGAATACTTTCCTAGGGTTTGGTTGAGGTACGTGGGTGATATTTTCGCTATATTTGACACTAAAAAATGTAATATTGACGATTTTCTCAATAGATTAAATAATCGGTTCGAAACCATAAAGTTCACTTGTGAAAGAGAAGAAAACGGTCAGCTACCCTTTCTAGATACTTTAATAATTAGAAATAACAATAGATTAGAGTTTGACGTGTATTGAAAGGACACCAGTACACTTCGCTACATTCCTTCAGATTCCCATCATTGTGTTCAACACAAAATGGCAAGCCTGAATTTTTTGATCCACAGACTTCTCACTTTTCCCTTGAACAAGGCGAGGTATGAGAAAGAGCTTAAAATTATAAAAGATGCGGCCAAGTGTAATGGTTTCCAGCCTCAGCATATCTATAAGTTAATTAGGAAGTTTAATTATAAGAAAACTGTGAAAGAATCTACGACTTTTCGAGAGGATGTTAAAGCTTCACCCATTGTGACCCTCCCTTACGCTCCCTTTATCACTAAAGGTTTGAGTGAAATCTTCAAAGAGCTAGATCTTAGAATAGTTTACAGTTCTGGGACTAGTTTACGAAGTCTCATCGGTAACCCTAAAGATAAAATACAACCTCTAGAAAAGTCAGGTATTTCCGAAATCAATTGTCAAGATTGTACTCAAAAATATATTGGGCAAACCAGGAGAGCAGTCTCAACTAGATTCAAAGAGCATATGGCTAATCTTAGATTTAATAGAATTGAGAAATCGAGCGTTACCCAACACATTTTTGAAACAGATCACAACATCGATCATACGAATGTTAAATTAATTAGACAAATAAAAAATTGTAAGTTTCTAAATGTTTTCGAAAGTTTAGAAATATATAAAAATAAGTCATGTGTAATGAACTGTGACAACGGACCTATCCCGCATTCGTCATTGTTTTCGTTAATCGGAAATTAGTGATGCGTATCGGATTGAGCGTGCATAACATTTAAGTTACTTTTTATTTTAATTTAGTTTTATTATCGCCTTGATAATGACAGCATTGCTGTTGAAACGCGTCGGTGTTTTAGTTAAAACTTGTTTGGTGTTTAGTGGGTTAAAGTGTTTAGTGTTACACTATATATTATTTCAAATTTAGATTAAGCATATCTTCCTCGTTCCTTCGATATACGATTTCATTGAGTTATACCGAGTATTTCAGAAGTTCTGGTGGAGTTTGTATGAAAATCATTGCGTGTTCAACGTCCTGTGTAGTCCACACGAAACAAGTTGAAACTCTTTTTGTACTGGAATGACTTTTTTATATTGTTAAAGTTTCATGGCAAAGTGATATTTTGCCAATATTGCGAAAACTGTGTACAGGGCGATTCAAAATGCAAATGCATTATTTTCTCATCTTATTTAAATGGAACACCCTGTATTTTATATTAAGAAAAGGAAAGGCACGTTAATTTCTGACATATTTAATATTTTCTTAATGAAAGGTGAGTTTTTTTTAAATAATTGTTAAGATATGAAATTAGCCATGAAAGAATAACAGTAAAAGGCTATTAAATCATATATTGAATGTCCACCAAAAAGATCAATCAACGTTGTAGCCCTTCTTCGACTAATCGATTTGCATTTCTTAACATTGAAAATTGCAATGAACTTTGAGATCGGATAAAATTTAACCGGAGGGTGATCAAACGATAATTTTCAGTTTTGTGTGGTCTAGAGACACGAGTCAATAAGTCCTATTATTTTAAGCGTTTGACCACCTCTCAAAATTTGTAAAAAATGCGATGTAAGAGGTTGTGACATTTTCTGGTTTTGATGTCATTTCATTGGAGATATGAATTTGCTTTTTTCATTTTTTCAACCATTGTTAAGTTTTCAAAAAAATTACTTGGCGGTCAATCATGGTCAATCCTATCCTGCAACAAAATTTTAGTGTTTTTGTACAAAAAAAAATTCGATTTTTTTTTTTTATTTTGAAAATGTGAAAGGTGGTCAAACGATGGTCAATCGTATGCGATGAATAAAATGTTTATGTTGGCTAATTTGAGCATTTTCGCCATTAGACCCCAAATATAGTCCCTGTAGCCTAAATAAAATGCGGTCAATTGAAATCGCTGATGGAAAATAGTGGTCAATAAATGGTCAATCCTTTCTAGCATTTTTGTCGATTTTTGACCAGTTTCGCGGACCTCAATTCAGGGCCTTATTTATCGTGTTCCTATTTTGAATTCCAATCAATTCACCATTGGTCAATGGCTCGGAGTGTGAAGCTATAAGGTCATCAACATCTTCATTGCTTATATCGAAGTCTGCTCTGTTCATAAGTTGGAAAATTTTAGTTGTGACACTTTCAGAAGTTGACTGTTTTATTTCATCCCATGAATTTTTAATATTAATTATTGCGTTCCAAATGTAATTTATTCAAAACTATTTTAATGTAGCTCCATTTTCGCTATCAATTGCCGTGATAGCTTGAGTCATTACTCTTCTCAGATAGTATCTTTTAAAAGTAGCTATTAGTGTTTGATACATTGGTTGAATTCCACAAGTGGTGTTAGAAAGGGCATTATCTAAGATTAATAATGCCTTAAAAGATAAATTATTCTGATCACAATATTCCCTAACAACAGGTACAAAGTGTAATTGGAACCAGTCTTGAAAAATTGCTGCGATTACCCAAGCTTTGGAATTGAATTTCCAAATAACTGGCAGTGCTTTTTTATTTTTACCTTTCAAAGCCATCATTGGTTTTAATTTTTTCCAAAACAATCCGGTCTCGTCAACATTAAATAGTTGTCTTAATGAGTAACCTCCTTCTTCGATTGTTTCGGAAAAAGTGTTAATAAAATAGTGTTCTACTTCTGCAATATTTAGTGTGTCCCATTTAAGAAACTGTATGTTTGGTTCACCCTGGCAATATGAAACATCCTGTATATACGAAAATAATTTTGAAATATGTAGCTTAAATCTATCCATGATTTTTGTATATAACATGTTGTGATATCTTTAATATTAATTGATATATTGAGCTTTGACGCACTAATGCCTCATCCTGTATATAAAAAAAACACAATCGTTGCATCAATATCTCTAAAATCCGAATTACAATAATTACCACCAATTGTTTTTAAAAGCTGAGCCGTCTCTGAGCGTTCTAAACGCACGATTAAAACGCGATCTTATCATTGTGTAACGCTCAAAAAGAACATAAAAGTTCGCTCTAATGACACGCCAGTGTCAAGTGAGTTTAATTTTACCCATAAAACGGTACGAGTTACGATGTTCAGCTAGCGCCTCCGCCTGTCATATTCATCGGCGTGCAGAGCGCAGCAGAGTGTCCTGCTGGCTCGACATTTAGGACAATAAAAATTATTCGCGTTTCATTTTACGTACGGATGTGTCGCTGATGGTATACACACATTGACAGGATACTAAATGTAATTTATAGTGCATTGTGCCTGCCAGTGAATGAGTTTCTATAAATAGCTTCGGGACACGTTTGTGTGCGTCCGTATTGCACGGTACGGACACATATTAGCGAACATTAGGCGCGCATACATTGCGGATCGTTACACGTACGCAACTCCTGTACATTACGTGCAATAAATTAGATTCGCGGAGCTGTTATCGGCCGGGACGCCCACGTTCAGTTTCCAGCTTTCACTTTTCGACGTTTTCGTGAAAAATTGTAATCGGGGGGAAAAAAAGAGGATAGATGGACCATACCCGATGTTATTGTTTTATCCTACGTCCTCAATTTCTCTTCCTTTTTTATTTGTCAACGGTCGAAATAAGTACAATAGTTGACAAAATTGTTGTCTTTAAAAAAAGGTAAAATCAAGAAATGAAATGATTTCAGCACGTTGATACCTTCGAAACACGTGCCCCGAATGAATTAATTAAATGTTGTAGGGTTAGTGTTACCGATTTTCTTGATCTTAGACGATAAAAAGGTTTGACAAAGCCTGCACAGAAAAGATTCAAGAAAAGTTTTGTTTTTGTTTTGCATCATCATTTAAAAGCGGAAAAGTAATGCCCCCGTTTTTGGCAATTGCATGAATGTTTCTCTCTCTCTCTCTCTTAATAGACAGATGGATGGAGCATTTATTGTTAATACAGTAGAACCCCGATTATCCGAGTCGAAATTATCTGAGCTCCGGATTAACCGAGCTGACCTAAAGACCCAATCCGTATTAACCGAGCTTCCGAAATACATATGTATGTAGTAGTATAAATCGTCGGGACCGACGGGGAATCCCCTTGATCCGTGTGAGGGTCATTCCATGTCAAATCAACCAATAAAAAAATATTTTTGGACCTTGACCATTCAGATTTTTATAATTTTTGGTGTATTGATTGTACTCCTTAGAAACATTAAAGATCCAAAGTATTAAATTTTTAAGTCAAATATTTTTTGAGTTATTAAGGGTCAAAATGTCAAAAAAAAATCCGAATTTACACCCCGTTTTTATAATTTCAAAATTTAATAACTCCATTCCTAATCGACCTACAAAGCTCAAGGTGGTGTCATTTTATTCAGCTTTAAAAGGCCTTTAATTTGATATACAACATGCGAATGTTAGGCCTACTTTGTCTCTCAAAAATCTCAAAAAAATATTTTTTGAAAAATCTAAAAAAGCCCCTTTATTTTTTTTTTGTAAAAAAAGTATGTTGTTTACTCATTATTCAGTTAAACTGTGTGCCAAATTTCATGGTGGGACAACAGTGGGAACCTAATTTTAAAAAATTTTGTTTATGTAAATTCGATTTTTTTTGACATTTTGAACCTTAACTCAAAAAATATTTGACTTTTATTAATTTAATATTTTGGATTTTTAATGTTCTTAAGGAGTACAATCAATATACCAAAAATTATAAAAATCTAGGGGGTCAAGGTCCAAGACATTGGTTGGTTTGACATGGAATGTGGTTCTTCTATTTATGCTTTTAGACTATTTTTGGCATACGAAATTGCGTGAATGCAGTTCACGGATCATGGAACAAAATAAGCGCAAAAGAAAGGTCGTTCCTATTGAAGAAAAATTAAAAGCCATCAAAAGAATTGAAGCAGGAGAGCCACTGCAGCCATGTTGCACGAGATTATGGAGTTGGTGGTGGTACATAGATTTACCAGCAGCAATTTATGGAGGACTTTAAAAAGTAAATCAAAGAGAGTGGGTATAGATACGATCAAATTTACAACTGTGACGAAACTGGCTTGAATTATAAAATCCTTCCATCAAAAACACTGGCATCAAGACAGGAAAAATCAGCTCCTGAGCACAAACGAAGAAAGGAAAGATTAACCGTAATGGCATGTTCCAATGCATCTGGCAAGCACAAACTCCCACTAATGGTGACTGGCAAGTCAGCACGTCCAAGAGCTTTAAAAGACATCCCACCCAAAGTTCTACCAGTTTATGACAAAAGTCGGAAGAGCGCTTGGATAGATGCGACCTTATTTACTAACTGGTTTAAAGAAGAGTTCGTGTCATCTGTGACAAAATTTTTGAAGCGAAACGGTCTCCCTATTAAAGCAATTTTGTTGATGGACAATGCTCCCTCTCACCCTGGCGATGAACTTCACGTGGGCAACATTATTGTAAACTTTTTCCTCCAAATGTAACCAGCATAATGCAACCAATGGACCAAGGCGTCCTCGAAAACATTAAAAAAAATTATAGACGTTTATATCTTGTATTAGAATACACAGAAAAAGAAGAGAACTATGGCAGTGAAGATGATATTCCGTTAAATGAATTTTGAAATGGAGAAGCCGTGGAGAAATGTCCTCTTCAAATTTTGACAGCGAGACAAAAGAAGAACAACAAAATTTATTTGAATTAATGCAAAACTTAAAAGATTGCGCAAATGTCACAAGACAAGACGTTGACGAACTAACGAATGCCTTTCAGGAAACCGAAAAATCAGATGGCGATGACGACGAAGCCGTGGATGAACAGCCTCCAACTAAGATTTCCCATCAAGAAGGCTTTGCTTCTCTGGAAAAAGCTCTGAGGTATATCGAACAATCAGAGGCAACTCCAGCGGATTTGCTTCTTCTTAAGAGGTGAAGAAACATGGCAGCGAGAGATAACTATTTCAATGTTTTATAATATGTATACATACATACTTATTTATATGTTACAAATGTTTTAATAAATAAAAAATAAATCCGGATTATCCGAGTTTTTAGTTATCCGAGGAGGGTGATCTGGTAGATCTGAAGGTCTAATTAGGGGATTCTAAGAAACAAATTTCAATAAAGAGAGGGATGTCAAATACACTACGAAGGCAACAAAACATCGTTTAACAGTGAGGTAACAAGGCAAAACAACACGCCTTTTATATCATATTTTAGTGTTGAAAAATCGGCAACACCAACACCACAACTTTTAATTAATTAACTCGGGACACGTATTTCGAAGGCTTAATCGAACTTAAAAGAAAATATTCGTAAAAACATTTCAGATGACATATTAGAGGTGGTGATTATCTAGCTTGTCGTGGCTGATCGGTGGGCTAGCTGATCAGTGAGCTGCTGACCCAAAGTTTCGGCCGTGAACGAGCCAATTTAATTTTCCTTAAATAGCAGTATAGGACGAGATTTGGCATCCCTTTGCCTATAAAAATTGGGTCAAATATGGATTAGTCGACCTTATCCGGAAGATGTATGTGTACAGTCAGGAGCACGGAATTCCAGACACAAATAATTGACTACTGTAAATATGTCTTTCATATGGAGTTTCGTTGACATTTATTGACGTTTCAATGATATTTAAAAATATATAAAATACCCGTTGACAAAACTGCTATACTAGTTGTCTGCAATTTCATGCTCCCGACTGTACATCTCGAAAATGAAATATTGCATACGTCATCGCGGTCAACTCCATTTTGTTTAATTTTTAAATTGGACGATGCCTGTATAATTTTATTTTTGACCGTTCTGGAAGTAGGTATACAGAATGTTCCGAAAGGAATGTTCCGAGATCGTAAAAATTTGAAATTTTCAGTATCGATATTGCTCATTTGAGTTAATTCCGTTTAGATGATGATTAAAATAAGGATGAAAGGTGTAAAATTTTTTTCTAATTCTTTTTTCCGTTTAAGATCCGTATTTCGGAGGTACAGGGTGATTTTTAGGAAACGTAGAAACGTTTCGACTTGTCAACGTCAAAATTGAAATTTTCGATTCGGTGAATTGGTGACGCGGATCGCCGCCATCTTGATTTTTTTTAAATAGGACGACGCGGTTCAAGTTTTTTTTTTTTCGGAAACAGGTGTTTCGTTGAAACGTCAAAAGTTTTCGATAGATCACAGCGGATTAGTACCCTTTATCATTGAAACGAAGCGTTATATCTTGTAGCAAATTAATAATAGTTAAGATTGATGATAATCGAAGGTTAGATTTAAATTTAATTAAGGGTGATATTGTACTGCGACCTGTTGAGCTATTGTGTCCCCCTTCCATAAGCTGCAATCTGTTGGGGTTTGCCCATTCTCAGAGCCCTCCTCCCTCCCCCCATGCAGTCTAAGGGCTATAACAAACTGCAATAACTGTGATGGTTTCAGAGAAGGTTCTTCTATATGACGTCTATATATGTCGTCTCTATTTTTGAGTGTCTTTTTGTAGGTGCTCATTCCTATACCACAAAACGGTTCCGGTCCCACAAAGTTCGGGCAACCTTCCTTAATGCAACTCTGTTTTCATTGCGTAGGTTGTTTAGGAGTCTGTTAAGGAGAGTTCATCTGCTACCAGGCTCCACATTTTCAATAGGCTGTTCGCCTACTGTTGTCTCAGATGTTCTTGTGGAGAACACCTCACTTGTGATTCCGATTAAAACGTCTAGAGAATAAGACGTAAAAAATTAATTAACGGAGTTCCATTGCAGTGCAATTACTGATAATTAATCGGATGACATGATAACACATTTCGAGTATTACTTTTAAGATTACGAGTACGTATTAGAGATGCAACAACGTGATAATATTTAATACATGAAGTTCAAGTATCAATCAAAAAATAATCGATGTCTAATTCGATTTTTAACTTTATCTATTAGGCGACTTAATAATCGAATACAATTGAAATATTTCCTACATGTAATCTATTTATGAGATACACAGATGAAGTTACATTTTGCTGTATATACAGAGTGATTCAGGTATTACAGGACAGTTTTCATCCTCCTGAATCACCCTGTACATTTATTAAATTTAATTAATTTATTTAATGCCGTTTCAGTCGGTAAAACTTCACGTTTTACAATACCTAAACATGTACTAGATTGAATCACTATGTACAGTGACATTAACAAGTTTATCGAAAAACAAGATAAGACTTGTAATCCTTCGGAGATAATTGCACCGCGTTACTTGGCAAGGTCCGCCTATTAGAATATGATAGAACGAAAACGGTTTAATTTGTTTATGGTATACGGATGGATGTTCCAAGAAAATAGTTGTAGGTGTATAAATATACGCAATGCGATGCTATAAAGGACGCAACGACAAAATTATTGTCCCACTAGAATATTTCCGAAGAAATGTTCTAACACGTCGTTACATCGTTTACGCGACAACAGATAGAACACTATTTACATTTTATTATTCCATGTAAATGCCACACGATGATTATAATGTGGTATATACGGTATGCATACGGTTTAACGCTTGTAAATATGAAACGACAAGTATAATAGGAGCTAATTCTGCTTAATCATAATGTCACGGTAAATGAGTCAAGATAAGTTCACTTAATGTTTGATAATACAATAATAAATCGGCTGTTGTTTTCTCTTTAACATTTAGAAAGAGGATTAAATAACATAGTTAGAAAGTGACAGGCAGAACTAAATTTGATATTTTGTTAATATAGGATACAAACAAAAAAATAATTTTTCTTAGTACAGTGGAACCTCGATTATCCGTGTGCGGATTAACCGTGCTGCGGATTAACCGTGTTAGCAAACAGCTTCGATTATCCGGGTTTCAATTATCCGTGCAGAATGCGAATTAGTACAAACGGTGCACGTCAATTCGCCGTACCATCATCGTATACATCGTACAACTTATACTGCTTTCCACGTTAACGCCTTAAATCGTTTTGCAATATCTCCTACAATTTTAACTTTTTCTAAATAATTTTTTCATCACAAACTTCTGTAGTTCTCTATCTTAAAATTTGTCGCTGGAAGTTTTTCGAAATCTAAACTTTCGTCGATTCCGTTTCAAACGTCACGGAATAAGGGAATTATCTATAACAGGAGAAAAACTAAGTGCTGATGAAGTAGCAATTGTTGAATTTTGTTACGAACTGGAAAATATTATTAAGCGTTACAACTTAAGCAGTCATCAAATTTACAACGCGGATGAGACGGGACTATTGTGGAAAGCGATGCCAACGAAAACATTAGCAGCAGACAATGGAAAAACGCCTCCTGGATTCAAAACAAAAAAAGATCGCATTACGGTTTTCTGTTGTGGCAATGCTTCTGGTGAGCACAAACTAAAATTAGCTGTAGTGGGAAAATCCAAAAATCCTCGAGCCTTTAAAAACTTGAAGTCACCACCAATAGTATATTATCACCAACATTCAATGTGGATGAACCAGTCAATATTCAAAGAATGGTTGCATAAGAAGTTTATTCCAGAAGTTCGAGCTTTTTGTGAAAAGAAACGTTTATCTCGCAAAGCCCTACTTCTCCTCGACAATGCCCTGTCTCATCCTTGTCAAGATGTTTTGAAATCAGACAATGGAAGTATGTTTGCCTATTTCTCTTCACCAAATGTTACTTCAATAGCACAGCCAATGGATCAGGAGGTTATAGAATCCATGAAAAGATTTTATAGAAAAAATTTGATGATGAGTTTATTGGGAGAGTGTGACTTACTGAATTTTTGAAATCTCTAACTCTTAAAGATGCTGTTTATTTTCTAGCAAATGCTTGGAATAATGTAAAAAGTTCACATGTTGCACGTGCGTTTTCGAAAATAATGACTCACTCGGATAGTGAATCCGAAGCCGCAGAATTTCAAATTGCGCCTGAAATTTCCACCGAAGAAATAAGCTCTATAGTTACACAAGTCGACCAATTAAAAGACTTGGAACAAACAGAAATAGAAGACTGGTTAGAGTGCGATGAAAATGATAGAGGTTTCCAACATATGACAGAAGAAGAGATGTGTGAAATGGAAGAAGACTAATGCATCTGCAACAGTACAAAGTGGAACTGTAGAAAATTAAAGTGCCAGTGAAGAAAATCCAAATATTGTAGTGTTCCACAACGAAGCAGCTAGTTCCGTAGAGAAGTTACTGATGTATTTTGAACAACAAAAAGAAACAGATATAAGCACTGTTTTAAATTTGCGAAAAATGAAAGAAGAAATAAAAATGAATTTACTCAGAAAAAAAAAACAAATGAAATTAACTGATTATTTTTCTTAAGTTTTGATTTAATTTTTTACACAATTATTGTAATAAGAAAAGCATGTTTGATTTTTTTATATCTATATATTATGTGTTATGTTTTTTGAGAATTTTATATAGTTTTTTTGATATTTTCTTTGCCATAATAAACTTTACCAGCTTAATTTTATATTTATTCCAAGTTAGATATTTTTTTCGTAGTACGGTAAGTAGTCATAATAATTTGTAAAACAACTTTTTTGACTAAAATAAGTAGGTGTGGATTAACCGTGCTTTTCGATTTTCCGGGCTTGGTTCAGTCCCGACCAGCACGGATAATCGAGGTTCTACTGTATAAGAATTAAAAAAAAAACAAATGAAACACAAGAGGCGTACAACAAAACATGTATAACATTTCCAGCATTTGACCACTTTTCAAAGTTTGTGGTAGATGCGATAAAGCGCAATGGACTCGGATAAAAATTAACCAGTGGGCATTGATTTTCAATTTTTTGTAGTCTAGGGATGTGACAGAACAAATACGGTGCTAGTTCGATCAAATTGGTTGAGGTTTTGGTCAAAAATTCGCTCAGAATGGTAGCTTTGTGAGATGGTGCATTATCGTGGTGCAACATCCAAGATATGTCTCTCCACAAATCCAGCCTCTTTTGACGAATACTCTTTTGCAAACGCTTCATAACGCCTAAGTAGTATAATTTATTCACTATTTGATCTTGCGGATGGAATTCAAAATGTACCACGCCACGATAACCTAAGAAAACTGACCATGACCTTAATTTTTGATCGCCTTTGTCTTAGATTTTTCGGTTTCGGCTCATTTTTATAGCGTCATTCGGATGATTGTTGATTTGTTTGCATATCCTACTCGTAGACCCCCTCCCGTCAGCAGTCATGATGCGTTGCATGAATGTAGAGTCACTGGCGATTCGAGAAAGCATCTCC
The DNA here is from genome assembly GCA_023690525.1 of Holotrichia oblita. NCBI lineage: Eukaryota > Metazoa > Arthropoda > Insecta > Coleoptera > Scarabaeidae > Holotrichia > Holotrichia oblita. The sequence continues at coordinate 16,863,281 of CM043016.1, read as the reverse complement.
TCAGCAACCACTTTCGATGTTGTTTTTGCAAAAAATTCAGCTCTTTAGGAAGAAACCTTGCTGCGACGTGTCTCATCTCCAAAATATCGACCGAAATCGTACGAACTGATTCGTGTGGAATGTTCAGCTCTTGTGCTCTCTCAAGCTATAATGACGATAATCGACAAAAATGCTAGAAAGGATTGACCATTTATTGACCACTATTGACCATCAGCGATTTCGATTGACCACCTCTTGTTTAGGATACAGCCGCTATACCCATATTTTGGGGTCTAATGGCGAAAATGCTAAAATTAGCCAATATAGACATTTTGTTCATCGGATACGATTGACCATCGTTTGACCATGTTTGACCACCCTTCACATTTTCAAAATTTTCAAAAAAATTTTTTTTTTCGAATTTTTTTTTACTGAAAACTCTAAAATTTTGTTGCAGTATAGGATTGACCAACGTTTGACCATGGTTGACCACCAAATTTTTTTTTTTTTTTTACTTAAAAATATTCGAAAAAAAAACGAAAAAAACAAGTTCATATCTCCATTGAAATGACATCAAACCCAGATAATGTTATAACCTCTTGCGTCGCATAATTCACAAATTTCGAGAGGTGGTCAAACTCAGAACTTATTGTCCCATGTCTCTAGACCACACAAAACTGAAAATTGTCGTTTGACCACCCTCCGGTTAAATTTGATCCGATCTTAAAGTTACGTATAACAGTTTCAAAGTTTTTCGCATTTTTCACAAATTTTGAGAGGTGGTCAAACGCTGAAAATAATAGAACTTATTGTCTCGTGTCTCTAGACCACAGAAAACTGAAAATTGTCGTTTGACCACCCTCCGGTTAAATTTTATCTGATGGTCAATAGTGGTCAATAAATGGTCAATCCTTTCCAGCATTTTTGTCGATTTTTGACCACTTTGTGGTGCCAACTTCGCAGACCTAGTGTCAGCCAATCTTGGAGCGCTCATGCAAAGCAAATCTTGGTGGTCTTGACAACCACTTTTGAATGCTTTGTACCATTCATACACTTGTGTTTTCGATAGAATTGAGCCGCAGTAGGTTTCAGCCAACATTTTCAACGATTCCGCTCACGAAATTCTGTTGGAAACACGAAATTTATTGCGAACCTTTTGCTCAACAAAATTATTCGTCGTATTATTTCGTAATAATCGAACAACGCACTTGAGGTGAACCAACACACTCAGCAGCTGTACACAAACTATGTAATTATAGACATAACCTCAAACTTGGCTTCATTATGTCTTACAGTGGTGGTACAGAGATGTGAGACTCCTGGTCGACATTTGAGAGAATGCACATAATACATGATTTTCAATTTTTGGTGGTCTAGAAACATGAAACAACTATTTCTACCGTTTTAAGCGTTTGACCACTTCTCAAAATTTGTGAAATGTGAGATGAAGTACCAGAATGTCGGATCAAAGTTAAGCAGTGGGTGGTCAAAAGGTGATTACATCAACAAGGTATCTGATTTGGCAATTGATTTGGACAATTTTCACACTAGATACAGGTAGAGACCATGATAAGATTTCCCATGGCACATTCCAGTACCGTGGTCCAGTACATTGGAGTTGAAAATTGTACAACTTATTCTGTCATGTCTCTAGTCTAGAGTTTCCAGCGGTTATTATAATTTTCAGGGACTTTCAGAGATGATCAAACGTTGCTAAAGGAAAGAGTTGTTGTCTTATGCTTCTAGATTACAAAATTTCCAAAATCATCGTTTGACCACCCACTGGTTAATTTTTATCCGAACTTGAAGTTACAGATACCCAAATTTTCAAACATTAACGCACATTTTATAAAACTTTGACATGTTGTCAAAATCTGAAAATGTTACAACTTGCTGTTTTGTACTTCTGAACAAGCACAGCTACATTTGCAGCATTTGACTATCTCTCGAAGTCCGTGGAAAATAAAATTGAATTTTGGAAATTTTGCTGCAAGGAAGATGGTAAAACGATAATTTTGGATTCCCTGTGATCTAGAGTAACAAGTAAGATCATATTCAACGTTTGACGACTTCTCAAATTTTGATAAATGTGAGATGAACTTTCAAAACTTATACATATGTGATCTCAAGGTCGGATAAAATTAATAGGTAGATGGTCAAACGATTAAAAACCAAATTAAACATTACCAAGTTATATCTACCTTTTTAATTTTTATACCTTTTATTTCGTCGATTGTCCCATTTTGATATTTTCATATTTTGGTATAGTCATATTTTTATCTCTGTATTTCGGTATAAAAATATAGAATAAAAATTTAAAACCTTATACATATTCAGTGTTGATATTTTAATATTTTCGTATTATTGTATTATATTTTTTTGTATAAAATTATAAAATTAAAATTAAAAATTCATATATATATTTGTACTTTTCTATTTTTCATTTTTTGATTGTCCCATTTCGAATTTGTATTTCTCTATAAAAATATAATAATAAATAAAAAATAATATAATAAATTCGATTGTTCAATTTTGATATCTTATCGTTTATGAATTATTCAGGATTTCAGTTCTAGAGAAGGAACATTCCATCATTCATAACAGGCAGATTCTATTCTCCCTCAATGAATGTTTGGACTTGATGGCTGGCGTTCCTCAGGGCTCGGTTCTGGGGCCGACTCTGTAGAACATACTGTATGCCCCAGTCGTATGTCTAGCCCTCGAGGAAGGAGCTACCACGACAGCATACGCAGACGATCTCGCGATAATTATAGAAGCTGAGGACCGAAGAGACCTGGTCTTCAAAGCCAATGAGTCACTAGAAAGCATTGCTCAATGGATGAAGGAGAACTTGCAACTAGCACCAGAAAAAACTGAAGCGATCATCCTCAAGGACTCTTACAGGAACGCAGACGTCAGGTTCTGCCATTTAAATTAAGAAAGTTGACGACAACTTCCGGTAAACCGGAAGTGGTACAATGGCGCAAATAATTTTGCTGACGAGTCCAGATGATATCAATTATAATTACAAGTTTTCAGAAATGTTAAATTTCAAGAACATCAAAAAGTTCTAACGAACTAGTTCCGTGAATGACTCTGTATTAAGAGTATTATTAACAACAAAAAGAAAAACAACAACAAACCGTAGCTTGTTTTGATATTAAATAGTGACGTTCTTCCCCGTTAACTACAACACAAAGTAAACGAGAGATAATTGTCAATAAAATGATTCAATTCGCAAAACTTAACGCACTAGCAAATAACAAATTTAAGCGTTCATCAGAATCACATTTTTATTAATTAATTAAACACTAATTACACTTGCCAGCTGTTACAATTTTGTTATAAAATTCCCGGTTTAAGACCTGAAATTGATAATTTCTGACAATTAATTTGTACGTCAAACACTTTGACAGTCACATAGCAAAATATTTTTGACAGCTGTCAAAGTGTAATTAATTCAATCTTACGCTTATTTATTACAATTTAGAGGGAAATAATCATTAGAAAAAATTGACAGCTGTCAAATTGTAAAAAATCTACAGTCCAGAGAGAAACTAGTTTTACACGATTTTCAACTAAAAAAAATAAATGCATTCATCTTTTAGCAAGTAAGATCATATTCAGCGTTTGACGACTTCTCAAATTTTGATAAATGTGAGATGAACTTTCAAAACTTTCATATATATATGTGATCTCAAGGTCGGATAAAAATTAATAGGTAGATGGTCAAACGATGATTTTTTACTTCTTGTGGTCTAAAAAACACGACACAATCAATTTTGGCACTTTCAGGGCTTAACCACGTTTGAAAGTCCTTGAAAAGTGTAATAAAATTTAAAATGCTGTTATTGTAATATCAAATTCGGTTAATAATTTAATTAACCAGTGGCTGGTCAAATGATGATTTTCAATTTTTTTTTTGTAGTCTAGGGACATGACAGAATAAATTTTACCATTTTCAGCGTTCAACCGCCTTTAAAAGTCTCTAAAAAGTAATATATTAAACTTTGGAAACACTGTTACAGTTAATTTCGAAGTCGGATAAAAATTAACCGGTGGGTGCGATCAAACAATTATATGCAATTTCCTGTGATCGAGGAGGCTTGGCGAGTACTCTACCATCAGACGTTCGAATGCTGGTGTACCTCAGGGCTCCTTACTTGGGCCCGAACTGTTTATCTTGTACGCCAGATGTAATTCTAATTCAAGAAATTCATTTGTTATTTCTGAATAAAAACAATTATTGAACAACAAAAAAAAAACAACAGGCCTTCTAAAATCTTTTAAATTGATATTAGTTTAAATTGTAACGGAAATGAGATCAATAAAAAGGAATGTGTTATAAATTTCTTTGGATATATATCGACAGCTGTTTACCTTGGAACTTCTCAACTGTGATCGATTGGTGAATCATTTAAATACGTTGAGAGTATTGTAAACCCGCGTTTAACTTTAGCGAACCCAATTTAAATATCTACCTACGTTTATACGATTCCAAATCGTTACATGCTTGTTACATTATATGTACAAACATAATATGCACATGTTTGAAAAATTAGAAACATCTGTTAGTGCATTAATCACGAGAAAACGATCTACCTGTTTTGATTTAACGTAACGTTTACACTTCAACTACGGATACGACAATACAAATAAGGATTCCGGGAATTTCTCAAATTTATTTTAAGAGTGTGGGTATATACGACGGACGTAACCGTTTGTGCTTGTTTACCGCAGAAAAAGTGAATGAAAATAGTTTGGCGGCAGCGTATCAATTAAATTTTGTAGGTGTCGACGCCCATACAGGCGAAATCGTCAACAATATTCATATAGGCGTTTATTTAAAGTAAACTAAACGATCAAAACAACTCAATTTCATATTCGTAAAACACAGTAGAGCCCGATTTTGCACGTCATGCGTCATTAACAGAATATTTACTTTTTTTTTACATAGTCCAATTTGCTAAAATTTTCGCTCTTTGAACTTTTTAAATATGGCTCCATTCATCTACCCGGTCGCCAAACACATTATTAATTTTTTTTCGTGTTACATGTTAATAAAATTTCTTGCAAATGTTATCGTTTCATTTCTGATGTAAAACTTCACGTTGCCGAAAAATCAAGTTAAACAAATGATTCCTTCTAACACATGTAACACTTCTAATGTTTTCTATTTCTCACCTTTTTTGATTGTTAAATTTTAGTTTAGTGTTGATATTTTGATATTTCAGTAATTTTTTTGTATAAATATCTAAAATGAAATTAAAAAATTCATATACATTTTTAAATTATTTCAATTCGTCGATTATTCAATTTTTATATTTCGATATCTTCCTGTACATATATATTATTATGTATAAAAATATAAAATAAAAGTTTGAAGTTATATATTTTTGATTTTTTATATTTTTTATTTGGTCGATTGTTCAATTTTTATATTTACATATTTTGGTATGTTTATATTTTTATATTTGTATTTCTGTATAAAAATATAAAATAAAAATTTTAAAAATCATATACATTTTTGTATTGCTCACCTCTTCAATCGTTCAGTGTTGATATTTTGGTATTATATAAAATACAAATATAAAATAATTTTAAAATACATAGGTACACATTTTTGAATTTTTTTTATTTTGCACTTTTTCGATTGTTTAATTTTAATATATTGGTATCTTCGTATTTGATATTTTTAAATTTGTATAAAAATTGAAAATTAAAATTTAAAGTAATATGTACGTTTCTGTATTTTTTTATTTCTTCGATTGTTTAATTTTTATATTTTAACGTTTTGGTATTTTTGTATTTATATAAAAATCAAAATATAAAATAAAAATTTAAAAATTCATATAAATTTTTACATTTTTGTGTTTTGCTATCTTTGACTTCATCAATTATTCAATTTTGATATTCTCGTATTAATAATGTTCTCACAGTAATATAATATGAAATTTTAAGAAGTGACATACATTTTTGCATTTTTATATTTTTTACTTCATGGATTGTTCAATTTTGATATTTTCATATTTTGGTAGGTTTTTTCATATTTTTGTATTTGTATTTATGTATAAAAATATAAAATAAAAATTTAAAAAATCATATATATTTTTGTATTGCTCACCTCTTCAATCGTCCAGTGTTGAAATTTTGGTATTATATAAAATACAAATATAAAATAATTTTAAAATACATAGGTACACATTTTTGAATTTTTTTTATTTTGCACTTTTTCGATTGTTTAATTTTAATATATTGGTATCTTCGTATTTGATATTTTTAAATTTGTATAAAAATTGAAATTAAAATTTAAAATAATATGTACGTTTCTGTATTTTTTATTTCTTCCATTGTTTAATTTTTATATTTTACCGTTTTGGTATTTTAGTATTTATATAAAAATCAAAATATAAAATAAAAATTTAAAAATTGATATAAATTTTTACAGTTTTGTATTTTGCTATCTTTGACTTCTTCAATTATTCAATTTTGATATTCTCGTATTAATAATGTTCTCACAGTAATATAATATGAAATTTTAAGAAGAGACATACATTTTTCCATTTTTATATTTTTCACTTCATGGATTGTTCAATTTTGATATTTTCATATTTTGGTAGGTTTTTTCATATTTTTGTATTTGTATTTCTGTATAAAAATATAAAATAAAAATTTAAAAAATCATATATATTTTTGTATTGCTCACCTCTTCAATCGTTCAGTGTTGAAATTTTGGTATTGTATAAAATACAAATATAAAATAATTTTAAAATACATAGGTACACATTTTTGAATTTTTCTATTTTTCACTTCTTCGATTGTTCAATTTTGATATTTTGGTATCTTCGTATTTGATATTTTTAAATTTGTATTTCTCTATAAAAATTGAAATTAAAATTTAAAATAATATGTACGTTTCTGTATTTTTTATTTCTTCGATTGTTCAATTTTTATATTTTAACGTTTTGGTATTTTTGTATTTATATAAAAATCAAAATATAAAATAAAAATTTAAAAATTCATATAAATTTTTACAGTTTTGTATTTTGCTATCTTTGACTTCTTCAATTATTCAATTTTGATATTCTCGTATTAATAATGTTCTCACAGTAATATAATATGAAATTTTAAGAAGAGACATACATTTTTGCATTTTTCTATTTTTCACTTCATGGATCGTTCAATATTGATATTTTCATATTTTGGTAGGTATGTTCATATTTTTATATTTGCTCACCTCTTCAATCGTATTTTAAAATTTTTAAAAATAATGTACATTTTTGAATTTATCACTTTTTCGATTGTTTAATTTTAATATATTGGTATCTTCGTATTTGATATTTTTAAATTTGTATAAAAATTGAAATTAAAATTTAAAATAATATGTACGTTTCTGTATTTTTTATTTCTTCCATTGTTTAATTTTTATATTTTACCGTTTTGGTATTTTAGTATTTATATAAAAATCAAAATATAAAATAAAAATTTAAAAATTGATATAAATTTTTACAGTTTTGTATTTTGCTATCTTTGACTTCTTCAATTATTCAATTTTGATATTCTCGTATTAATAATGTTCTCACAGTAATATAATATGAAATTTTAAGAAGAGACATACATTTTTCCATTTTTATATTTTTCACTTCATGGATTGTTCAATTTTGATATTTTCATATTTTGGTAGGTTTTTTCATATTTTTGTATTTGTATTTCTGTATAAAAATATAAAATAAAAATTTAAAAAATCATATATATTTTTGTATTGCTCACCTCTTCAATCGTTCAGTGTTGAAATTTTGGTATTGTATAAAATACAAATATAAAATAATTTTAAAATACATAGGTACACATTTTTGAATTTTTCTATTTTTCACTTCTTCGATTGTTCAATTTTGATATTTTGGTATCTTCGTATTTGATATTTTTAAATTTGTATTTCTCTATAAAAATTGAAATTAAAATTTAAAATAATATGTACGTTTCTGTATTTTTTATTTCTTCGATTGTTCAATTTTTATATTTTAACGTTTTGGTATTTTTGTATTTATATAAAAATCAAAATATAAAATAAAAATTTAAAAATTCATATAAATTTTTACAGTTTTGTATTTTGCTATCTTTGACTTCTTCAATTATTCAATTTTGATATTCTCGTATTAATAATGTTCTCACAGTAATATAATATGAAATTTTAAGAAGAGACATACATTTTTGCATTTTTCTATTTTTCACTTCATGGATCGTTCAATATTGATATTTTCATATTTTGGTAGGTATGTTCATATTTTTATATTTGTATTTTAAAATTTTTAAAAATAATGTACATTTTTGAATTTATCACTTTTTCGATTGTTTAATTTTAATATTTTGGTATCTTCGTATTTGGTATTTTTAAATTTGTATTTCTCTATAAAAATATAAATTAAAATTTAAAAATGTATAGATAAGTTTCTGTATTTTTCATTTCTTCGATTATTCAATTTTGATCTTTTACCATTATGGTATTTTTGTATTTATATAAACATGCAAATATATAATAAAAATTTAAAAATTCATATCCATTTTTACAATTTGCTATTTTTTAATTCTTCAATTATTCAATTTTGATATTCTCGTATTTAATATAAAATGAAATTTTAAAAAGTTTTTGCATGTTTCTATTTTCCACTTTGTGGATTGTTCAATTTTATTATTTTGATATTTTGATAGATATGTTCATATTTTTATATTTTTTTCCTAATTTTATTAGGTAATGACGGTCGATTTAATTAATTTTTTTATTTTACGTATGTATCTTTTACATGTAGGTACGACCTACATATTTTTAATATGTAAACATTTAAATTAATTTGAAAATGATACGATGCATATGTATCGAGACGTAAGATAAAAAATTAAACGAAATCGACCATCATTACCCAATAAAATTAGCAAAAAATTATATCAAAGACCGTCAAAGAATAGGACAAGATAGAACATATTTTTATATTGATATTTATGTATAAAAATATTTAAAAATTTATATACCCTTTTGTACTTTTCTATTTTTCAATTCTGCGATTATTTTTAACATTTTATTTTAATATTTTGCATTTTTTTAAATAAAAATATAAAATCAAAAATTAAAAGTTATACCTATTTTAGTTTTATATTTTTTATATTGTCGATTCTTCAATTTTGATATTTTCATATTTTCGTATGTTCATATTTTTATAATTTTTTTCCCTAATTTTATTGGATAATGACGGTCGATTTCATTTAATTTTTTAATTTACGTGTAAATATATTAGACAAACTTGCATGTAGGTACGACTTATTTTTAATATGTAAACATTTAAATTAACTTAAAAATGATACGATGCATATATGTAGCAAAACGTAAAATAAAAAAATTAAATGAAATCGACCGTCATTACCCAATAAAATTAGGAAAAAATTATATTAAACACAGTCAAAGAATAGAGCAAGATAGAACATATTTATATATTGATATTTATGAATAAAAATATAAAATCAATATTTAAAAATTTACATACCGTTTTGTACTTTTCTATTTTTCAATTCTGCGATTATTTTTAATATCTTATTTTAATATTTTGCATTTTTTTAAATAAAAATATAAAATTAAAAATTTATACCTTTTTTAGTTTTATATTTTTTATTTTGTCGATTCTTCCATTTTCATATTGATATTTATGTATAAAAATATAAAATAAATATTTAAAAATTTTATTTTAATATTTTGCAATTTTTTTAATTAAAATATAAAATTAAAAATTAACAAGTTATACCTTTTTAATTTTTATATTTTTTATTTCGTCGATTGTCCCATTTTGATATTTTCATATTTTGGTATAGTCATATTTTTATCTCTTTATTTCCGTATAAAAATATAGAATTAAATTTTAAAACCTCATACATATTCAGTGTTGATATTTTAATATTTTCGTATTATTGTATTATATTTTTTTTGTATAAAATTATAAAATTGAAATTAAAAATTCATATACATATTTGTACTGTTCTATTTTTCATTTTTTGATTGTCCCATTTCGAATTTGTATTTCTCTATAAAAATATAATAATAAATAAAAAATAATATAATAAATTAAAATTAAAAAATGCATAGATACGTTTCTGTATTTTTCATTTCTTCGATTGTTCAATATATGTTATCTTATCGTTTATGAATTATTAAGGATTTCAGTTCAAGAGAAGGAACATTCCATCATTCATAACAGGCAGATTCTATTCTCCCCCAAGGAATGTTTGGACTTGATGGCTAGCGTTCCTCAGGGCTCGGTTCTGGAGCCAACCCTGTAGAACATACTGTATGCTCCAGTCGTATGTCTAGCCTTCGAAGAAGAAGTTACCACGACAGCATACGCAGACGATCTCGCGATAATTATAGAAGCTGAGGACCGAAGAGACCTGGTCTTCAAAGCCAATGAGTCACTAGAAAGCATCGCTAAATGGATGAAGGAGAACTTGCAACTAGCACCAGAAAAAAACTGAAGCGATCATCCTCAAAGGCCCTTACAGGAACGCAGACGTCAAGTTCTGTACCATGCCATTTAAATTAAGAAAGTTGACGTCAACTTCCGGTAAACCGGAAGTGGTACAATGGCCCAAATAATTTTGCTGATGAGTCCAGATGATATCAATTATAATTACAAGTTTTCAGAAATGTTAAATTTCAAGAACATCAAAAAGTTCTAACGAACCAGTTCCGTGAATGACTCTGTATTAGGAGTATTATTAACAACAAAAAGAAAAACAACAACGAACCGTAGCTTGTTTTGATATGAAACAGTGACGTTCTTCCCCGTTAACTACAACGCAAAGTAAACGAGAGATAATTGTCAATAAAATGATTCAATTCGCAAAACTTAACGCACTAGCAAATAACAAATTTAAGCGTTCACCAGAATCACATTTTTATTAATTAATTAAACATTAATTACACTTGCCAGCTGTTACAATTTTGTTATAGAATTCCCGGTTTAAGACCTGAAATTGATAATTTCTGACAATTAATTTGTACGTCAAACACTTTGACAGTTCACATAGCAAAATATTTTTGACAGCTGTGAAAGTGTAATTAATTCAATCTTACGCTTATTTATTACAATTTAAAGGGAAATAATCATTAGAAAAAATTGACAGCTGTCAAATTGTAAAAAATCTACATTCCAGAGAGAAACTAGTTTTCCACGATTTTCAACTTGGAATAAATATATTATGCATTCATCTTTTAACGTATTAGTCACCTCAACAAACGAGAATAACACATTAATGCATTAGTTTCATATTTTAATTTATCACGATTTGCTCGCTCCTAATTAAATTTCGTACCATACGGAATTAATTACGAATTTAATCCCAGACAATACCGACATTATGATGTCAAAGGAAGTCGCTGTTACTGTATTAGAAACCTTGCCGAATGTGTGTGTGAACGTCGATAAAAGATTTAATTCAGGAAGTGTATAATTAGTCTCTTCAATGTGTGTAAATAGTTACAAAACAGAGACATATTTGGATGGTTCATTCGCGTCGAAGGATGAAGATATAAATAAACGCATCGTACTAATAAAGCAATTTATTCCTTCTATCGTATTACTCCATACTAAAATATCTATGCAGTGATTCATGCCAAACATCATACGATAAATCAAATGTTACTTTATTTTTTTTTTAATACGATAGCTATTATTATACAGGGACAATCAAAATTAAAGCCGGATTTAGTTAAACATTTTTTTTCAGTTGAGGAAAGATGTGATAGTCGGAGGAGTTAGATCTGGTTAATAAGGAGGGTTTGGACAATTTTCCACGTCTTCTCTCCATAATTTTTTCTCATAAAGTGATCAGTAACATCGAATAATAATTCCCCACCCTTACCCAGAAAATCAATCATGATTACTCCACGGTAGTCCCAAAAAACTGAAGCAAGAACATTTCCAGGAGTTTTTGGAATAGGAAACTTCTTAGGCCTTTGCAGAACTAGAGTGTCTCCATTTCATCGATTGTTGCTTTGCTTCTGGGATTGTAGAAAGGTACCCAAGATAACTTCAAAAGTCTGGATCATGTTTAAATCGAGCACAGATCGAAAGTGATGCTTCCACCCTTCTGGTCACGCTTCTGGTTAATATTTAGAGATTCGGGGATCCATTTTGCAGAAATGGTTCTTTCAATTTCGGTTGGGGGTGGAGGCAACTCGACCTGTAAACAACGCTTCGCCTCTAGCGTGGTTTACCCGTCGAGTTACCGTCACCTTGTACCTTCTAGATTTTAATTAATTTTAATTAACAAAAAATTAATTTTATAATCAAGATAGCCACACTCACAAAGAACAACAAGCCAATTAATTGTGATAGAAACCTGGTTGATGATGGATTGTTTGCAAAACCGTTTAACGTTTATATTAACAAGAATTTGAATAAAAATCAGCACGGATATATTACAAATGGTTAGTAAAGATGCTACAGTTTACTGATTAATGTGAAAGGAATAAATTTATATACTCTGGAAAGTTTCAACAAAAATAGGGAACAAATTCGGTTGAGGTCCATGAAGTTGGCACCACAAAATGGTCAAACATTCATAAAAACAATGGCAAAAATTGACCATTTTTTGGTAATTTCGATTCACCAACTTTTGCTCATCTGATTGACCATCAACTGATGTTTTTGAAAACTCCACAATAGTAACAAAAATTAAAAAACAAATGAAGAGAGTTTGAAAGTTCATTCGACATTTTACAAGCTTATTGTCTTCTGTCTTTAGACCACAAAAAATACCATAAATGGTCGATACTTCAAGATCACAACATCGTTTTGGATGTGTTTTGAAGAAACATTAAATGGAGACAGGTACCATAGACCGATGCACCAGCCTCAAGAGTTTGCAAATCGTTGGGTAGGAAGTAGAGGAGTTGGAGGATTGGTCGGCAAGATCTTCTGACTTAAGACATTTAGACTTTGTATGCGGAGATGATGGAACAAAACATGGAATATAATATCAAAAATAGCAGTATGAAAATCCAACATGGCTAACCGTAAAGTTTAAGAAAATTTATGATGATCAGAAAGAACCGAAACGTCATAGAAAACTTGCTTTCAAATTATACGGAAACTGATGCCCCTAAACCACCACAATGGAGTCTATTGGAACATATTTAGCCATCAGTGTGAAGAGAAGAAGAAAACTTAAAATTTATTAGAACAAATGATCAAAACATAACGCTGGCTTGTTGTCCCCTCATGTGGAATTCTAGCTGGGCTCTGTGGTGGTAGAAATCCGGCTGGTTCTGATGCTTGGAGGAGGCCTATCAGGGTCCAGGCATGCGAGGCGCTCCACGAGAGAGTTGTCAGACCTCAAGGATTCTATTTTGTAGTGTGTTGAACTTCTACCTAAGGGTTTTAGCGGAACTAGACCATACGAGGCAGCCTTACGTAAGTACAGACCATAAGCTTTAATTTCAGGCTAAGTCGGCTCTCTCTCTTGCAGATTAACTGTTAAACGACTGATCAAGCTGTCCTGAATCGTTGTATGATCTCTGAGAAGTGTCCGGCCATCGTGAGCTCAGAAACCACCGCATACAGCAGTCAACTGCTGACTGCAGCACCAAAGTATTAGACCTAGAGGTCGTGAAGATTGCCTTGTCATCGGCATAAAGGGCTAAAGCTCTGTTCCAAGGATCTTCGGAAGATCGGACAAAAAAAGAAGAAATGAAATTGGGCTCAGGAGGGAACCTTGGGGTACACCAGCTGCGATTTGGTGAGAGAGAGAGGGATGTCGTTTCCAATTTCAGTGGTAAAAGATATATCTGACAGGTAAGATGTTGACCAAGAAAGATGTCAAGTTTTAATATCTTATGTTAAATAAATAATCGCCCAAAATTGCTCTGCGAGCAATTACTAAAATTATAATTGCTCTTCTCCTAATTGAACTAGAGACTTGGGAGTGGTGTTATTTTCTTCTATTTTTAATGGCCTTTCATTTGATATGCAACACCTAGGGGGTCTTGAGAAAAAATGTCTTACGATTCCACCTAGGCCATCGCAAGGTCCTTTCCCTTGAGCAGTGGCAAAAAAGTGCCATTCAGCTTCAATGTTGAAGTGCTCAAGGTGGTGGCACAGATTGGAAAAGTTCTTTTTATTTTTATATTGGGCGAAGCACCCATCTGAAAGATAGTATAAATTTTTGGCCACAATTTCAAATTTGGTAGTAAAAAATTCAATCAGTTTCTTTTGAAACGTAAAGACAACAACTGTGTTGTGCTATGACAACAAAGTTTGTGTGAGCCACTTTAGTGTTGTCCTTATAGTAAATATAACAAAAGGAATGTGGCATGTCCACTAGCCCAGTGGTAGCTTTGGGCTTCATCTTGCACTACCAACTACCAACTTTACCTCAGTGCCAAATTTCATCAAAATCTGAGATGGTCAAGTAAAATTTTTTATTTACCTAATTGTGTTGATTTTATCCAGAATGACCCTGATACGCACGTCAAGAAACACTAACGTTGGTCTCAAACAATTCATCCTTGAGTTGAATCAATATGCCGACCTCGGTGATCTTGGATAAATTAGATAATAGCCTTGTAGGGCTAGAACTCTGGGAGAAAAGGGCATCCTTGCCCTCTTTTTGGGCCGATTCTGATATGGGCGTGCTTCCGGATGGAAGGAAAACGTCTCAAAAAAATAATAGCATTGTTGATGTTAACAATGTTGATAATCAAGTCTGATCCAGGGGCCTTTCCATTTATATCACTCGAAAGAGAGTCACTCGAAAAAAGTACTGTTAGTCATGAGCTCTAAAGTTGACCGTTTTCGAGAGAAATCTACTTTTATGTTGTTAACGTTTGCTTTTCTTACTTGCTCTAATGTTTTAGTAAAATAAAACTTTTATTTCAAAAATTTTACCATGTTTTTCAACATAGAAGTTGATTTTTCTCGAAAACGGTCAACTTTAGAGCTCATGACCAACAGTACATTTTTTGTGTAAAAAACATTGGCGGTTCAAATGGGCGTGTCAAAACCGTACTTTTTCCAGTGGCGTAGAAGTTGGGGAGAAAACAACCACTACCCCCCAAAATCTTCACCAATTATGACTTAAAATTTTTTGTTTCTCGCACACAACTTAGCTTATTATAAGTAGAAAATGGCTACAAAAGCTGTTTTCTTTACGATAAACGGTTCCGGAGATATTTCCAAAAATCGAATTTTTTTAATTAAATTTCAACACCCTGTATCTCGAAAATGGTGCATTTTAGGGGATAAGTTGATATAAGGTTTTTTTCAAATTTTTTGACAAGGTATCACATCCTGAAGTCCTGCGCATATATTATGAAACAACCTATATATTGAACACCCTGTATTAGATGAACGGCAAATGATTCCTTTTATTTTATGAAATAAAATTGAGCTAGCTGTCGGTTAAAATTCGATATCAATAACTCATGCCGTTTTCAAATTACAAATCTCTATTTCCTGTGCT
Organism: Holotrichia oblita; assembly: GCA_023690525.1. NCBI lineage: Eukaryota > Metazoa > Arthropoda > Insecta > Coleoptera > Scarabaeidae > Holotrichia > Holotrichia oblita. Next base: position 16,847,798 of record CM043016.1, on the reverse strand, counting down.
GTCATAACTGTCAAAAATTTTATAAAATGTTAAATATCTCTAAAACTGTACATTGCAAGTATATTAAATTGGGTATCATTTTAAAGCAAATTCAACACTGAAGTGATTTTTGTAATTATCTTGTGGCTTTGGGGGCGTAAAAACTTCCTACATAGAACCACCACATATGTCAAAAACAGGGGAAGAACTGAAATGTACAGTTACTGGCACACAACAAAAAACAAAAAATTGAAAAGGTGTGGCTATGAGCAATAATAGATGTAATACATAACCAGATACCATTTGACATTTTAATAATGTTTCCGTTTATAAATATAGCTTACAGAAACAAAGATTTCCCATGTTATTTGTGCCATCGAAGGAATCAATACTTGCAATAATATATAAATTTAATCCTTACATTGTGTATTCAAATAAAAAAATGTAATATTTTTAATTCACCCGATTAATTATTATAAAAACTAGTTTATATCGGTTAGATAAAATTTTATGGTTATCGTATTCTTCGACAAGTAAATACTAATCGTACTAGTTAAATTAAAAAAAAAATGAATAATACATACGATTATGGCATCTCGAATATTCTTCTTTATATCCTCGATCTTCTGCAACTTCTCCGGATTACTAAATCCATTCACATGCAATATACGCATCTGTTTGACTACGGTAGACTTTCCTGATTCCCCTGCACCTAACAGTAGTAGTCGATGGGTGGCTCGGTACACCTGTTTGTCTTTCTGTAGCTGTCTGTTGATCTGATTACTAATTCGTTTCTGAGTCCGGCTATCGTCGGCACCTCCTGCTGCTTGCTGTGAGTCTCTGTTGCCGAAGCAACCCATGGCAGCCAAGGAGGACCACCAGCACCCCGCGCCCTTTTCGGCGGCGCTAGGGCCGCACTCTGGGCCCGTCGCCACCGTGGTTGTCGTGGTAGCGGTCGTATCCGTCGCACTCAACCCTCAGAGCATCCAAGTGACCGAGAGACGATACGTTCCGCTCAAGTTGATCAACGCCTGTAATCCATCACGGTCACCCCGTAAAAATCAAAGTTAAAGTTCGTATTCTCTCATGGTTCTGTTGACATACGTCAAAAAAAAAAGGTTAGGTCTTAGCGATGGATATCGTGAAAAATCAAAAACACCAACCACTGATCGCACACTTCACGATTTAAAAAAATAATTAAAAAGATTACGGAGTTTTTAGTACATCAACGGTAGGGATCCATCCAAAATTTAAAATACCTGACAAAAATGGCTCCGCAACATACTGTTTCGGGCGTGCGAGAGAGACGGGGAATAAATAGAACGGGAGAGATTCAAAGACACACACACATTACACACACACGCCAAGCTATTTTTACGTTAAGAACCTTAAAAATAGCATAGACCAGTGGGGCAGATATGCATTTAGACGTGTATATTAACACAAAAGTCCGTTTAAAAATAGAAACTGGGCGATTTTTTTTTTAATATAATACATATATATATCTATAATCCGCGGATCCTCTGTCGGTGTTTTCAAAAACTACATTGATACACCCTGACAGTAAATCGACTATTCTTCTCTGCTATATGATTCGGGTGTACGGCCGATCTTTTTAGGGGCACTTTATTGGATGTACCTCCGACGCTGGGCCTCGCCGGTCCGCATCCGCAGGGGGTGCGTAAACGCGCGCCACTCGAACCCCCGAAAATCAGGACGTTTTGCGTATACACCGTACCGAAAATCGAAATTCAACCTAACGAATTGAACATGTCCGTCGGAACTGATTTCTGTTCGGCCTTGTTTTGCACTGCGCGGCGCTACTTTCGCATTAACCTTGCGCAAATTCGCCCGTTACACGCCCGCGTGCCAAATTCGAAAAAAGTGCAAACAGTAAAAGTGACTTTTTTTTGTATCGAAACGGGAACAAGATCTAACATGCTTTACAGAAAAAAAATAAAAACAAAATCGTTTAAAATTACTTTATTAAGAACGTTTATTGTCTCTGTTCTACCGCAGGAAGTTTAAGTTCAATTTGTGTTATCTATAAATCTACAAGTATGTATTTCACTTTTTGCGAAGATCGACGAATTGATATTTTATCTACCTAAATAGTTGTTATCCTAAACAGAAACGTAGGTACGTAGGTACTTGACGTTTCAAATTAAACATATTTTATAATTGCTAACTTACTGATAATAAAAGTGATACTTACCTTTTGTTTAATGTTTGATTATATGTGAATATACATATTTTTAAAAGCAAAATTTAAATTTTGCGTTGAAAATTAGAAAGGACCTAGAAGTATATAGAGCGCAATCTAGTGACGTGAAGCGCATATAAACTAGATTTGACAGTAATAGTGTGACACTTTCATAATAGATGGCTCTAACATATTTTAATGATTTTAATTTCAAATTTCTCAACGAAAAATGAAGGAATTATGATTCCAAATGCCGAATGACATTAGATGGCCGATGGACATTAAATATACATTATTATTATTATTATTTTTAATAAAAATCATCATTAAACCTGATACTTTTTTAGTGATCTGCAAAAATGCTAAAATTTAAAAATGAATATCTTAAATGAAATTCTATTATACGTTGCACCTACATAACAACATTTTACGACTATTTATGGTAAAAATAGCTAGTTTTATCCGTTAGTTGTTACAATGAATTGAATGAATTATATAGACACAGTAAGTCGGTATTTATAGTATAGATGGCGCATAACTAGGATTGTTAAAATTACATTTCAAATGACTTGTTTCTTAAATAATTTGTTAGTTTTTTTAAGCTGTTAACTGTAATTCATCATTAAAAAAAACCAACAATCTAAATTGGTTTGTTGTCTATTTTGAACTTTATTCACTCGTCTAAACAAAGCAAAGTAAAAATACGATTATGATGTAGTTCATATATTCTACATAAGCATCTTTTTGTTGCAAACATTAATTGGAAGATAATAAACTGCGTTTTGATATCTCATTTAACTAGTTTAGTACCGTTTTAAGAAGCAAAATATATATTCTATAAAACAGGCTCCTTCTTCCACGTTCCCTTCTCAACACCCCTACTCTTGGCGCGCAATTTAAATTTTAAATACTACACCAGGTACTGTCAAAATTGTGTCAGATGTAGGTATATAACACAAAGCTTGAATAAATAAAACACAAAAATCATTTGTTATTACTATTTTTAGTAATATCTGCTGCTAAACTAATCTTTTACTAATTATTTCATGTAATTTTTCATAGTATGTAGATGTTTATAATAAAAATGTACAATACAAATTTACCGGATTTATCCAGATTTACCTCTTTCTCTTCCCCCTTCCCTTCCCCATCGACAATTTATGCAAGACGAACATAACAGGACTGACAATGCTATCTTCCCATGAATTTCTCGTTAGAAGTAGTGTTTTAGTTCGAGTGTTTCCAATAAATATGAAGTAACGTCCAATGCACCACTGGCTACTTTTTAAGAATAAATTAGGCAAAATTAATATCTGAAATTATTGTCAGCAGGTCAAAGCTTCCTTGATTTAACCAAATTTTAGTACCTATATGTATAATCGCCAACTAAAACACTAAATTGACATTTACAAAGAAACTTTTAAGAGATAGATATATAGGGAACCTTAACAACATTTAAAAGGGAAATAGAATTAAAATCGAATGACGATGTTAGATACAGGATGATCCATTTAAAATAAGCACCCACAATTAGACGTAAGATTTTAACCACCCTGTATAATTTTTAGAAAGCATCTTTATTTTAGCATTAGATGTAATTGTTGTGCTAATGAAATAATACAACTTGAAACACGTAACTTAAATACGTACGCCAGGTACTCATTCTAAATATTGATCTACATTTTCAAAAATTGTTCAATATCTCGGAAACTGTTGAACCTAGGTATAGTGAATATAACAGTAACTTGCCTTTATTTAATCTTCGTCATCGAAATATGTAATAATACACATGGTGTTTCATTTAAATTTTGATAACTTTGATGTGCAACTTTCTTTTGGGATACCCTGTATATTTCAAAATAATTTTAGAACGTGCTCCCAATGGACCTACACATTCTCCAGCAAAAAGATTTTAAATATGTATTACCGTTTTTTATATATCAACCGACGATGATGTGGTGCTCCATCCTGTATAGAAATATGGCTCGTGGCCTAGTGGCTTGCACGCTTGCCTCGTAGTCCGGCAGTACCGGGTTCGAACCCCGGTGCTTCCTTTCTGAGTTTGGTTTTCTGTAGTTTTCCAAATTCCACGGCAAATGCGGAAAGGTCACATCTTAAGTCGGTCTACAGCCGCAGGCGTAATAATAACTCATGGCCAGCCGATGCCCCCTGTAATTGACTCAAGCTGTTGGGGGATGCTAAGGCATGAATTATTAAAAAGAAGTCATATTAATGATATCTGGTTGGGCGTGAAATGCTAATGAATTTATAATTCAATATCCAAACCTTTCACTAGATGGTTCTTCAATAGTATCGTTTAAAAGGAGATTGTCATTATTACCATGATGTGTGTGGTTTCAAAACGCCAAAATGAATCGTTACTGCTCATATTACATAAATTATGAACTGACAAAATAAAAGTGTCATTTCCATTAATTAGTGATGGTATACCACATCGTGTTTCATCGGAGGCGCGGCGTCAACAGAGCATTATGGTATGGGGTGCGATTGCACATGATGCATGTACAGGGTGGGCAAATAAGCGAGGTAAGCGGCTGTATCTCAGAAACTAATGATCGTAGAGATTTACGGTAAAAAATTTTATAGGTAAAGTGGGCAAGGGAAAATGCTGGAAATTATTTTCAAGTTTCCAAGATGGCCGCCAGTGGGCGTTTCCACCATCTTGAATTACATAAAGTTACGTTTCCCCCGATTTTCTCCAATCAATATAACAAAAAAGTATTTGCGTTTTAATGTTAACTTAAAGTCAAATATTTTTTGTAAAAACAATTTTTCTCTATCTTTCAAAATAAAGTGGTGGGGGGTATTTGAATGTTGTTTTAAAAAAATGTCTGTAACTTCGAAACGGCTTAATGGATTTGGATAAATTTGGTATCATTGAGAAGAGCATTTCTTGGGCTTTTAGGTTTCTCGTAATCATGACAGTTGTGACATACACGGCCGTCGATAGAGGGCGTTATTTGATATTATAACCAAAATATTGGATTTTCCCAAAAAATTTAAATGCGATGATATGATTTTTTTTATACTAGAAAATAGACAAATGACCAACCAATAAGCTTGCGCAAGCCGCATCTTAATATCTTTTTCCTAATTATTTAAAAAAATACTAAACCAGGAAAATTCATACATCCCCATTTAAAAATGCATCGCTTGCTTTCGATAAGAAGGCAAGTAGTAGGCCATGGAAATAAAAGACAAACTCCTCTCTAAAATATTCACAAGAAATATCAGTTTATTTAGTGCTGTGATTTTAAGTCACTACTTGCCTTCTTATCGAAAGCAAGCGATACATTTTTAAATGGGGATATATGAATTTTCCTGGTTTAGTATTTTTTTAAATAATTTGAGTTAGGAAAAAGATATTAAGATGCGGCTTGCGCAGGCTTATTGGTTGGTCATTTGTCTATTTTCTAGTCTAAAAAAAGTCATATCATCGCATTTAATTTTTTTGAGAAAAGCCAATATTTTGGTTATAATATGGAATAACGCCCTCTATCGGCGGCCGTGTAGGTCACAACTGTCATGATTATAAGAAACCTAAAAGCCCAAGAAATGCTCTTTTCAATGATACCAAATTTATCCAAATCCATTAAGTCGTTTCGAAGTTACAGGCATTTATTTAAAACAACATTCAAATACCCCCCACCACTTTATTTCGAAAGATAGAGAAAAAATGTTTTTACAAAAAATGTTTGACTTAAAGTTAACATTAAAACGCAAATACATTTTTGTTATATTCATTGGAGCAAATCGCGAGAAACGTAACTTTATGTAATTCAAGATGGTGGAAACGCCCACTGGCGGCCATCTTGGAAACTTGCAAATAATTTCCAGCATTTTCCCTTGCCCACTTTGCCTATAAAATTTTTTACCGTAACTCTCTACGATCACTAGTTTCTGAGATACAGCCGCTTACCTCGCTTATTTGCCCACCCTGTACAATAGATGATGACCATAGACGACCCAAGATATAGACTGACTACTCTAAAAAAACAACCATATACTGGTGCTGCCATCTATAGAATGCCGTAATATATTATTATACAAAAAAATGGCGGCATATTTAAAAATTGCATAAGCACTCTATAGTTAGATGTATTTTTTTGAGAACATGTATATTATATTCAAGGAGATTACTTTTAGGAACAAGAAATCTCCTTGAATATAGTTTACATGTTGATTTACTGCATTATAATTTTAAAATAAGGTTAGAGAAACAAATAAATCTCAAAAGCTCATATATTTATTCATACATTACATACATCTTGAAAAACAGTAATAATAAAATAAAAGATAAGAAAACATAAGTACTATTTCAATGCGTAGAAGCTTGAAATAGTTAATAAACACACCTTCATTATATCACTCTACGGTCATTGCTAAATAATTTAACTAATCTACTTATCACTATCTATAGACTACAAAATACTACTAAACTACACAATAAAATAAAACTAATAGGTAGTATAAACAATAAATGAAACTAGAACTATATGCACTAAACTAACAATAAAATGCTGAAACGGCGATCCAACTAGAAAGCATGAACATCTCATATTGGTTAAGGTTTTTATCCAGTTTTTGTTTAACTTATTACAAAAACAGTTTTCTTGTTAAGAATTTTTCTTTGTCACTATGAAAATGCGACGAAAGAGAGCAAATACGAGTAAGATGGGAAAGGAATGGAGAGGGAACTAGAAATAGTAGATGGACGCTATTTCGTGATTCACTATGTAGATCCTAGAATCCCGATGCATATTCAAACAATAGATTGTGTCTTACTAGAAGAAGAACAGATTGATTTACTATATATTATGTTTCGGGGAGACTATCTTCAATTAAGATTTGGTAGTGCAGAAACAAAAATGGAATTTATTGAGTCGGCTTTCCATCCCAGGTAAGAAGAAAATTATCTGGGTATTAACAGTATTATAAAATTAAGGATAATTTCTTAGTCAAATTATTGAGATTGAGATGTAATTTTACCATTAAAAGTGTTCTTCAACATTTTAATCAAGTTTGGGTATAATTTAATATGAATTATTTTGTATAAATTCTTATCTTTTTTTTCTAGACAGAGGGATTCAGGAAACTCAAGCCTGTCACCATCGCCATCTACACCTGAAAACCAATAATCAATAATATATAATATGTATTTATCTTAATCTTAATATATTTGTTACATATTATATAAATATAATTAAAATATATTTTTTGAACTGTTGTTTTTTCGAGTAGGTAAAAAAAATAATTGAAACAGATTTGTTAGATTAAGATCAATTAAGGTCTAAATCATATGCATATAGAGATAATAATGTTCATAAAAAATTGAAAGGAGTTAAAAAATCTGTACTTGATAAAGAAATTGATTTTCAGAATTACAAAAATTGTTTATTTGATCAGAAGGAATATTTTATAAACAAAGTGTTATCAGGAACTACGACCATAATATACACACTGAAGAATTAAATTAAAAATCATTGTGTTGGAGAGATGATAAAAGATGTATCCAATAAAATAATATTGATGCACTGGCATCAATTGGAGAATAGAAAAAACAATTTATATCTAATTTCCGTCGTGTGACTTTTGTCAGCGCTTACCTATAATAATAATAATAACTTTTCAACTCAATCATAATAATAATAATGGAAGCCAGGGGGGTAATCGGTCTGTGGTGGTTAAAAGAAAAAGAAGGCTCCTTTTTTCATAAACTCAATATTTCGCTCTTTATTCAGAACTTCCTCACCCCCCATCTAATGCAGCCACATAAAGCCATATCTGAGAGTGTCAGCCAAAATTTGATATCTGGATTTCGAGCCACTGGGCTTTATCCATCTAATGCAAACGAGGTTCTGAAAAGGATTCCAGATGGATCAACACCAGACAATCGAGGCACCATTGGAAGATCTCTTGCTGCATCACTGCTTGATCTTCTGAAAGAGCACAGAGGAATTAGCAGTGAAGCAAAACCAAAGACAAAAAGGGGCAAGAAAATTCAGCCCGGTAAAAATTTGGCCAGAGATGAAGATACCACAGATGAACCTATTGTAACTATCCCTGTAGACCTTCTAGACCAATCACTAGCTGGCACAGGATCGTCTGGTGTAGTCGGAAAGAAAAAAATTAAGAAGAAATCCTCTCCAATTCAGCCTAGGCAAAAAAGTGAAAGACAAAAGAAAAGTGAAACAGAATGCAAAGTGTGGCGTTTGTTTTTGTAATTGGAAAGACTTTCTTGGCAGACAAGAGTGGATCAAATGTATTCGCAGTGGCTTAAATGGATATGTGCCTCTTCAGAAATAAGTAGCTATGGGCTCGTTTTATTTTTTTGCAAGCGAATTCAGTCATGCATATCATTTAAAATGTTCATTTCATTGAAATTCCCAAAGGTGACCAAAAATTACCCCAAACCCGTGGTAACTTGGGTTTTGGTCTAAATGCGCCAAAATATAAAAAAATATTTTGATAAAAGTCTGAAAAGGGTGACCAAGTTACCCTAGATTAGGGTACGAATACACTGGTAGCCATAGAAAGATGACCCCAAAACATCAAACCATATCTAACATGAGAAACAACACAAGAGTGGTAAGTTGTTCTATTGAGTTTATTACATAACTGAGAAAGATGGCTAGACCACGACAAGTCGTTATCCAATGTACAGCCCAAAAACTTTGATTGAGCAGATAAGGGTTAAAGATCGACTGTTGAGTTTAATCAATGGAGATACGTCAATATTCCTTTTTAAGGGGTCGAAAAACAAAACCGTAGATTTTGTATCATTTAAAATTACACCATTGCTTTATTGGCACCAGTCAACCATAGATGAAACACATCTATCAACCAAAATTGATATATCATGAAAACTATCACCGGAAACCACCACTGAGGTATCATCAGCAAATTGTGTTACGCTACTAACAGGAAAAGAAGAGGGTAAATAATTAATGAATATTAGAAGAAGTAAAGGTCCAAGAATGGAACCCTGAGGCACTCCACGTTTGACAGCTGCAGGCTTAGAAATAGAAGAATGGCTTCCAGAATGATTGACAGATAAATATGATCTAACCCAATCAAGACAATGAATAATGATCCACTCTGTCAAATATCTGTGACAGATCAAAGTACACAATTTTCTCTACCAAGATTGTCATAAATATAATTTAACGATTTAAAAATGGCATTACTAGTAGACTTAAGATGGAATAAAACAAAACTGATTACAATTTAAAATTAAAGAAGCACTAAAAAAAATTAATATGTAGTCTTTTTATACATTATTTTCTCAAATATTTTACTAAAAACAGATAGCAATGATACAGGCCTGTAATTAGATATATTATTTCTATCACTATTTTAAAAAATTGGAACAATTTTAGCCATTTTTAATCTAGCAAAAAAGGAGCCATGTAAAAATGACATATTGACTAATTTGGTTAAGAGGTAAGCAATAAATTTAGCTACTGTCTAAGGATATTACAAGTAGGTAAAAAATGTCTACCAATTTTGCCACTGTCCTTTCAAAAGCTTATATAGAAATCTGTACATAGAACGAGTTTAATGTTTAGTTTCCACGAAAATGGCGCGGAAACCTTCACGTTCTTTATAAAGGACGGTGGCGTTTAAAGTAAACTTTCCTATTCCTTTCAGTGATTGGAAAGTGCCTCTCACTTTAACAGAACTTATAGAAGAAGCCGAGCTTATTGCAAAGGAAGAATTTAGTCCAAAGGAAATTGTAATTTTTCCACCTGAAAACGCAAATAATTGTGAAACTGATGAAGACAGTGGTGATGATGATTTCGTTGACATCAATAACCTTCCAGGCGCGCAACTTAGGGATCCAGCTGAAGTTGCTCAATCTCATAATTACAAGTCTGACGAGATTGTTGAAATATACCAGAGAAGAATGTTACACGCTCCAATAACGAACATTTTAACGTTAACGTTGAAGATTTAGAATTAGATCAGCATTCTGATTTAATCGAAGATGAAGATGACTTGTCATTGTCAGTACTTGCCGAAGATAACATGGATAAGAGATGATATTGTTTCAAATGTGTTGAATTGGGAATCTATTATTGGCCCTAAAAATAACATGCCTCCGGTTGATTTTAAATTCTTTGATGATGTCATTAGTATGATCGCAGAATTTTTCAATATCTATGCAACATCTCATAATCGAGAAGGAGATGTCAGTAACAGAGAAGTTCGTTTGTTTTCTGGGTATTTTACTTTTGAGTTGGTTTGTCTTCCAAGACGCGAAATGTACTGAGAGAATTGCTGTGATTCCAATAATGTTTTAGTTTGCAACGGAATGTCGAGAAACAGATCTAGATTTATAATGCAAAACTTGCATCCCAACGATAACAACCAATTAGATCAAAGGGACACATTTATTTATATATTTATCATTATATTTATCATTTTATATTGAATTATCACCAGTTGAACAGCATCACAGTGTATAGATGAGTCGATGGTTCCGTACTACGGGCGACATGGTACCAAACAATTTATCCGCGGTAAACCTATTAGATGGGGCTACAAGATCTGGTGCAGCACAACAAAGTCCGCATATATTGCATGGTTTGAGCCCTACCAAGGGACTATACTACTCCGCTGCCGGTGACCTTTACTTTGATAACTTTTTTTTCCTCTTTTGATTTGTTGTTGGAATTGGAGAAAAGGGCACATGTACCATTAGAGAAAATAGAATCGGAAAAGACTGTCCCAATTGCTCAGTCATCACAACTAAACAAAAAATATTTTGAAATAATAAAAATATTTTGAATACGCGAAAACTGATAATGACAAGTTAGTAGTGTGCAAATGGAATGATAACAGTGTTGTGACTTCAGCCTGGAACAACACCACTGTTCACCCTATACAATTAGTGAAAAGATTTTCTCAAAAAGAAAAATTAAATATTCAAGTCAGCTAGTCGAACATAGTGAAACAATATAACGAGAATATGGGTGGAGTCGATAGAGCAGATCCAAATATAAGTCTTTATCTAGTGGCTATTCGCGGAAAAAAAGGTATTTTCGACTGACGTGACGGAGGAAAACTTGATCACCTGACTTTTAGGATAACTATTGCTGTAGGGATTTTAGAATCTGCAAAAAGAACCATTCAAAAAGGACGCGGTAGAAGATCTGAAAATCTGCACAGTTTCGCGAGTTTTTATGGGTTAAATCATATAATTGCTTATTAAGATAAGCAAACACGCTGTGGGCTGTTGCAAATGTGTGTTTTTTTGAATTATACTGATTTTTAATTTTCAGACTTTATATCTCTTTTTATCCCTTAATAAAAATTTTTCAAAACAATATGTTTTTAGTAATGCAACTTGCCATTGTCCTTTTAAAAGAACATATATTGCAAATCAGAAAAAAAGTCGTCTTGGTTCTTAGTTTCAAACAAAACATTTCAAAGCAGAATTCATTTTCAAATTAAAATTCCTTTTAGAAGGCCATTGGCTTTATCTGGGTTAATCTCCGGCGTAATCCAACTTTTAACATTATTAAAAGAAAAAGCTTGAAGAGGAAAAGCAATATCAAAATAATAAAAAAAAATGCAGTAAAAAAGTACCTAATTAAAGTTATCATCCAAAGAAACATCATCAGATCCTGCCACTGTTCATTAGCAATAGAATCAACGAAATTTTTAATATTAACACTACAAAATCTTCTATGAAATGAATTATTATTGATACATCCATCAACAGATATAAGTAGTATTTACTTTAATGAACACGGCATAATTGTCAAATACATCAGTCTTTATAACATCTGCAGTATAATCAGTAAACTCTAAATTAGTTGCAATATTAACAATCAAAGACTTATAGTTAGAAAAAGATTAAATGAATTTAGAATATCAATAAATTCGTTTGATATAGAATTATCATTACAAATATTAATATTAAAATCACCACTAGGTAAGCACTCTCTCAAGACCTTAAAAAAAACGCAAATCACCACTAGGAGATCTATAAAAAACAATAACAATAATGGGTCTACTTCCAATTCCTCTTATATTAATATGAAGACTATTTCTTGCAAAAATGTCAACACCACCTCAGCAGAATTCGCTGCGGCAAAAACAATCAATCAAATTATAATTATTGACTGCAAAAAACTTAATCTCATCATAAATCATCCAATGCTCAGCCACACAAAATATTATGTGGAGAAACAATATATCAAGAATACATCTTATTACGAAATTTTCTCACATTTAGAAAACAACAAACTAAAATTAGTATTAATAACTATATCTGAAGGATAGGAGGAGTATTATAAAAATTATTCTGGTTCCGAAAAAATCAGAACCTTTTAATTATAGCATTGTTTAGCCAGAAACTACTGCTATATCAGCACTAACTCTAAAACTAGAATTGAAACCCTTTGACTGCTTCTCCAAATATTTAATCTGCTACATCATTACCTCAGCTCTGCAGCAGCCAACATGCATATTTTCACAACGAACTATCCGACTATCAGCCGATGCGAAATCCGCCTGCGTCGTTGAATTGGACCCCACCACAACATTAGACGATCTCTTCTGATCAGCGTGTGGACCAGGTGCGGGTTTCTTCTTGAGTTTTTTCATCTGCTTTTTAACATTCTCGGACAACGAAAAATTGCTTTCGATGACCCTTTCTGTAGACGAAAATGAGATATTTAAACTAGGATTAAAATTAGTTTCGATGTTATCATTGCTTTGAACTTCCAATTTGGCTCTTAAATTTTATTAATTTCAACTTTTATAGAAGAGAAATTTCTTCAAGTAAAGGAGCCACCCTCTTTCGGACCGTTTCACTAATTAGCTTCACCAATTCGTCATCAGTTCTGATGAACTTAGATTTACTACTTTCATTAGATTTAGAACACTCGTCACTCTTACTATTTTCACGTGCTCATTATTGCAAATATTTAGCTATAAGCAAGCGCATGCACAAACACAACCGCAATCGACGAAGGCTGGTAGTGAACTGTGAGATTGCAGATTGAGTAGAATCCATACCAATTTATTTATATTTAAAATAATTATCTAACTAATTTATTGTTTACTGTTGAATATTACGTTCAATGTTCACGTCAACTAATTTAGTAATACATCAAATATGTATACGACAAAAATGTAAATATTGATATAAAATTGAAATATAACTACAGTCGGACCTCCATACATCGAACTTCTGTATATCGAAATTCTCTATACAGGGTGTTTCTGAATTGATACGAAAGATTTCAAAGGATGATTCTTTAGCAAAAATTAAGGGAGGTCTCTCATATAACTTTTTGTTCAACACCCTTTTTCCTCCAAGTTACAGCCCTTTAAAATTAGGTAAAAAAATTTGTTTTTATTTAATATATCCACTTTGGAAAAATTTAGAAGAATGAAATTTGGCAGATAACTGATGCTAATAAAATGGCAGTTTTTGAGTGTTTTTGGTACCCTAAAATGTAATCACAAGGGGCTGAAAAAAACAACCCCTATACTATTTTGCATCAGAACTTTTTAATGCGCCTATATTTTCATATTTAAAAAATTGATTTAATAAGACAGACTCAATCTGCAAGTTTTTTATGTCTTGACTTTTTATCATAAAATTGTTAGTTTGATCACAAAAAAATAAAATACTGCTCAGACCCTTTTCCCATAAATTCACAAAGACGTTATTTATTAAAAAAAAATTGAGTAAGCTGCTATCAAATGAAGTCATATGACAAATAGTTTTATTGTCCTGTTAGTTATATGAAAGACCCCTCCCCCTTAATTTTTGCTAAAGAAGCACCCTTTGAAATCTTTCGTATCAATTCAGAAACACCCTGTATATCGAAGTTTGTTTTAGTCCCATGAAATTTCTGCATAAAAATGTTTCTATGTATCGAACTTTTTAGACAATATAAAGGGTGTCACAGAATAACTATTCCTAATTTTCAGAAATGATAGAGGACACTTAAATAAACATTTTTTCTCTATAAAGTAGTGTCCGGAAATATTTCAGTATCGCGATAAAATGAAATAAAGCAGAATCGCAGCAACCTATGAAAAACATCAGAGCAAGCTATGAAAAACAATAACTATTTGCGTTTTAGTTGTCATTTAGCGTGTGTCTGGAATTAATCTTTATTTTAATAAGTATGTTGAATTGTCATTTTGCATTAGTATTCGATTGAAAATGCATCATTTTACAAATATTGAATTAGCCTACGGATCAGCTAACGGTAATGCTAACGAAGCAAGGCGCATTTATGAGGAGCAGCATCCTCAGCGTCACCTTCCCTGTCATACAGCATTTTCAAGATTGGAAAAGCATCTTCGAGACAGTGGTAACGTCAAAGTAAAGAAAACAGATTCGGGAGGCAATGGTACGGTCCGAAATGTTGACTTTGAAGACCAAGTCTTGCAAACCTTTGAAAACAACCCGAAGACAAGCACTAGTGCCATTGCCCATGCGATGCATACAAGCCGCACATCTGTATGGAGGGTGTTAAAGGAATACCAGAAGCATCAGTTTCACATTCAAAAAGTGCAATCGTTAATTCCAGATGATTATCCCAACAGATATTTGGACTGGCATTGTTGACAATTATGTAGTGGGGCTATATTTACTGCCTGCACGGTTAGATGGTGATGTGTATAGGATTTTCCTGGAACATACTCTACCAGAATTGCTTGAGGATGCCCCACTTAATATTCGAAGAAATATTATTTTCCAGCGTGATGGTGCACCAGCACACTTTGGATGAAATTGCCGAAATTATTTAAATGCACAATTTCCAAATGGATGGATTGGAAGAGGGGGACCGATTTCTTGGCCAGCAAGTTCACCAAATATGACTCCACTTGATTTTTGTATTTTTGAACAAGTTTTATGTTGACAATGAGAAATTTCCGGACACTAGTTCATCAATAAAAAATGTTTATTTAAGTGTCCTCTATCATTTCTGAAAATTAGGAATAGTTATTCTGTGACACCCTGTATATGTACAGTGACCTTTAAAGGTATCCGTACACGACTAGATAGGGAAATACCTTGCGTTCAATACTTTATTCGAGAGAGCAGCAGGGCCAGCTTACTACCTCTGCTGATTGTAACGTAGTTTGTCGCTCTTATAATAACTTTGCAATATACAATTGCGTATATACAGGGTGTCCAGTATAAAATGCAGTACATGGGGATATTGGAAACCGTTAGAGATACAACGTCGGTTAAATGGGAGAAAAGTTGCGTATTCATTTGTCCATGAATAATCCGACATCAGATTTTGAAATTTTTGTTTCATTAGACAGATACAGGGTGAAAAAGAAAAAATAGATTTTCAAAAATGCATTTTTTTCTTTTTCCAATATCCCCATGTACTGCATTTTAAACCGGAGTAGTAGTCTCATTGACAACATTATTTACGCTCTTGTATCACTTCCGGTTTAGCGGAAGTCAACTTCCACATGACGTCACAGTAACATTCTAATGACATTTTAACGATCTAAGGTCAACAAATTCGCGCATGACGTTGAATAGCGGATCAGTTGACCGTCGACAAACGAACAGATACATCGGATGAATTGAATGTCTTGTCGTTTTTCTGAAATTTTGGAAATCGTTTCTCGTGAAATTACGAATGGCAGTTATCGAAAGATGGGTTGTGTTATCCTTTCTCGGTCGATATAAGGAAGAAGGTGGCAAATTTTCGAATAGCATTATTACTGGAGATAATGACTGCGGTGTAACAGTAGGAACTACTTAATATGAACGCTAGTTCGACGTCAAATTTTGCTTTGATGCAACGAGGTGTACCTTAGTACGAGTTGTACCTCTACAGCTCTTGTGTTCGTCAGATTTTCTCTTTTTGTTTTGACATTCGGATTTTGTCCGGGTGTGTGCTCTAATGGCATAGTTCCGCTGACGCCACATACCCTCGTGAGAGTCTATCAACCGATTGGAGAGGTTTGACGTCCGTGAGAGTCTCAAATCTAATTTATATCCAGTTTCGATTAATTAATGGCTGTAGAATGCCAAAAAAGCGTTCATATTAGAACTGTTCTTATTGTTGATGGTTTGGTAGGACGTCACGTCTTGAAATAAGTGTTAAGTTACTTAAGGAGATCTCTGTCTTACTGTAGATGGTTTCGCAGGTCGGTTCCTATAGAATATTTTATCGTGTTGACTACTGGTCGGAATGGTATGTTTGCTATAATCTACATAGAGGTGCTTTGGATTCTTTCGGTATTAATCGTTTTTTTTGTATATCTACTACCGTCTTGCAAACGACCAGATACTTCGGCTGCATACTGTGATTTGTCCGGGAGGACAGCTACGTTTGATTCGTCTACGTTCTTGCTGTTGGTGGTTCAATAGATAAATCTCTACAGAAGATTCAAGCTTGCGACACATTGTCAGCAACCTATGTTAATGTTTGCTAATTTTAAATTATTTTCTTAGATGTAATAGTAGAATCTATCGATTTTAGCTTCATTGCAATGAAGTTAGCTAACGCTAAGGTTCATTTTCAATAACATAGTTCTCCTGACAAATCGACAGATTCTACTAGTTTTTTTTTTCCAATTTAACAATAGGATCTACCTGATATGAACGCTAGTTCAAACTCAAATTTTGTTTCGATGCAACGAGGTATACTTTAGTGCGAGTTGTACCTCTACACCTCTTGTATTCGTCAGATTCTCTCTTTTTGTTTTGACACTCGGATTTTGTCCGGGTGGGTGCTCTAATGGCACAGTTCCGCTGACACCACGACAGAACATACATTATTTTTGAGGTTAAGAATTCGTTGTCGTTTTGAGTCAGCATTTAATAATAATAATAATAATTCATGCCTTAGCATCCCCCAACCTTTCCTTTAATAATATAGGTATGTAATAGATGGCGCTATTGCCTTTTTTTATAGTTTTTAATTAATTTTATGAAATTTACAAGTTGCAATCCACCAAATTCAGTTGAAATGGAGATTTTCGTAATTATACTTTATCACTGTAATGATGATTTACTTCTTTAATGCAATTTTTACTTCCAACACATGTGTGGGAAAGTCACTTTCCTGCACGCAAATGCCAAATGGGGAATTTAATAAGCGAGTACAAAAAGATTTTTAATAAGTCATTATTTGTCATATATTTGTCAGATAGCAATCGTTTCAATTATTTATTAAAATGGACCAGTATGAATAATGAGCAGTATTGATAATGACCAGTATAATAATAATAATCTGTATAAATAATAAAAATAACAAAAATGATAAATGGCACTACATTTTGACACTTGATGACGTCACTCATTTATTGAAAGCATAAAAATAGTATAATTTTACTACAGGGTGTTCCGTTTAAATAAGATGCAAAAATAATGCATTCGTGTTTTGAATCGCTCTGTACACAGTTTTCGACATATTGCCAAAATATAACTTTGCTATAAAACTGTAACAATATAAAAAAGTTATTCCAGTACAAAAAAAAATTCAAGCTATTTCGTGTGGAATACATAGGACGTTGAACACGCAATGATGTTCAGACAAAATTGACCATAACTTCTGTAACAACCGGTATAAATCATCAATGAGACCTTATATCGAAGGATTGAGGAAGATATGTTTAATCTAAATTTGAAATAATATATAGTGTGTCCTATTTAAGATAATGTATGTTTGGTTCACCCTAGCGATATGAAACACCCTGTATATATGAAAATAATTTTAAAATATGTCGCTTAAGACTGTCTACGATCTTTGTACAGAACGTCTTGTGATATGTTTAATATTAATGGATATATTGAGCTTTGACGCACTAATGCCTCACCCTGTATATGCATTTGTATATTGCAATGTAATTGCTATTAATATATTTACTTTTTTGACGATCTGCAAGCGATTATATCTGAGGAAAAAAATTGAAATTACGTTTAATTTAAGTAGATACTCGTGACCACTTGTGATTATGAAGTATTACACTAATCAATAAAAAGGATTAATATGTTTTCAACGAGGGAACGAATTAAAACAATTTGTTTATATTTAAGGCAGAATAATATATATTTAATATACGAATTAAAAAAAAAACATAGCTATTACCTCTATATAATAATAATAATAATCATATGTTTATGTATACAGAAACCATGAGAATTTTTTTCTTCTTTTTTTTAAGTACAAGACTAGACAGTATTTTCGACGCACTGCATCTTAGCTAACAGCAGACCAATATTCATATAATATAATAAGTTCTACAAACTATATTATAAACGTATATACATCGTACATCATTCTTGTATATTTGTATATAATAATAATAATATTCTTGAGTAGTTTTAATTAATAAACGATAACATTTTTGAGCCTGTGGACTCGGAACACCGAATAGAACAAATTCATCTTGAGGTGATCATCGTAGAGACACAAACCTCCGGTGATCATCAAACGATGAATCCTCACAAGACACGTTTCATATACTGACTGACACACAGATTATTCAGACCTTATTAATATCCTAAATTATACACATATTACGGGTTCATTATAAATAGCTGCGAATTATACTTAATTAGTTCGACTGTTTCGTGTTAATTTTCTTTTGTTTCTTTGACCGGAAGAACATATTTATTTTTTATTCTCGATATCTTAAGTCGATTCGTGGTGCGCTGTTAGAGATCAAGGAATTCTTTTTTTTTATTTTAATGTGATCGAACGATTTGAAATGGTTTAGCAGGTTCGTTTTTGATGCTTTTTAGATATTTCTGTGTGGGAATGTTTTGATATGTTCTTTCTTTTTTGTTTATTTCGTTATTATTTGGTTGTTATAGAAATGTGAAAAAAAATACTAGAACAAGAGAAATGTTAAGTAATCGTTATTGTATGCCTACAAATAAGTAACTTGATAAGTCAACAAAGCTCGCTGAATGGCTGGAGCGTTCGAGTTGCTTGATCGTTACAGAATCTTCAATATCCGTTAGGTTATGACAACTGTTTTTTTCTTTTTGGGACCAAAAAGGTGTGTTGTTTATGGAGTTTATGCAGGCTGGAACAACAATTACTGCAGATTCATATTGTGAAACTTTGCGACGCTTACGGAGAGCTATTCAAAACAAACTGATTTCTGGAATTCTGATCCACGACAATGTCCGTCCTCACAGCGTTATAAACCTTCAGCAATTTCAATGGGGCATTTTTGATGTTCAATATCAATCATCATATATGATGGTCACACAATCCACGTCACTGTTAAAACTTGCCAACCTGACAACGCAGTCATACAAAACAAAACTTACTTAAAAAGGTGTTTCTCTTGATGTCATCTCAAACAGAAGGAAACATTTCAAAAAAAGGCTCAAGAGCAAAGACAGGAATCAGTTAAAAACTGATTACAAGGTCACTCGAGCGGTTGTCAATCGAGTAACATAAATGTGTCGATTGAAGATCTTTAATTGTTCGCGGTGAAATAAACACCGAAGCTACTATCACACAAGATAAACTAAAATATGTCCTCGATCAGAAATCTTAACATCTACACCAGTTATTAAGGTTACGAACATTTTTTTATCATATTGATGAAAATAAACACTTGTAAGAACCCCAAAATATGGGCGCTCCAGGACTTCATGTTGGGTCCGTGCAAAATATTCTGCAAGGGTTAGTCAAACAGTTTGTTGGTCACGTGATAGAGCAAAATGGTGGAGAATGAGTCGTAAAATTTACAAGGTCATATAAGAAAATTGTTTGGGCACTAACACATTTTGCTTTTACGTTTAAAAAGTTTATAACTTGCAATGTTTGACATATTTTAACATATATAAATAATAATAATAAAAAAACAAAATGCACTGAGTGGTCTAAATTTTAAACATTTGCCCCAATAATTGAGCACCAGTCTTGGCATTAGAAAATATAGTTCATCATCACAGTTGCCCCAAAAGATGGGGCCAAATATGATATAAAAGACCACCTCCTGAAAAAAATTATCTTTTCAATATTTAAACTATCAAACTTTTCATTTAGTAACCTTACACGGTCTTTTTACTTGGCAAGTTTGAAATTAGATGGAGGTAGTAGCAAGGAATGCTTGGCAGTCAGTGAAATAGTTTTGCAATAAAACGTAGCCTAATACTTTTGGTCATGTTAACTTTGAAAATGGCTGGCATTGTTCATGTATAATAAATAAAAAAAATAGTAAATTTGAAATTTCGAGGTTATGTATTCGAGGAAATTTTTTTCATTGTCTTCCTTCGTAGGGAGGTTTGCTACAAATCAAGGCCGTAGGCTTGAGACCTGTATCAACCCTCCCTTATTTAATTTTCATATAATTCATATGTTCTTGGAGATGATGACTTTGCAGGTGCTCAACAAGCGTCAACAAGCCACCAAATCGAAGATGTTGAAAATTCAGAATTACTTGAACCCACCACTCCAACAACTTTAGAGGGGGATAGGTGTAACTCACCATCTGTTGAATCGCTTAAATCAACGTTGACAAGAACTCCACAAGAAGTACGACTCTATCCCAAAGCAACACATTGGAAAGAAGAAGTAGGAAAAAAACTTTGGTAAGAGCAGAATTGTGATAGATACACCTGAAAAATTAGCATTAGAGGAGGAATATAAAAAAAGCTACAAAAAAAAATTCAACAAGAAACTTGACAAAATAAAACAAAAACTGGAACCCAGACTAGATGCTACAGCACAGAAATTCCAGACAACTAGTATAGCAGTTTTATCAAAATATTTATTATTGTGAACGGGTATTTTACTGTCATTTGTAGCTTCAGGTTATGTGCGAGTGTCATTTGTGTGTAACTCTAAGCATACAGAGGTCAGACCATGTTTATTTCTGGACTCGCTGAATCCGAATTCAAGGACCAAAAAAACCCATTACGTCAGGGTTTTGGTGTAACTCCAAAAAAATCCCATAAGGAATTGAATCCATTTGATTAAATCACAACCTCATAACTTAACAAGAACGCTAAACACTTTAACAAAACTTTAGGCTATGATCCTACAACTAAGGCTTTTTTCCGCTCTATTCACCCGCCATTTGTAGATCAGAAAACTGGTATCGCAATCCTAGATTCCATTTCCGCTTAAGTTCATACGATTTTTAAAGACACTTACTAATTCCATTCATCCAACGCATCTTTCTTATGCATGTCTACATCCAGGGCACTTCCTGGCAGGCTTTTCCCAGACCGATCAAAGAAACTGTTGCAGTAAATTTGGAAATCATCATTGCAACAAGCACCTTGACAAACTTAAACCACAGAGGCAGACAATTGAACGAGGTTTTCATATGTTAATGGAACTTCTCTTAAAAGCGCAAAAAAATCGGACATAGAGGTCGATCAGAATGCCGTGGCAGTGATGACGCGTTCTGTGCATACAAGAGGGGGGGGGGGCATTAGTGCGAGGAAGTCCAATTACTCCTGCATTGTAAGAGAAATGAGAAAATTAAGATAAAAGATGAAGCGCATGGGGGGCTATAACCTAAGAATATTTTAAACTATACAGGGTGTCAAATAAAGACGGGGTAAACTAAACTTACTTTATTTTAAATGGAACACCCTGTATATTTTTACTGTTAACGATTCTTCTAGGTCTCACCTTTATTATAATATAGGGATTTGCTATATTATTATATATTGGGTACTTTATTATTTGTTAGCTCAGCATCACGTTGAACCAATTGAAATCAAGCCCGTTTTTGTTTCAAATCATGTTTTCGACTGATAGAAACGCAAATAATTCAAAAACTATCGCATATAGCTATAGGGAACGTTTAATAAATGATAAAGTTTGTGAATAGAGGTGTTTACTCCAATAATAAAATACAGGGTGTTCCATTTGAAATGGGCGAGAAAATAAACATTCCGAGTTATGACTCGCCCTGTATATAAATATTGAATACGCCGATAAATAAATAATTTCTGATGAAAGGAGATCACATTGGAAATGTTTCTAGCGCAAATGAATTATTTTATTAAATTCATGCAAAACTTCCGATATCTTCTAAAGTAAACTGAATAACAGCAAAAAAAAATATTATAATAAAGGTAAGACCTAGAAGAATTGTTAACAGTAAAAATATACAGGGTGTCCCTTTTAAAATTAAGTAAGTTTAGTTTACCCTGTCTTTATTAGACACCCTGTATAGATAAAAATATTTTTAGGTTATAACCCCCTCATTAATAACATTTTCCCGATTCTTTTATAATACAGGAGTAATTGGACTTCCTCGCACTAATGCCCCACCCTGTATATGTGGAGCGTATAACAAGCGTGAACGAGTACGCTCGCTTCAACGCACGAGCCATAAGATCCGCCTCTTACATCAGCGCGTCAATCACAGCTGCAACTACCACGGGATTCTGGTCGACCTGTACTTAAGACTTTTTACCAAAAATAAGGTGTGAAAGAAGAATAATCTTGTAGTGCAAGCTTTCATCGTTCCAAAAAAAGAAGGCCAAAACAATTAAACGTAGACATACAATAGCGTTAAGATTTAAATAAAAAAAAAAGATTATGAGCTTTGATAAAATATCCTGAAATATATTTCAGCATCAAACAAGTATTATATGTATTAGGTTAAATTAAATTGTACAAAAAGAAATACAGTATGTCTCAAAAGTCTGGGACAATACCACGATCCGATTGTTTCATAACTTTTGTTACACACTGTATTGTATAAATCGATTTTCTTTAGCAATAAAATAAAATATATCAAAATAAAAGAACAAAATATTAATTAATTAAATCATATATATATGTATATATTGCAACGATACAAATATGAGATATAAAACGCTATAGTGATAAGGCATTTATTACAAAACTAAAAAAATCGTTATTTCATGATCCTGATATTCTTAATGGCAGGGGGTGACGGTATTGATTACAATAGGAAGAAAGCCATTTATGTACCTATTTGCAATTACACACAATTTGGTGTATTCTTCTTTTTTGGTTTCGTAGTTATTGTCAAATCTATTAACAAATGGCGTAAAATCTTAAGATAAGTTTAGCTAAAGAACGCTTACAAAAAAACACATCGAAATGAGCCTTGATTGTCTCGAGATGGGAAAACTTTCGTATTAGACATCAGTCGCGTTATTAATTAACATTTTAAACTACGCCATCTCGATTTATAAATATACGCTAATATTTTTTTAAATGTATAATATAACATGTTTATGCATTTTAAATAACAATTTTTTTTCTGTTTAAGAAGGTACCGAAAATTGTACTAATTTTTTTTTCCTTCGTGTGATCGTTATTGTTCCAGTTAGTAATGTTCGGCAAGATTTTGATTCGATTTTTGATTCTCCTTTACTAACAGATCTATAATCTAACTTCTACTGTATCGAGTGAAATTCCGATTATGCCGAACTCTTACTGGCTGAAATGGTTCACGCTATGTCTACAAGTTTTTATTTTTTTTTATTTTTAGAATATAATGCTTTTCTTTAAAGAATGTACACATTTAGTTTTATCCTGGCAAGATACCATTACACATTAAACATATATTTTTTTCAAGTAACAAAGGTAGGTAACGAATACATTTTTAGAATTACGTACATTTATTAACACCTTGTATATACCTTTCTGATTATTAGAGTAAAAAGAAAACGAAATAACGTGGAATTAAGGTGGTTTCACAATTAACCCAATCTAATATAGTTACTCAAATGTCTGGAGTTCAGTCAAGGTTTTTCAGTCAACATTTTTCACCCACTTCATGGCCATCTAAAAAAAAAAAAAACGAACAGTTTGAGACACCCAAAACTTCCCGGAATCAAATGGCAAACAAGATGAAATCGTGCAAAAAGAATTTTGGAGATTTTGACTCCCACCCTTAAACGACTCTTGGCAGGTTGGTCTAACAGTTTGCCAAACGAAACTCGACATAAATAAGTTAGTCATTTTTCAGTAGTCAATGTTCATAAAAAATAGCCACAAAATAAATTTCCATCAACTTCGTTAACCCCCTCTCAAAGAATTTGTGCCATAACTATAACGATAAGAACGTAGGATCACACACAAAACTGTGCAGGTTGTGTTGATTTCTAGTTTATGTTTATGTCACAGTTGGCAGTAAATCGTTGGTGCCCAAGGGATAACTGGAAAATTGATTTTACCCCAACAAAACCGGTGAGATTCATATTATTTCGAACGGTTGGCAACGCTGAAGGACGACGGTGACTCCTTTCACCAACCAATCGTATGTCACTAGAGAGAGGGTTGTGGTTTTCACACAGACACATTTTTAAAAATGTTGTAGTGCAAGATTTTTCATAGAAGGAGGGAGCGTTTTTATATTCACGGAATGAGCGGGTTGTAGGGGGGTGATTAGGCGCATTGGGGGCGTGTCATTGGTTTACGGCGACTCTTGTCCAGGAAAAACCATGGTGTACAAGTGGCATAGTTTATTTAAACAAGGAAGGGAATCCCTTGAAGACGACTCGAGGCCGGGCAGGAACATTGAGGTGACCACGACTCGCAGAAATGGTTGGAGTATCCGATACAACAATTTTTAAAATCCTACACGATCATCTCGGCATGTCTAAGGTCAGCGCAAGATGGGTGCCGAGAATGCTCACGCCGCCTCAAAAACAATAGCGCGTAGAGTGTTCGCGTGCATTTTTGGACCTCTGTAATGAAGACAAGGATGGTGTATTGAGTCGAATTGTTACTGGAGACGAAACTTGGGTTCATCATTATGAACCTGAGTCCAAACAAGACTCCATGCAGTGGCATAAAAAGAGCACAGCACCTCCCAAGAAATTTAAAGTGTCACAATCAGCTGGGAAACTCATGGCAACGGTATTTTGGGACTCGGAAGGAATATTGTTGATTGATTATAAAGATAAAGGTGTTTCTATAACCGGAAAATATTACGCTTCAATATTAGAGCGACTAAAAGAAGCCATTAAAGAGAAGAGATGGGGAAAATTGACGAAAGGTGTGCTGCTTTTGCACGACAACGCGCCCGTCCACAAGAGCCGCGTTGCGTTAGCTGCCCTGCATAAGGTGGGTTTCGAAATTGTGAATCACCCACCCTACAGCCCAGACCTGGCCCCGAGTGATTATTACCTGTTTCCGAAATTGAAAAAAGAGCTGCGGGGTAAAAAATTTACTGCCGATGATGAAGTCAAGGAGGCAGTTTCGGCGTATTTTGCAGATAAAGAGAAATCATTTTTTTATGAGGGTATAAATAAATTAATTGAAAGATGTGAAAAATGTATCCGTCTTGTAGGTGATTATATTGAAAAAGAAAAATAATTTGGTTTTTTTATTTCCACCCCTTATCCCCCATTCCGCGAATATAAAAACGCTCCCTCGTAAATTTATATGAAAATTAGAAAAAATAGAAAATAAGTTTAGCTTAAGGATTTCCACCTAGTTACATTTATAAAAACGCTCCCTCGTGTGTTATCAACAATATTAATTTAGTATGAAAATTAGAAACAGAATAGTTTTACTGCACCACAAGATCAAGTGAAGAACTTCACATCGTATACTAACCTCACAACTTACTTGCCCAGTGTATAACTGCTCTTTCACTTAAGAACAATTGAACTTGCGTTAATGAAGTTAGCATCCTGAAGGTGCTACTCCACACAACGCATGTGCTGCAATATCTTGATGTTGACGCTTTGAAATCTATTAAAAAAACCAGTAGGAAAAGAACTCTTACAATGGCAATACGTTTGTCAATTGATCAAGCAACAAAGGAAATGGGATACCACGAATCAAACACCAGACTATGAATAATTAATTGCAAAGCATTGTATTGAATTGGACAAAAGCTTTTTTTTCTGGATTCACTGATGTCCAAAGTGTGCCCAAGAAGTTGTCCAAGCATATGGTATTCGCTGGAAAAAAGAAGGAAGCAAAATCCGTCAGATCAGAACAAGGCCAAACTGTTACAGCTGTTTGCGCTAATGAGTGATAATGGGTATCATGTACCGCTCCAAAAGTAATGAAATTGCTTCGTATAAAGTTTACGGTCCCAAGCCAAGAAAGACTTATTCTTGACAATCATGTTTCCCAGGAAATGTTGCATGAAATATGTTGCCTGCTGCCACCCAACAGAATTTTTTTGACGCCGCTTTAAAGCATATTACGATGATATAACGGACAATTGGACTTCTTGTTTTTTTTGGAAAACCATTTGATAAAGCAGGTGCTGTTGAAAAGGCAGTTCAAGGATCTGGAATAAATTCTCTGATGAAGATTGTTTAGGATTGTTCAGGATATTGAAAAAGTATCTTGAACAGTGAAAAAATATTTTTCTTTAGTTTTGTTCATGCGAAATATTTTGTTTACGAATGAATCATCATTTTCAACGCATGGTCACCGCAATTCTTCTGTCGTTCGGTATTGGTCCAATAAAACAAACTTGCTTTAAATTAGGCAAATTCTTTGACAATTTAGACAAAGTTCTGCAAAGGAGAAAGTTGTGCCGTCAGTGATCAAAGGCATTGGACATAAGAGTGAAAAGCAAGCTGGCCAAGTAACGTCAAACAACAAACGGGTATAATTTGTGCCAACGATCCCATTTTCGTAATTCCATGTGTTGTGTATGATTACTGAGGCGTCTAGTTGGATGAACACATAAAATTTTGTTAGTCTTGAAATGGGAGATGCTATAAAGAACACCCTGCGCTGTTTTATTTGTGGACAATCACGAATTTTATCTCAGCTTGGAGGGTGTTAATTTCTGCCGAGACAATGGCATGACAATTTTGGCATTCAACAGTTTGCAACCCCTAGACTATTGTGTCTTCGACCCATTCACCATTTTTTTCGGCCCTACTGTGTTACAGTCCATTCTTGGATGACTGCTCATCGTAATAAAACCTTATCAGTCTATGTGCTTCCAAAACAGTGTCCCAAAGCGTGGAATCGCCCGGAAAATGTGAAACCCAGTTTCTTTTTGAAATGTGGTATCATTTCTCAAGATCATAATTCTTCTTCTTTAATCGGTCTTGTTTCCGGAATCTGTGGAATCACCATCGGATAAAATTGGCAGAGATACTACAGCTATGGATCTTTTCAAGATAATTGGTTCTGCACGGACTAGTATCCCAAGTCCTACATTAGTCAGCGCAGCCGCATTTTATTTCTGCAGAACAAATAAATACTTTCCCAAAAACTCAGCCCAGAAAGTTGGCTAAAGATGGTGGTAAAATATGATCGCCATGGACACACCGGAAAAAGAGGAAGAAAAGATGAGAATAAAGATTATAGTCTTCTGAATATGAAGAGGACGAAGAAACTGAGGAGCACCTTTAGCACTATGGATGCTGTTGCATCCAATTGCTTTCAATCTACAGACCAAGGAAGTTCGTTTGTTACTTTTTCCGAAGTAATTTCGATCCTGCCCAAAGCGATAGAAGATCAACGTTCCAGATTCAAGGGTATGTCACGATTTTTAACTATCTCCAGTTCATTAATTCTTTTAAATATAATCGTCTTTTTTTTTTAGAAACAAATGCTACCAAAACGTTCATTGAATTTGGAGATTGATATTGAGAACAATAAAAACAGAAGCCGAAAATCTGTCACACTAGCGACTAAATTAGACGTTCTACATCGCATTGAAGCTGGTGAGAAAATCGTTCAAATTTGTAAGGCAATGGGACTGGCGAAGTCTACCGTTCAGACTATTTGCGATAGAAAAGAAGAAATTAAAGCAGAATTATAGAAAGAATGAAAAAATTATTAGATATGTGGATTGAAGAGGGATGCCAATGAGCCAAATGACTATATCCAAGAAAATGCTAAAAAATATTTTTGAAAATTTAAAGAGGGAGGATACTGATGAATCTGTGAAAGATGTAATATTCCAAAGGAGGCGAGGTTGGGTTGGTTTGAAAGGAATAAATGTCAAAGGTCTGCACCTGGATGCAAGGAGTCTAAAGAACGAGTAACTTTTGTTGCTTTTGGTGCTGCTAATGCAGCAGGGGATTTTTAAGCTAAAACCAGAAAATCCAAGGTGTTTTAAAGGGCTGAATAAGAAACAATTGCCCGTCATTTAAAGATCCAACAAGAAAGGGATTCTCTTTGAAGACTGGTTTAAAAACTATTTTTGCTCAGAAGTAAAAAAAAAATTGATGGACAATAACTTGAGCAACAAGACGAAACCGATCAAATAGTTTTGGAAAAACTACAGCATCAGAGATGACGTAGGCAATATTAATGAATCGTAGAAGGTATTACAATTAACCACAATCTTGATTTTTGGGGATTTGGAAGAAGGTGGTTTGGTTGATTTGCTAGATGCTGACCTCTTTCAAACGAGGAACTGATCTAGTTAGAACACTTGATGAGACAACGGCTAACAGCAAAAAAACTATTTTTCAGCATAATCTGGTGGGCCTTGAATCAATCCAAAATTTTTTTGTTAACGTCATCATACCGATTCATGAACAATGAAAAGTTCGTTAATTTTTCTTTGTTTAGATTTGTTAATGCCTGGCATGGTGACACCAGATGTTCAAAAGTTGTTGTAATTAATTGTGAAACGTCGTTAACTATAATTACAATTTTTTTTAACCGAGCAACAGTCGTGTATTTGCACTAATTTTTACAATTACACTATACAAAACATCTTTTAAAAAATCCGATAAATATGCTTCTTTTACAATAGAATAAACGTACAATAAATTCAAATTAATTCGGTTAAACAATTAAAGATCATAAGTTACATAGCTTCATTACATCTTATTAAAAAGTGTGCACAATACGTATTTGCAATATTTAAACGTGTTTTTATCATCATCTTTATTCAATAATATTACATAATATGTAGGTGCATATTGTTTTGAGAAATTTACCTATCATTAATAAAAATATCACAAATACCTTTATTCATTTTTTCCCCTTTATTTTATTATAATTATTTATCTATTTTTATTCCTCATTTGTGCTCTGTGATGAGCTGTTTCCTCGGTTTCTCCATTTTTCGAGACTCTATATTTCGTTTAAACTTAATTCTTGGATACATACATGCAATATCACAATTTTTAACTGGTTTTTTCCGTGTAATAGCTATACAGGGTGTAATATTAATTATTAATCTTACATCCTGTATATAAAAAAAGTTTATCCTGTCACAGATTTCGTGCTTAGACCAATGAGATAGCTCGTTTATAATCTCGATTAATATCCTACAAGTAATATAGTCTGGTATTTATAATATAACAGTGGTGTTTCGCTTGTAATACAGGGATAAAGTAGTATACAGGGTGTCCAGCCTAAGATGCAACGGTCCATAGCCGACTTATTATTAATTTTTTGAAAAAATGTTTCAAATAAATGTTGCCTCGAATAAAATTGTACACATTTTAAAATTAGTATCAGTAATGGCGGACTTCCGGTTCTACTGTAAGTAGATACTAACTTTATTACTTTAAATGGAACACCCTATATATTATTGCAGTTTTTGATTCCTTATTAAATTTAAAGGGCACTTTATTAAGCTTACATTGAGTCTCAGTTGTACCGTTTCTGAATTACGTGACGTTTTAAAAAAAAAATGACAGCTGCAGCTTCTTGGGTGTTTGGAAATATCTCCGTAACTGCGAAAGTTAGAAACATGCGGTTTTCAGATTTCGCTTAATCATGAAAGGGGTCACGTCTTTTATTAGAAAATTGTTGCATTTATGTTACAGGGTGATTAAATAAGGATCTGTAATTTTCCAACATTAAAATCATGAATAACTTGATTTTTTTAAATAGAATGGTATAGCAATTTTTACACAAATGGATGTAAAATTTGATTCTCTTCCGTTTTTATACGGATATTATTGTGTCTATTTCCAACGGTTTTGGAGATATTTCCGATTTTTCTGTTTTTTACCATCCCCACGTATTGCGAAATGCTGGCACCTTCCCCTCGCATTTCACCAGGCTTGGGACTGGCAGCAATAATACTGGCATGCTTAAAAAGTGGCTAACAAACCACAATAGAACCACTAGAAACAAACAAAATGGTGAAAAATACTATTGAGTTGTTTCAAACGACATCGATATAAAATCAAATTAGGCTTCGAAACAAATTAAGTATCTAACTGTCATTAGTGTTCTAAGTGTCAGAACTGACGTTCAGAGTATTATCTCGTAAGATAACAATTAAAAATGTCGCTTACTCAAGAAGAATTAGTGGATATGGTTTTCGTTCTCGGTGAATGTAACAGAAACGTTTTGTTAGCGTCAAGAGTTTATCCAAATAGAAGGCATCCAGATAGGAGGGCATTTCTGTCGCTACTGGATCTGTAAAACGTACAAAACGGAACCGCAATAACTCCGTACTGACGGAAGAAAATCAGTTGCAAGTATTGTTAGCAGTGCAAGAAAATGCAGGATCCATGCAGTTGATCCAGGAAATTACTGCAGACGATTTTCAAACCAGACTGTTGTTTTGTCAGTGGACAATTGAAAGAAATCATCATGATGCGAACTTTTTCGAGCGAGTGATGTTTTCAGATGAAGCTACCTTCCACAAAAATGGATTTGTAAATCGTCACAACCGCCATTATTATGACACACAAAATCCCCATCGATTTATTGCTGCTCATAGTCAATACAGATGGTCAGTGAATGTGTGGGCAGGTATCATTGGGGAACATATTATAGGCCTGAAAATATTCCACTGGCTACACGTCTACTGATTTGGTTCCAACACGATGGTGCCCCACCACACAATACTGTCGAAGTTCGTCAGTTTTTGGATGTGTCTTTTCCGGACCGATGGATTGGACGTGGAGGAGCTGTCAGATGGGGCTCCCGAGATCGCCAGATCTTACAAGCTGCGATTTCTTTTTATAGGGTTTTATTAAAAATAAAGTTTATGAGACGCCACCAACAACTCAAGATGATATGCGCCATCGTATTTTAAGAGCGTTTCAAGAAGTCACGCCAGAAATGCTCAGAAATGTTCGCAAAAGTGATTTCAATTGTGTAGGGCCCAAAACGGACAGCACTTCGAACATTTAATGAAATAAATAATAGTATTGTAGAAATTCTATTATCCGTGCTAGGTTCATCTCCAATATTTCAGAACACATTTTTCTAAATTCTACATGTTTTTTCTTTCGAGTTTTGTTTCTTTCTAGTGGTGCCATTGTGTTTTGTTGGCCACTTTTTAAGCATGCCAGTATTATTGCTGCCACTCCCAAGCCTGGCGAAATGCAAGGGGAAGGTGCCAGCATTTCGCAGTAGGTACGTGGGGATGGTAAAAAACTGAAAAATCCGAAATATCTCCAAAACCGTTGGAAATAGACACAATAATGTCCGTATCCTCCTCTCAATTCTAGAGGAAAACGCAAAGTGGTGAATGCTGTTTTTGACTGTATCGAATCGGATTTTAATATTGACGACACCTCAAATGCCATTAATCACATTAACTTTAAAAACCTAATAGCGGTGCGAATTCTGGATGGAACTATGCAAACTAAGAAAGAACTTAATACTTCATGGACTGTATGTGACACAAATGGTTCCGCAGTTAGAACAGGTGCCGAGAATGATAAAGATAATGGTCAGGGCAGGGTCGACATTTTGGTAGAGGACGTGGAGGATTCAATGGCCGTACTATTGGACGATACTCTTGGGAGTGATTCATCGGACAATTCAGTGATTACTGTGGTTGGTGATGGTGTTACGGATTTTCAGTAAAATATCGACGCAAGGGTATAAGGGTTGCACACCTCAACATTCAGAGCATCAGTAAAAAATTTTTGTTGCTAGAAGTATTTTTGAATGATTTTAATATAGATGTGATATGTATAGACGAGCACTGGCTGAATGAAAATCAGGTTGCTTGTGTGGCTATGTCAAATTACTATATAGGTAGTTATTTTGCAAGATCAGCATCCGTTCATGGGGGGACTCTTGTTTTGGTTCGAAAGGGCCTTGCATGTGATGATATTAAGGTAAGATCCTTTTGTTGTGATTTTGATTTTGAGTATTGTGGTATTAGAATAGGCCATTCACTAACATTGTTAAGTATATACAGGTCGCAAAGAGCCAATTTAACAACATTTTTTGAAAATTTGGAAGCTGTCCTTGACTTACACAAGGACTGTCGAGATATTGTGATTTGCGGAGATTTTAATTTCAACTTTCTAGATGGTACTAATAATGGTTGTAGTCAATTCACAAAAATCATGCATAGTTACAATTTGTCGCGGACAGTTTTCTCTCCTACTCGTATTACTGAAACGTGCAAGTCCTGTATTGATAACATCTTTGTTAGAACAAATTACCGGTATAGTGTCATAAATGAGCTGTCGGATCTGTCAGATCACAATTTTCAGTTGCTCACCCTAGAATATAGTCAGTCTACAAGAGAGTTATTTGAGTGCAAACGTTCATATAGCAATACTAATAAACATAATTTTGCTCAAGCATTGAGCAATGTTGACTGGCATGACGTGTATAGTGAGAACAACGCCGAAAAGAAACTTCAGAAATTTTATGATATTTTCTCTTATCATTTCCATAATATTTTTCCTTTCCGCAAAGAACCGTGTAACCAATCCAAACAATGGATATCGCGTGGAATCAGAAAATCTTGTAAAACTAAAAGGGAATTATTTCAACTATGTAAAATGTTTCCGCATAATAGTACTATAAAAAATTATTACACAAAGTACGCCGGAATGTTAAGAGTTATTATAGAAGCAGCTAAGAAGCTAACGTTTGAAAAATCGATAAATCGTTCAAATAACGTGGTAAAAACAACGTGGAATATTATAAAACAGGAAACAAAATCGTATTTAAACTTTGCTAATATTGCTATTCATGATGAATCGGATGAAGTAATGGAGGACCCTAGTGTAGTATGTAATGTTTTCAACAAATATTTTGCATCGGTCTCAGATTTGGCACTGTCAAACGCTGGATTTGCGGGACAAATACCTATCGATCCTCTTACAAATGTAATTAAACCTCAGGATCAGACTTTTTACTTTTTTCCCGTCTCTGCGAATGAGATAAGAAACATTGCCTTAAAACTTAACAATACTATGGCTAGCGGTTATGACGAAATTCCAGTAAACATAATTAAATTAGTAATAGATCATATCAGTCAACCCTTAGAAAATATTTTTAATTGTTATATTGAAGCTGGACAATACCCTAGTTTGTTTAAAGTTGCAAAAGTCATACCACTACATAAAAAGGCCGATAAAAGTTTAGTAAAAAATTATAGACCTATTTCAATTTTTCCGGCATTTTCCAAAATTTTTGAAACCGTGATTAAGAATAGGCTTTCTGAGTATTTGCATCAAAACGACATTTTATCATGCAAGCAACATGGTTTTGTAAACAACAAGTCGACAATCACGGCGCTTCAAAGTATTACACAAGAAATTTTAAATAACTTAAACAAAAATAAATTAGTAGCATGTATTAATTGCGACTTATCGAAAGCTTTCGATCTGGTAGATCATGATCTTCTATTACAGAAACTATCATTATATGGTATAAGAGGTATAGCGTTGGCCAGAAATAAAACATGCAGGCATAAATAACAATATCAAGTGTTATACGTCGGATAGTAAAAGCTATAACATTGGCGTACCACAAGGGTCAATTTTGGGCCCTCTGCTTTTCAATCTTTTTATAAATGATCTTCCTCTGAACATCTCATCCTCTATAACGCTTTATGCAGACGATACAAATGCGGTTATCACGGGCAATGATACAACAGAACTAGAGAATAACTGTGTTGAAACAATGAGAGAATTATGTGAATGGTTTCATAATAATAAACTTGTTATAAATGTTGATAAAACAAACATAATGTTTTTTAATTTAAGGGTACCTTTACAAATAACTGCCAACAATATGCTTGTGACCTCAGTAACAAATTGTAAAATACTGGGAATCTTATTTGATGATAAATTTAAGTTCAGTCTGCATCTAGAAGCAGTTTTTTCTAAATTAAAGAAGGGACTTTTTGCTCTAACAAGGATGAGAAAACTATGCGATCGCGCAACACTAATTCAAATATACTACGCTTTTTTCAATTCCCACATTACCTACGGTCTGTTGTTCTGGGGTTCGGAGACGAATTTGAGATCACTTTTGATACTACAGAAGAGAGCTATCAGAATTATCCATAATTTACGTTGTAGGGAACCATGTAGGACATTTTTCTTAGATCTACAAATACCAACAATTTACAATTTGTATGTTATAGCATTGGCAAACTACGTTCACTTAAATATGGATCAATATCGGAGTAATTCGGACGTACATGGCTACAACACTAGAGACCCTAGTTTTATAAGGGCTGATCTTGCAAGGTCTCCTTTCTTTTACAGGTCGTATATATATTTGGGACACAAGGTTTTTAATCACCTGCCAAGGTGGCTTAGGGAATTGTCGCAGCCTGTTTTTCATTCACAAATTAAGTGGTTTCTACGCGAATTAAGTGTTTTTACAGTTTGGACGAGTTTTTTAAGACCAGCTACGAGTAATATTAGTGACATTGGTAGCATGGCAATACTAGCAGCATAACGGGCTCTGATGCTTTGAGTGTTGAGAATGTGTATACTCCAAATTATGTACCTGCTATGACATAATTTTATTATTATATGACTAATCCTGTATTATTAGGTGTAGTTTTATGTTTTGTGTATTATACAATGTTAATATTCAACACCACGGGTATAGAATAAATGTATCTATCTATCTATCTATCTATAAAAACGGAAGAAAATCAAATTTTACATCCATTTGTGTAAAAATTGCTATACCATTCTATTTAAAACAATCAAGTTATTCATGATTTTAATGTTGGAAAATTACAGATCCCTATTTAATCACCCTGTAACATAAATGCAACAACTTTCTAATAAAAGACGTGACCTCTTTCATGGTTAAGCGAAATCTGAAAACCGCATGTTTCTAACTTTCGCAGTTACGGAGATATTTCCAAACACCCAAGACGCTGCAGATGTCACTTTCTTTGAAAAACGTCACGTAATTCGGAAACGGTACAACTTAGACTCAATGTAAGCTTAATAAAGTGCCCTTTAAATTTAATAAGAAATCAAAAACTGCAATAATATATAGGGTGTTCCATTTAAAATAATAAAGTTAGTATCTACTTACAGTAGAACCGGAAGTCCGCCATTACTGATACTAATTTTAAAATGTGTAGAATTTGATTCGAGGCAATATTTATTTGAAACATTTTTTCAAAAAATTAATAATAAGTAGGCTATGGACCGTTGCATCTTAGGCTGGACACCCTGTATATAGATCAGTCCACTACGAAACATAAATCTCACCACTTTTAATTTACCTAAAATGAAACATATTCTAAACACGTTTCACGTTTATTTCGTTGTTTTGTTATAAAGTGGTAATTCCAAGTTCGTTTTAATTTAAATTAATATGTATTATGTAATTATAAGGGAAGTATGCTGCAACTGGTAAATTCAGTTTAATTGTAAAATTAATTAAAAAAAATCAATTTAGAATACGTTCCATTTCTTTTCTTGTTTCTGTGTTGAAGGATAAAATCCGAATACGCTCAAAAATTAAAGCTGTGGGAATGCCGTACAATTATCATTTTATATCACAATTGAGATTAGTTTCAAGAAAAAAAAAATAGGGGGGAGAATAAAACTACAGATTCGTTACTTAAAAGAAATATTGGTAAAAGAGTGAAGTTTTTAATTTGACTCTTATCAGTATAAAAAAAAAGAATACCTATAAAAGGCGCTCATGGTATATTGTTGGAATCGCTCTGCGAACAAGTGCAATGAAAATAAATCAAAGCATTAGAAGCGGAGCACATAGTTCCGATCTATTCGATCTCATCAGCGATCCTCCAAACGCAAGCCCTAATTTCATTGCAACTCGTTATTCAATCTTAATCGGGGGAAACTGTGTCCGTTTTACTAATAGATGTTATAGTTTTATTAAAAAAGAACATCACTTGCATATAAGTTAGCTGAGAAAAATGGCTTGAGGCATACAGTAGAACCTCGATTATCCGTGTGCGGATTAACCGTGTTAGCAAACAGCAACGTTTTGCAATATCTCCTATAATTTTAACTTTTTCTAAATAAAGTTTTCATCAAAAACTTCTGTAGTTCTCTATCTTCAAATTTGTCGCTGGAAGTTTTTCGAAATCTAAACTTTCTTCGATTCAATTGTCAATGGAAGTTTAAAAAGCATTCCGATCGACTCGTATTAATAAATAAAATTAAATAAATAAAATTTACTCAGAAAAAAAAACAAATGAAATTAACTGATTATTTTTCTTAATTAAGTTTTGATTTAATTTTTTACACAATTATTGTAATAAGAAAAGCATGTTTTGATTTTTTTATTATTGTTTTTTTGATATTTTCTTTGCCATAATAAATTTTATCAGCTTAATTTTATATTTATTCCAAGTTAGATATTTTTTTTCGTAGTACGGTAAGTAGTCATAATAATTTGCAAAACAACTTTTTTGACTAAAATAAGTAGGTGCGGATTAACCGTGCTTTTCGATTTTCCGGGCTTGGTTCAGTCCCGACCAGCACGGATAATCGAGGTTCTACTGTAGTTTCAACACAGAAATCTGGTTTGTTGGAGGAGGGGGGGGAGGGGGAAGACTGGGTAAAGGGATTTTGTGACAGAAATTACCTTCGATGAGGAAATCAGAAAGAGGCCAAACGATGCGGTGAATCGACAATCCTGGAATATCTCCCAAGCAGCAGGAGTTGATTGGTTAATAACAGAATTCATCAAAAGAAGGAAAAAACCTAACTTTGCCCCTCTTAACTGAGAGGGCGACATTGCTCCTGTCAACAGACTTCTGTCAGCTGACTCCTGTTAAAATTTGAACAAGCTGCGTCATTTAGTTTGTGTTTTACAGCCATCGATAGCAGCCTACCGCGTGATTTGAGGAGAAAATGGAACAAATGAATTCCGTCTACCATCGATTTCAATGATAAAAGTGATTTACTGAATTTCGTTGTGGCCGTACAAGCACGAAAGATGCCGAATATTCTGGACGCCCAGTTGAGGGCTCTACACCCGAAACAATTAAAAAAATTCACGTTCAATTTGTGGAAGCCCTAGACATACCACATGACTCACTGATTTCAATTTTGAATCATCACTTGGGTACCGTCAAGTCGGGTCACTTGAGACGGTTGGTTGACTTGAGACAAAACTTACGAATTTCTAAAAGAGACACTTCTTCTTCTTTCTAAAAGAGACACTGTCTCAAGTCACCCCCTAGTGAAGTTAGGGTGTCAAACAATGGATTTAAAAGTGTATTTTTTTCGTGCAGACAAATATATCGATGGGAAAATACAAAAGAAAGTTTGGTAGCAGGAAATACGCAGATTATGATCCCAGAAACTTGGATCTAGCCGTAGAGGAACGGAGAAGGGATGGTAGATCATATAGATATTTAGAAACAAAATACCAAATATCTAAAGCCACAATTCAGAGAAAAGTAAACAATGTTCATATGCGTAATCCGGGTCGATGGGGATTCCCATTTACGGCAAACGACGTTAGAGGCCTAGTGAAATCATATCTTGACAGGCTAGGGGTTCGAAAATTTAAAAAGGACAACTGGCCTGGTAAAGACTGGATGCGTGGCTTTTTGAGAAGACATCGGCAAATACTAAGCTCACGCTGGTGCGAAAATATTAAGCGCTCAAGGGCTGGAGTCAATTCCTATTTTGATGAACTTGAAAAAAGTCTTGATGACCCGGGGAAAAGCAAAATAATTGCCAGACGTGGAAGCAAACATGCTCATCGCATTGTAGACACATCCAAAACTAGCCATTCAGTTATGTTTGCGGGCAGCGCATCGGGAGCCCTGCTGCAAAAGTAGAACAAAATCAAAACGACTAAAAATTGACTCTGATTCAGATTCAAATTCAAACGCATGGAGTGTACACGATGACTCGGACAGTCCCGAAAATTTTGAGAGAGAAAAAGAAGAAGAGCAAGTGGATCTAAAGAACGTCAATATTGACGAATTTGTCAGGACATAATAACAGCACTGCTTCCTCATTGTAGTAATAAGATGCAACATCTAAACGTCTCCGTTTTTGCCTCAGGTGTTCCATTAATCATTTACAATATTGCCGAATGTGTAGAGAAGCCACATGCAAAATCTGAAATCTATCCATTTGATAACATAGTTTTAGGCGAAGAGGATTATTTACCTTCTATCTAAGGTAAGCACCTCCACCAAAATTAGAACATGAAGAAGCAGTGATTCATACAGGAACCGATGATTAACAAAATATTAAATCGGTAAATGGACAGAATGATTTAGTGATTGTTAAATTTGGTAGGATTCCATTTCAGCGTCAATCGTTGGAGAATGGCAGGAATTCCCTGATAGTGGGAAGATAGCCAAGGTAGCTCTGATTTTTAAAAAGGGCAAAACACCAAAATTACCGGGTTCCTATAGACCAATATGCATGCTCAACATTCTCAGCAAAGTTTTGGAAGCGCTGCACAATAAACTAGACGAAAAGGGAGGTTTGTATTCTCACCAGTTTGGTTTCCGAAAGGGCAAGCCCACCATCGAGGCTATAGAGACAATAGTAGAAACTGTAAACGAATTTAAGAACAGATTGTGTGTTTTAATCACAGTTGACATCAGAAATGCCTTCAACCTAGCCTGTCATAAGCTAATTATAGAAAAGGGAACATCTCAAGTTATCTTGTCAACATGACAACAAGCTACCTGACCTACCGAAGGATAGTGCTGACGAAAAATGAGACGATAGCAAGTAATGCAGGAGTGCCATAGGAGTCAGTTCTTGGACCGACTCTAAAGAACATCTTATATGACGACATATTAAGCCTGGAACTTCCGAGACTTGGCCCTGGTGGTGGGGGCAGACGACGAAGGCACTCTGACGGCGAATGCAAATCAGTGAGTCAATCAAATGAGTCTTGCACCCGAGAAGACGGAGGCTGTGATAGTTCACGTCACGTTTAACATGGAAGCAGCACGAAGAATCCCCGCTAAATGTATAATCTACTTAGGAACTGCCGTAGATGAAAAACTGAATTTTAGACAGCATGTACTGTCAGTGGCTGCCAAAGTGGAAAGGAACCTTTCGATGCTAACCAGATTAATGCCCAACGTTGAAGGCCCGGGAAGTTGCAAGCGGTTTGTGCTGTGCAGTGCCATGCACAATATGATCCTGTATGGAGGGCTTCAAAAGTATAATAGGTATCTCCAAAGTCTCCAAAGAAGCTATAGATGTGCTGGTTTCGGAAAGACACACTATCTATACAAACATAGACATGAGAACGACTAAAAAACCATGAAAAAACGAGCCAGAGAAGATTCGCTGAACTCGTGGCAGAGTCGATGGGTCAACGAGCACCGCAAAGGCCAGTGGACGAAAAGGCTAATACCACAGACATAACAGTATGAGTAAACTGCAGCCATAGGAGATTGGATTACCATTTGACGCAGGCTCTGACGCCGCCCGGAGTGTCGAAAGGAGACACACGGGCATGCTGGGACAGGAAAGAGAGGTTCATGAAGGGAGATAGCCTGCCGGTCGCACCTGATGTGATGTCCTCTGACGTTTCTGGGTGCGGCTGGGTCATTTCATGAAAAGCATGAGGTTATAGTGGGTAAACAGTACATTGCACAGTATTGAAGTCCCACACACCGTCCATAATCGTTGGAGAACTACACATGTTCGATAGCCGCATGAACAGCGACCGCTATATCAAGATGTTAGAAGCCGTGCCCATTAAAATTGTTTAACGAAGATATATATCATGCATTCGGAGTTGCGCTGATGAGACAAGGGAGATCGAAATCACGTGGCCCGCTTCTCATGCTTGATCTATTTTCATTCCACTCGTTCGCAGGGTGATGAAGCATTGTCAAATGTACTAAGTGTTTTTCGATTTCGATATAGTTTGCTAACTTTATGGGGGAAAATAATAATTTTATGTTAAAAAAAAAACTATACCAATATTTCTTTTAGTCATTACAGCCTTTACATCTACTAAACAAATAGTATAATAATATTAACAATTAATATCAACGGTATGAGCGCATTATCGTTTCGCATGATATTGATGAAAATCCTATTACGTTTACGAAGAATT
This sequence comes from Holotrichia oblita, assembly GCA_023690525.1. Taxonomy (NCBI): domain Eukaryota; kingdom Metazoa; phylum Arthropoda; class Insecta; order Coleoptera; family Scarabaeidae; genus Holotrichia; species Holotrichia oblita. The sequence continues at coordinate 16,807,463 of CM043016.1, read as the reverse complement.
AATGTCAATATGCAGATCAGATCAAAAATAATATCAACGTTAATCTATCATGCAGTTCCACTACAATATAATCCTAACAGTGACATCGTACGATCGGAAACTAAAACGATCTTCGTTCTGGTAATGATCGATAAACGACAACGATCTAAAATTAAATCTGAGAAAGATATTCACGACAACTGTAATTTCCGACAGTTACACAGCCATTTGATGATGCGAGCGTTACGTTCGACGATCGAAGGTGGTTCACTAGGTCTAAATGTCTGAGCGTGACAGTAATCGACGTTGTCTATCGGCCGGCTGGAATCGACCGTCGAGACGTCCGAGAAGAACACCGGACTGTCGCTCGATCGACTGTTGCTCAGCATGTCCTCGTAGCTGTCGCTGGTGAGGCCGAGATGTTCGAAGAACTGTTCGAGATGGCTGACGGGCGGCTCGGGCGGGCCGCGGTAGTATCGGTCGCTGATGTCCGATTTCGAGCGGAGTATCGGTCGGTCGCGCTTGTATCGTAGGCATTTCTGACGTTTGAACGTGGACATCGGTTGAGGGTAACGTGTACGACACTCCGGCTCCTGGCAGCAATAGTACGAACTGCCGCCGCTATGTTGTGTACTTGAACCGGAATCTCTTCGAGTTTCCTGTAATTTTAAGGTTTAATGTAACTTTAGAGATATAATGAAGATGGGAAAATGTTATATTACACTCTTTTACATTAATATGTAAATAAATATTAATATAAAATATAAACGGCATAGGCCCCAATAACAGATCCTTGCGGCACACCGATATCGCCACAGGTTCAACACTACACATGTAACGTGTGTTAAAATGAGTGAAAAGCGTAAACGTGATACGGTACTCGCATATCGTTAGACCACGTGTTGAATATAGGTGGTGAGTTCCATTTTGAGGAAATATATTCTTGTTTTGGTGGACATAGTCCACTACTGCTAGGATAAATACCGAAGCAAGCGTCGGTATTCTTTTGGATCTAAAATATGTTCTGCAGCTTTCATTATTTCTTAGGTTGCAAAGAAATCGAATCGCCCTCTTTTGCAAAACGAAAATTCGCTGAGCTTCCGCAGACGATCCCCAGAAAAGAACACCGTACGATAGTAGGGAGTGAAAGTTGGAAAAGTATGCTGCAACACTTATTTAAAAAAACATTCTAAAACTGAGCCACCCTCCTTCTCATAAAGGGCACTCAAAATTGAGTCACCTTCGCTCACTCCCCCTCCCCCACGATAAAGGGCACCTAAAATTGAGCCACATCCCCGATAAAAGGCATCCAAAATTGAGACACATCCTAAGATAACGGACATCCAAAATTGAGCCACATCCTAAGATAACGGACATCCAAATTTGAACCACATCCCCCGACAACGGATATCCAAAATTGAATCACATCCCCCCATATATTTGACCATGTCGCTGTTAGCTCTCCTAGCATAGCCAAAGTGGAGAATTAGGCATGAAGTAAGATAAGTAACTGGAGGTTACTCTCTTAGTAAGAGAGCACTGGAGGTTAACCTGGATGCCTTTTATGCCTGTTATCGAGGGATGTGGCTCAATTTTGGATGCCTGTTATCGCGGAATGTGGCTCAATTTTGAATGCCTGTTATCGAGGGGACGTGGCTGAATTTTGGATGCCTGTTATCGAGGGATGTGGCTCAATTTTGGATGCCCGTTATGCAGGGATATGGCTCAATTTTGGATGCCTGTTATCGAGGGATGTGGCTCAATTTTGGGTGTCCGTTATCGGGGACGGGGAGAGAGTAGGGAGGGAAGATACGGATTAATTTTGAGTGCCTATTACGGAGGGTGAGAGGGGGAGGGTGGCTCAGTTTTAGAATATCTTTTAGTTATTTAATTCTTAGTTAATTATCCTAAAATTGAGTCACATCTCCTCATAACGGGCACACAAAATTGAGCCACTCCCCCTCCACCCTCCCATAACAGGTATTCAAAATTGAGCTATATCCTCCGATAACGGACACCCAAAATTGAACCACATCCTCCGACAACGGGTATCGTGTGAATTGTGTCCAATAAAACCCAAATTTCCTCGACAACGTTTACCGGTGACGAAAAAGTACAAGTCAATGGAACAGAGACTACAAACTCTGGAAAGATTAGACAAAGGAGAATCCGTGGCCAAAAGTAAAGTCAACGACTGGCGACACAATAGAAAAACTATCGAAGGTTTTTTTACACAAATTGAAACGGAAGAAAGTTCTAGAAAAGCGTTGCACACTCAGGAAGGTCAAACATGAATTGGTGGCAGATGCTCTGCGGTTGTGGTTCGTTCAAGAACGAAGACGAAGAACGCAACTTAGTGGACCAATTCTAAAAGAAAAGGCTATGATCTTGCACTCAAAGCTTCAACCAGAAGCGTTCTCGGCTATAGTGAGGGATGGCTCTCCCGATGGAAAAACAGATACAAAGTCCATTTTATTAGAGTTTGTGGTGAGAAGCTGTCAGCAGACCCAACAGCGGCCACCAATTTTTCTGCAAGATTTTTAAAAATCATCGATGATGAAAGCCCAAAGCAAATATACAACATCGACGAAACTGGGTTAAATTTTAAACTCCTGCCACCCCACAAGAAACATCTGCTGCAGGGTTTAAAGTCAGCAAAAAGATGATAAATGCCTCGGGGACTCACAAGATGCCCCTATTTGTCATTGGCAAAGCAGCAAAACCGAGAGGGCTTAAGAACATAAACATGGAAACTCTTCCAGTGTATTATTATCGGTCGCAGAAATCAGCGTGGATGGACACATATTTGTTCAGGGAATGGTTCGTCTGCGAATTTGTTCTCAATGTGACAAAATCGAAACTGCTCGTCAAAGCACTTCTACTGCTAGACAATGCGCCTACTCACCAGGAAGATATTCAGTGTGAAGATGAAAAAGAAATTAAACTGCTGTTCCTGCCACACAATGTAACCAGTCTTCAACAGCTGATGGACCAAGGGGTCATTGACTGCTTTAAAACTGTTGGTTGATGACAGCTTAGACCTCTTAAAAGTTATATACGTTTATAAAGTTTTGGAAAAAACTTTGGCCAAATATAGAAGATTGACCAAGAAAACACAACAGCAGGTGAGCCAAATAACATTCTTGTCAACACACCTGATGACAATGCAGCTCTATTGCACGACCTTCAGCAACTACCGAACTGCGGTCCCATTGTTGAAGATGTTTTGAGATGGATCAACTTTGAAAACGAGCTAGACAACGAGGTTTTGAAGGACGACGAAATCACTGAGTGTGTGTCATTTGCCAGGAAAATGAGAAGGATAACGACGCAGATGCTGCTGAGATTGAAGAGGAAGATGAAGAAAATAAAGTGAGCCATGCTGAAACCAAAGCAGCTACCTACATCGAACAGCAAAAAGAAGCAACTGCCGTCGATGTAATGTTTATTCAAAAGTGGCACGACTTTGCACATAAAAAATCATTAGAAAAGAAAGTTCAGAAAAAAATAACAATTTTTTCTAAGTGTTTAAGAAGCCAAATGACCAATGTACAGGGTGGTCAGATAATAATGCAAAGTGCTGTATCTCTGAAACTATTCCTCGTAGAGACTTGCGGTAAAAATTATTAAGACTAAAGTAGTCAAAAGAAGACCGTAGGAAATATTTTCAGATTTCCAAGATGGTCGCCAGGGGGAGTAACCGGCATCTTAAACCTTTAAAGTGATTTTTCACTGAAATCCACCCAGTAAATGTTACCAAAAAATATATGCATTTTAAAGCTAAGCTTTATTCGTGTAATTTTTGTTTACCACTTTTTGACGTACCTATTAAAATAAAGTGGTGGGGGATAATTCAATGTTTTTTTAAATAAACAGCTGTAACTCCTAAACGACTGAACTGATTTTAACAAACTTGGTCTCATTGAAAAAAGCATTTATTGTTCCATCAAACCTATCTTACCTGTGATATGTCTATTTCTTAGTGATGCCGCTAGAGCCCGCTTTTTGATATAATAACAGAAAATTGCAAAATTCTCTAAAACATTAAATGCAATAATATGACTTTTTTAAAATAAAAATGTAGCGAAGTGATACCTAAATAGACTAGTGAAAATCGTATTTCGATATCGATATTTATTTTTGTTTTTTCAAGATTCAATTGCATAATTTATAGTTTTTAAATAATAAAACTATTCCTAGTTCAAAAAATTGTAAGAAAAACGTGTACGGGCATAGTTATCAATGCATAGAATATGCAAGTGCAAGGTACGCAGAATATAAAGAGTAGGCCATGGAGGGAAATCAAATGTCTAAAATCAACATATTATACTTATAGAGGCAGTGTAATTTATGTTGTTTGCACACATAAGTAAGGTTTAAAAGTATTGAAATGCCTTTTAGAAGTGATGGAAACGTTAACTTGCATAATATGCATTATTGGTCTGACAACAATCCTCACTAGTTGCGCGCGGTCCAATATCAAAGCCATTGGAGTCTCAATGTGTGGTGTGGCATCCTGGGCGGAACTATTATAGGTCCCTATTTATTTGATCAACCACTAAACGGTGCCAACTTTCTTCATTTTCTGGTAAACCAATTGCCTATTTTATTGGAAGATTAGCAAGCAATTACGGCAAAATATGTTTTTGCAACTAGATGGTTGTCCAGCACATTTCTCAAGAAGAAGATCTAAGATATCGCCAGAGGTGGATTGGGCGAGGATGTCTATTTCCTTGGCCTCTCCGATCCCCAGACCTCACCTGTTTGGACTATCTCTGGGGTCGGTTGAAACATATTGTTTACCAAATTCCACTAACAACGAGAGACATGAAAATACGAATACAAGAGGCCATTCGTAGCCCGTCAAGAGCAGAAATTGAAGCTGCTGTCATGTCCTCCATGGCCTACTCTTTATATTGTGCGTACCTTGCACTTGCATATTCTATGCATTGATAACTATGCCCGTACACGTTTTTCTTACAATTTTTTGAACTAGGAATAGTTTTATTATTTAAAAATTATAAATTATGCAATTGAATCTTGAAAAAACAAAAATAAATATCGATATCGAAATACGATTTTCACTAGTCTATTTAGGTATCACTTCGCTACATTTTTATTTAAAAAAAGTCATATTATTGCATTTAATGTTTTAGAGAATTTTGCAATTTTCTGTTATTATATCAAAAAGCGGGCTCTAGCGGCATCACTAGGAAATAGACATATCACAGGTAAGATAGGTTTGATGGAACAATAAATGCTTTTTTCAATGAGACCAAGTTTGTTAAAATCAGTTCAGTCGTTTAGGAGTTACAGCTGTTTATTTAAAAAAACATTGAATTATCCCCCACCACTTTATTTTGACAGATACGTCAAAAAGTGTTAAACAAAATTTACTCGAATAAAGCTTAGCTTTAAAATGCATATATTTTTTGGTAGCATTTACTGGGTGGATTTCAGTGAAAAATCACTTTGAAGGTTTAAGATGCCGGTTACACCCCCTGGCGACCATCTTGGAAATCTGAAAATATTTCCTACGGTCTTCTTCTGACTACTTTAGTCTTAATAATTTTTACCGCAAGTCTCTACGACGAATAGTTTCAGAGATATAGCACTTTGCATTCTTATCTGACCACCCTGTACAGTAATATTTTTAAATTTTATTAGGCCTACAGTTCTGTAAGTACATTGTTTTGTAGTGTTTTCTTCTATCTTTTCATGTGTGGTAAATATATGTCAGAGTGTTTCTCTGTGTTGTATTCTACAGAATGTGCAAGTGTTTTGTGTTTGCTAGATCCTTACAAACTCACAAACAATAAATTGGCATTTTTAAATAAGCACTACTACTACACACTACTACGGCCTAGGGTCTAATCCCGAGCTGGCCGAACTTACTGTAATTTTAGATTTAAACATAGCAGTTACGCCCCCTAGCGATAAAATCTGGAACTTGATAATAATTTCTAGAAATTTCTCTTGGCCACTTTTACCATCAAAATTTTTCTCCGCCGAACTTAGGACAAATACTTTCCGAGATATAGCCGCTTACCTCTCTTAGTGGCCCACCCTGTACAATCATATAAAACAAGTTTCCCGGATAGATTACTTTTACATACCAGCGGCTTTCAAAGATTGTTTATTTCTAGGGAAAGTTACTCCAATTAGCGACGAATCACATTCACGACCTAATTTATTATTCAAGATCAGATCTAATACCGTAAATGGCGTCTATTAAAAAAAAGAAATTTAAATATAAAAGTGAAATCTAAGTATCGACATTTATAGATTTTATTCGCGCTAAAACTGTTTTACATGGGGTAGGTAACTCACCTGTCTAGGTGGTGGCGGTGGTTCGCTACGTTGGGTATAGTGACCGCTGGAACCGCCGCTGTCGCGATTCGAAAGGCTCTTGTTACTGCTCTTATTGGAGCTGGGTTCGGCGCGACAGTGCAGGTCGGGTAGGCTCTTGTGACAGCGCTGGGCGTATTCGGCGGGCGGACTCAACGGTCCCAATTGCTCGACGCTCAGTTCTTCAGCGCTGTCGCAGACTAGCAGTTGCCGTAGCTTGTTCTGCAGGAGGTCGCTGTTGCCGGAATGTACGGATCTTCGATGGGAGAGCGGCGGTAAGGATCTCGAAGGCGATACTGCCATATCTAGAAACAAAAAAAAAAACGTATTATAGAAGGTATAATAATGATGATGTACTTCAAGTTTTGATTTTTCAAATATATCGCTCAAACTAAACAATAATTACAGAATCGACTTCATATAGAACGCTGCATTAATTTTTAATCCATTGATTTTCACAATGGCAATCAGTGTAATTAAGTTCCACTTGCTTGGTGTAGAAGTTAAACACAAAAAGCACTATTTCACCCACAAAACCACGTTTCAACAGCGTAGCTGTCATTATTAAGGTGATGGATGGTAGTAACTACACATTATCTCATCTCATTATTATAATAACAATCTCGCTTTTGAAATCAGCTTTTGCTTTTATGTTGAATGTTGGAGGGGAGGAGTAGAGGGGGAGAGCGGGCACCTAATATATCTACTGAATCAAAGGGATCAAATTAGGCTTGTTTACGACAGCCTAGATCGGAGATTTTCCTTCATCACGCGAAGTTTCCGAATTAAAATTATTAGATCATCCGTCATGTAGTCTGGATCTGGCACCTCCAGATATCTTAGGGTTATATTTATAGTCCATGCTTGAGGTTGTGTCGATGCTTGAGCACGCGATTTTGACAGTTTTGTAATGACATTTACGTCAAAATCGCGCGCTCGAGCATCCGCACAACCTCGAGCACGGACTATAAATATGACCCTTAATATTTCCAAGACTAAAGGATAAAATGCGTGGCGTACGATTTGCAAGTCTAGTACAGAAGATGTGGTGAAGAGATCCAAAAACTTTATATCTCAAGTGACTCAACAAGAGTGTATCTTATTTGGAATATAATTAACTTACAATTTCTTTATAAAAGGAGAATTAAATTTGGGTAGGCTCAGAGTGTCAGTCATAACTAGAGACCGCAAGAATTGGTTCGGTTCCAGCGGCAGCACATCGGGAGGGTTAACGGGTTGCGCCTATCGTACGAGTAGTACGATGTGTGTAGTAAAATATGTAGTTTGTAGGCAGTAATCGTACGGTATTGTTGCATGATCATGCATTGCAAGTACGTGTACCTATAATTCGGTTGCAACGCATTTAAAATGACAAAAGTTCGTGAAAACGTGCGTGTGATTGTTAATAAGGTAAGGTTGTATATTATGTCTGTGTTTTCATTAATTCTAGTATATAGTTTCTCTAAGGGTCATATTTATAGTCCGTGCTTGAGGTTGTGTCAATGCTTGAGCACATGATTTTGACAGATTTGTAATGACATTTATGTCAAAATCGCGTGCTCAAGCATCGACACAACCTCAAGCACGGACTATAAATATGACCCTAAATAAGGTCCATTTTTATTTCGGTAAAGCCGATATAGTTACGCACCTGCTACCGAACCACACTTGCGGTCTTTAGTCACAACAGTGTTATTGGCACAGTTTCAATGTCACGAAAGAAAATTATCTGATATTAAATGGGCTTTCAATTGATGATATCAAAGTTATAGCTTATTCTGCGATTTCCTGAGATAATCAGAATTTTAGATTTGAACATATCCAGCAGTTACGCCTCCTGCCGGTAAAATATGAAATTTAAAAATAATTTCTTGACTACTTTAACAATCAATTTTTTTTTTTTTGCAGAACCTATGACAAATACTTTCCGAAATACAGCCGCTCACCTTTCTTAGTGGCCCACCCTGTACCGGGTGATTCAGTAAGGGTGGCGATCGGCTGTATCTCGGAAACTACTAGACGTAGAGGGGTTCGGGGAAAAAGATTGCATAACTAATGTGGCTACCAGAACTATCCGGAAATTATTTAAAAGTTCGAAATGTTACCGCTAGGCCCCCTAGCGGTAACGCCCCGTGTCTGTTATTTTCAATTATAAAATAAGTATTATCTCAAAAAATTGCGTGTTAAAGTATAACTTTGAAAGAATTATTTGAAAGCTGAGCTAATGTCGTATTAGTTTGTTTAGTGAATTTTTTTTTTCGTATCTGCCATAATAAGAAAGGAGGCAGACAAAGAATGTTTCAATATTTAAATTTTAATATCTCGCGAACTGTTTAATCGATTTGAATATTTTAAAGCTTATTTGATCGAGCATTTTGCCGAATCACAAAAAAATTTACAAATAGAACGGTGTTATTTGTTATACAGGGTGAGTCACGACTACTCCCTCGATCTCTTGTGTCTAAACGCTAACAGATTTGAGTTTAAAATTTTAGTCAAATATGTAGGACGATAAGGAGGACATTTTAACATTATTTGCAAGTATACAGGGTGATTCCAAAAAGTACAGCACATCAAAGTTAGGTTATTTTTAATGGAACACCCTATATTGTATACCATTTTTGGATTCAACGTCATTTAATTAGAATTGAAAATAAAATAAATAACCAATATCATAAACGAATTAATAAAATTACAAAGATGTTAGACAACAAAAATAAGTAAATAAGATATAAAATTGTCATTCAATGTCTTCTTCTACTCTACTAAATGTTCGTTTTAATTGAATAAATATAAATAAATTATCTAATGAAAAAGATTACAGTAGATGTGCACATTAATTGACCATCTTATTCTATGCATAATGTTATAGGCAAAAGAAGAATACATTTTTGTTAACATTATTTATAATGCAGATAAAAATCGGTAACGCCAACACCCGCAACGCTTAATTAATTCATTCAGGACACGTGTTTCAGGGGCTAATAGACACATTTTTATTTGTATCAAGTGTGACCACAGGTTTTGAAATAACATTTTTTATTTTAGTTTCATACCTTCGGGAATGGTAGGTGGAGTATTGTTTGTTTGTTTTATTCTTCATCTACTAGACGTAGTAACTGTTTAAAATATACGATTTATGCGTAGGAATTGATGACAGTCGCAACTAAATGAACATACGAGGGAGCGTTTTTATATTCGTGGAATGAGCGGGTTGTAGGGGGGTGATTAGGCGCATTGGGGGCGTAGCGTGTGCAGAAACTAATAATTAGTATCAATACGAAGTTTCATTGTTATTAGACAGTCTTTGAGCTATCGTCAACCAAGTAACATAATCAGGAGTGAAAAGTGAAATATGGAAAAAATCGAATATCGTGCCGTTATAAAGTTCCTTACCAGGCAAGGAAAATCAGTCGCGACCATAATCAATGAGATGTCATTGGTTTACGGCGACTCTTGTCCAGGAAAAACCATGGTGTACAAGTGGCATAGTTTATTTAAACAAGGAAGGGAATCCCTTGAAGACGACCCGAGGCCGGGCAGGAGCATTGAGGTGACCACGCCAGCACTTATCCAAAAAGTTGAAAAAATTCTACTCGAAGATGCTCGACTAAAGAAGAAACAACTCGCAGAAATGGTTGGAGTATCCGATACAATATATATATATATAATCCGTTCCCTTTTCTACCTTTCGGTGTAAGGGGTTGTGTGGAGTTAGTTTTCGTTGTTCGCCATTACAAATGTTTTCCAGTCCCTTCTTCGTTGTGCTAATCCTCTTGCTTCGTGTATTGTTCGTCCTCTCTTCTGTATATTTTTAGCTATGACGTTGTCCCATGTTATTTTGGGTCTTCCTCTGCCTCGTTTTATTGTTGTTCTTGCTTCCCATACCTTTCGTGCCAGTCTACTTTCCTCTGTTCTGAGTAGGTGCCCCCACCAGCTAAGTTGTCTTTGTTCTACGTGTTCTAGTATTGGTTTGACTTGTAGTTCATTTCTAACATCAACGTTTCTCACTCTGTCAAGTCTTGTGATTCCTTTTACTGTTCTTAGATATTTCATCTCTATTGATTGTACTTTGCTTTCTAGTTTTTTGTTAAGTACCCATGTTTCGCTACCGTACGTTAATATCGGTCTGAATATTGTTTTGTATACAGTCATCTTTGTTCTGGTGGATATTTCTCTTTTGTTAATGAAACTATTTCTTAGCATGTGGTATGTTTTTGCCGCTTTGTCTATTCTGTCGTATATGTCTTTCTCTTGATTTCCGTATATATCTATTGTTGTTCCTAGGTATTTGAAATGTGTTACTTGTTGTAGTTTTTCGTTTTTTAATTTTATATCTATTGTTCGTTGTTCTTTGTCTATCATCATTACTTTGCTTTTCGGTATACTAATTTTCATACCTCTCTTCTCCAGTACTTCGCTCCAGTTGTTTAGGTCCTTCTGTAGTTCATTTTGTGACTGTGCTATTATCGCCAGATCATCTGCGAAAGCGCATACTTTAATATTTATGTTTTGCATCCTTCTCATTCCTACATTTAATCCTTTAGTCTTCGTGTTACTTTCCTTTATTATGTCATCCATATATAAGTTGAATAGAGTCGGGCTGAGTATTCCTCCTTGTCTTAGACCTTCCCTTGTTTCGAATACTTCTGATCTATTGTTGTCTTTGATGACATAGTTAGTGTTCTTGCTGTATACGCTCTTTATGGCTCTTATTAGGTTCGTATCGGTTTTCCGCTTTTCCAAGATATTCCATATTTCTCTTCTTCTTACTCTGTCAAAAGCTTTTTCCAGGTCGATGAAGGCTATACATGCGCTTGTCTTGCTCAGATGTGCCTTTTCAATGATTTGTTTGATGGTAAATATGTGGTCGTGTACACTTCTGCCTTTTCTAAATCCACTCTGCGCTTCATCCATTGTTGGTTCTATATGCATTCTTAACTTTTCCTCTAATAGCCTTTCGTAGATTTTTAGCGCTGAACTTAATAGTGTTATACCTCTATAGTTCGAGCAATCCTTTGTGTCTCCTTTTTTGTAAATTGGTACTATTACCCCTATTTGCCAATCTTCTGGTATAGTTCCCTCTTCCCATGCTTTATTACAGACTTCTAGCAGTTTGCGATTTCCTACTTTCCCCATACATTTGAGCATTTCGGCACTTATTTTGTCGTGACCTGTCGCTTTGGCATTTCTTATGAGCCTTATTGCCTCTTCTATGTCCTTTTCAGTGAAGCATGTGTAGTTTTCTTGTTCCTTTTGTTCTGTGTTCCTTGCTGGTATTTTCTTATCTGATATTTTGATAGTGACCTTCACATAGCAGTTCTTGAAAGTGTTCTTTCCATCTTTGCATCACCATTTCATTCTCTGTTATTATGTTACCTTCCTTGTTCTTTATCGCTGAGGTATGTGTTGTCTTTTTGTTTCTTAAGTTCTTTAGTACCTTGTAGAATAACTTTTGGTTGTCCTTGCTATTTTCTTCTAGTTTTTCTCCGAAGCGTTTCCAGCTCTTTTCCTTTTCTTCTTTTACCATGATCTTGACTTTTGTCCTTTGTTCTTTATATGCTTTATAATTATTTTCAGTTTTGTGTTGTAGATATCTTTTCCATTTGTCTTTTTTATCTTTAATTTCTTGGTTGAGTTCTTCATTCCACCATGATGTTTGTTTCTTTTGGTTGTTTGCTTTTATTATGCCACATGTTATTTCTGCTGCTTCCAATATATTTTCTTTGAATATTTTCCATATTTCTTCTGTTCCCTTATTAGTTGTGTCTTGGTTCTCTAGTTTGTTCTTTACTATTTCTCTAAATTTATTGGCTGTTGTTTCGTCTCTTAATTTGTATGATCGTATTGTCACATGTTCCCTTCTTTGAATTTTGTGTTTGTCAGCATTTGTGTTGTTTTCGTTTTCTGATTTGACTTTGGCAACGACCATAAAATGATCGCTGTATATTTCGGGTCCTCTCATTGCTCTTACGTCTCTTACTCGTCTGTTGTCTCTTTCTACTAAAATGTAGTCTATTATAGATTTTTCCGTGTTATTCTTTCCTTGTCGTGTATATTTGTGTATATCTTTGTGCTGGTAGTACGTATTTGCAACTCTTAGGTTATTTAGTAGGCAGAATTCAGTTAGCCTAGCACCATTATTATTCCTTTTTCCTTCCCCGTGTTTCCCTATTGCTCTGTTGTCTTTTTCTTCTCTTCCTACGCGCGCGTTTAGATCTCCTGCTACGTATATGATTCCCTTGGCTTTTTCTGTTATTATGTTCATCTGTTCCCAGAATTTGTCTTTCTCTTCTGCTTTGTCATCTTCATTTGGTCCATACGCCGCTATAATTGTTGTTATTTTGTTATCAATCTGCATTTCTATTGTGAGTAATCTTTCTGAGTGTGCTTCCCATTTGCTTATTCCCTTTGTTAATTTATTTTGGATTATGCATCCAACCCCTGCCGCAGCGTGCTTTTCTTTCGGGACTCCCGCGAATATGAATGTATGTCCCTCTTGCAGTGTTATTTCTCCGGTTCCCTTTTTCTTTGTTTCTGTTACTGTCATAATTTCCACCTTCGCCTTGTTGAATTCAAACAGGAGTTCGTGTTCCTTCCCATTTAGCCCTCGTATGTTCCAGGTAGCGATTTTCCATGTCCTTCTGTTCCTATTCGGTTGTTTGTCCCTATTACTGTTATGGGCGGTGCCTTGGTATTCATAGTTTATATCGTCTTCCCTTGTCTTTGTCCGTTTCCGTGCCTTGTCTGTTTTATATCTTGGTTTGTATTGTGGTTGGGATATTAGTTTTTTGGAGTACGTGGCTTTTGTAATTTCCCACCCTCTTCATCCCAACTCCATTCTTCATCATTTATAATGAGTTTCTTATATCCTATTTTAACTGTGTTTCCGTTTCTCCTCTCTTCACTTGCTAGTTTTTGTAATTCCTATCCGATACAACAATTTTTAAAATCCTACACGATCATCTCGGCATGTCTAAGGTCAGCGCAAGACGGGTGCCGAGAATGCTCACACCGCCGCAAAAACAACAGCGCGTAGAGTATTCGCGTGCATTTTTGGACCTCTGTAATGACGACAAGGATGGTGTATTGAGTCGAATTGTTACTGGAGACGAAACTTGGGTTCATCATTATGAACCTGAGTCCAAACAAGACTCCATGCAGTGGTATAAAAAGGGCACAGCACCTCCCAAGAAATTTAAAGTGTCCCAATCAGCTGGGAAACTCATGGCAACGGTATTTTCGGACTCGGAAGGAATATTGTTGATTGATTATAAAGATAAAGGTGTTTCTATAACCGGAGAATATTACGCTTCAATATTAGAGCGACTAAAAGAAGCCATTAAAGAGAAGAGACGGGGAAAATTGACGAAAGGTGTGCTGCTTTTGCACGACAACGCGCCCGTCCACAAGAGCCGCGTTGCGTTAGCTGCCCTGCATAAGGTGGGCTTCGAAATTGTGAATCACCCACCCTACAGCCCATACCTGGCTCCGAGTGATTATTACCTGTTTCCGAAATTGAAAAAAGAGCTGCGGGGTAAAAAATTTACTGCCGATGATGAAGTCAAGGAGGCAGTTTCGGCGTATTTTGCAGATAAAGAGAAATCATTTTTTTATGAGGGTATAAATAAATTAATTGAGAGATGTGAAAAATGTATCCGTCTTGCAGGTGAATATATTGAAAAAGAAAAATAATTTGGTTTATTTATTTCCACCCCTTATCCCCCAATCCGCGAATATAAAAACGGTTTTATGAGGTTTTTAGATAATATCGGTAATAACATTTTAATCGTTAAATTTATATATAGACATCTTTATAGTTTTTGGTAGGGGGTTTAATGTGTTTTCACACATGATGGATAAATACAGGGCGTTCCATTTAACTTAAAAGAGTTCTTGATGGTTGAAAACATATGAAATATAAATTGTTTTGGTTAATATCATGTAGCCAATATCAAAATGCTGGTTTATTGAAAGCACGCTTTGTCAAAATAACTTCTTACAAATGCAAATCGTCAAAGTCATACAGTTTTTCTGTTTTAAATTTTTTCGCTAAAGCCGACATTTTCATAAATATCAAATTTTCTCAAAATTGGCGGCAGATAGGTATAGGGAACTATTAACAAAGTTATCCTAATTTATGACGTAGAATGCAAAAATGGTATACAATATAGAGTGTTCCATTAAAAATAACCTAACTTTGATATGCTAGTTTTTTGAATCACCCTGTATACCTCCAAATAATTTTAAAATATGCTCCTTATCGTCCTACATATTTGAGTAAAATTTGAAACTCAAATCTTTTAACGTTTAGACACAAGAGACCGAGGGAATAGTCGTGACTCACCCTGTATAATGCTATAAGTTGCATTAAATTACTGAAATTTCAGTAAAAACGGCATCTTGATATCTCTATCCGTTCTCGAATTATCCACGTAAAAATATAGTAAAAATGCAGCTGATCGCCACCCTTACTAAATCACCCGGTACATATCAATATCATCGTTATAAAATTCAATTAATACATGAATTAGTAAAAGACGATTTCGATCGAAGAATGCAGTTTTGTGAACAGATAATTGAGATTGATAATCAAAACATAGATTTCATTCATTTCTGATAAGGCTACTTTTACTTTAAATGAGGGGCATGTGAACAGACAAACCTGCAGGTGTTGGAGGCAACTGAAAATCCTCGTTGGACACACGACTGTCACATACAGCATCGTCAAAAAATAAATGTCTCTTAGAGCTTATTTTTGTGAGGAAACTTTAAATAGGGAACGCTACTTTTTCAGTTTGAACTCATCCCCGCTTTAAGATATGGTACCAACATGACGGGGTACTTGTTCACTTTACAATTGCATTTCGACAATTTCTAGACATTTCCTAATAAATGGACTGGATGCAGATATCCTATTGAGTGGTCATTAAGATCTCCAGATTTGATTCCATAAGATTTTTTTCTTCCTTGTTTATGGGGTGTTTAACGGGGTAAAAATAAAAAATGAGTTTTGTAGTGGATAAAAATTCGACATCGCTCCTGTTTATTTCACCATTCTACCGTTTGATAATTGAGAAAATTATACACGGAGATATTAAACATGCTAATCCATATACGTTCACCTGATTGGCTGCATAATTACTTTTATATATAGCATGTGTAGGTAGATAACGTTAACCTTTGCGTTTCCCACATAAATCTAAAATTTAATACACGTTTAAAATGCAATTTTACAGGATTAAAGAAAGGTTCCGTGTTCGTTTTCCATTTCCTTGCAAGTAAACGCCTTAGGCAAACAATTTTATTGCCACTACTGCTATATCCATATTAGTACAACAAGCTGACTTGCTGTTATTATTTTGCAATGACATTACAAATAAATCGACTACTCATTTACGCTACAAACCATATTAGATACCGTAAATATAATAATAAAATAATTCGTTAATATTTCCTATAGACCTGTATTAGGACGAGTGAAATGGAAAAAGAAAATCGCGTGCCTCCTTGCATAATAATGTATCGAATGAAAAAAAAAAAGTTCAAGGAGAAATTAAGTATGCATTTACGCCCTCCCTGATAAAATCTCTCCACAATAAAGTAGGACAGTTTAATACGAATTAGCGTGTTCGCCGAGTTCATTTAGTACGAAACTCTATACAGTGTGGAACAGCCAAGTGGAATAAAAAGTGGGAAAAACGCTTGGACACGTCGATTTGTATATTTAAATGCGCATTTTTTCAAAAAAAGAAAATTATACAGGGTGTGTCATGTGACAGTGGCCAATACCAACTTTCTTATTTTAAATGGAAACCCCTGCATATTATTTATTTTTTGGGTTCTCCGGAAAATTCTAGACATAATTCATGTACAATGTGCCAATCTTTTTTTGTCCATTGTTTGAATTGTTTAATTATTGCGTTTTGAATGTATAATGGTGTCGTACAAAATCCGGACGATTCTACAGAATAGTTAACGTATGCAGTTTCTGAAGAATCCTCGTAAAGGGTACAAAACTTGAACATGAAAAAAAAATCGTCATCGTTTCTGAAGTACGAGCGTTCTGTTGTTCGTCAATACTATTTTGGCATATCTGGGAGAAACTCTATGCAACGTACTTGTCCTGGAGTCCCCAAACGAGAAATGAATTCCAATTTGATGTTGTGCTCACTGTAGCATTTTTAGTAGAACATCTCTGTAGTTATTCATTTCAGAAACGAGTACTTTTGTAATTCAACACTACAATCTGGGACCGAACAATCGTGGATTCACAGGCTCCACAATCCTGAACAAAAATTGTGTAGACAATAAATTTGTCAAAATTTCTATCAATCATCATTAAGCTGAAGACTTCTTATGTGGAATTGTAACTGGGGTGTAACTTGGGTACACCACTGGAACCTTTCCACGAAACAAGAGAAATTGATGACATGGACATGGGTGTCTCTTAATTGTACTCAATTAAGAGACAGTGTGGAACAGCCAAATGGAATAAATTCGATAACAAATAAATGAGGGTGTATTGGGAAAAAACGCTTGGACACGTCGATTTGTATTTTTAAATGCGCATTTTTTTCAAAAAAACAAAAAATTATACAATGTGTGTCATGTGACAGTGACCAATACCAACTTTCTTATTTTAAATGGAAACCCCTGCATATTATTTATTTTTTGGGTTCTTCGGAAAATTCTAGGCATAATTCATGTACAATGTCCCATACCTATCTTCAACTGTTTCGGAAATATTAAGTGTTTTCAGATTTATTACAAAAATTAACATTAAAAAAAGAAAATTATTTTATTTCACAAATTCGCTACATTACACTAAAAATCTATTTGCCATTTAGCTCTTGATATTGATAAAGTAAGCAAAAAGCATTGCTGCGTTCCTTTTTACTGATATGAAATTAAAATAGTTATTTACGAACCAAGTGCGTGAAATCATATTTCGCGAATGAGTGACCAGTTTAAAGCGCGGACACGAATTCGCGAAATGTTTCACGCACGAAGTTTGTACAATATTTTTTGTACGAGAACTATAATAATAATACATATTGTTGACCATATTATTAAGGTTAGGGATTTATGATTTTAAAATGTCACTGAATTAATCAAGTTCCAGTAAGTACCAACTTTACTTTTACGCACTCGTGCTTAAAGTGACTTTTTACGGACGCAAATCGAATCGTGAAATGACAGGTTTTGATAGGCGAGTACAAAAAAATACAAAGACCGTTTTGTTTATTTTCGTAAAAACTCATAGCCTTAGCAACATGTTGTCTGCCTGCATGACAGTAGTGGTCAGTGTCAGTGCTATTGTCGTTTGAATTTCGTTAACTGTACGTAATAATATCAGAAAAATGGTTCATTTAACAGAAATGCACAAAATAAGCATTCTACAAATGATTGGTTATGGAGATAACACACGGACACAAATGGAAGTTTCTCGCTTATTTCACGAAAAATTTCCAAATTTGCCGCCTGTATCCCAAGGAACAATTAGCAAAATAGAAAAACAGTTTTGCGAGCTTGGTCATGTAAGACATATTAAAAAAGTAGCTGCCAATGCAGTAAGTGATGATACGAAATTAGATATTATGCTTGAGTTTCAAGAAAACCCACATAATTCCGGTCGAAAAGCAGCCCCACTGTTCAACATTAGCCACACATCAATTTTTCGAGTATTAAAAGAAAGTAAAATGCATCCCTATAAAATGATGCCAACTCAGGAGCTCATGGAAGACGATTTCGATAGGAGAACGTGTATTTTTGTGAACAGATGATGGCAATGTTAGATAACAATGTGATCCAATTAGAAGATATTTTATTTTCTGATGAGAGCACATTTGCACTTCACGGCCATGTTAATCGTCAAAATTGCCGCTATTGGTCTAATGAGAATCCTCACTGGATGAGAGAGGAACATACGCAATATCCTGAAAAAGTTAATGTTTGGGCAGGAATTGTTGGAAATCACATCGTTCATTGATGGTAACTTGAATAGAGACAAATATTTAGAACTGCTCCAAAATAATGTCGTGCCAACTTTCGCAAACTTATATCCTAATCCAGCAAACCCACAAGTTCCTGCCAATACAGTATGGTTTCAGCAAGATGGAGCACCGCCCAAATTTCCAAATCAATGTCCGGCAGTACCTGAACCAAATTCTTCCAAATCGGTGGATAGGGAGGCGCGGATCGATAGAATGGCCAGCACGATCTCCTGATCTGATGCCATTAGACTGCTTTTTGTGGGGATATGTCAAAAGTCTTGTATACAAAACTAAACCCCTCAACTTAGATGACTTAAAAAGACGAATCACGCTTGCGATTAGATCAGTCAGGCCTGAGATGTTGAGTAATGTTAGAAGACATTTCTATACCAGATTAGCATGTTGCCAAGACGTTCGCGGCGAGCATTTTGAACATTTACTACATTGATATTAACGTTTTTTGTTTTTTTTTTTACATTATTAAGAAATAATCAGTATTACTTATTAGGTTTTTAGTGTAATGTAGCGATTTTGTGAAATAAAATAATTTTCTTTTTTTAATGTTAATATTCGTAATAAATCTGAAAACACTTAATATTTCCGAATCAGTTGAAGATAGGTAGGTATGGCACATTGTACATGAATTATGTCTAGAATTTTCCGGAGAACCCAAAAAATAAATAATATGCAGGGGTTTCCATTTAAAATAAGAAAGTTGGTATTGGCCACTGTCACATGATACACCCTGTATAATTTTTTGTTTTGAAAAAAATGCGCATTTAAAAACACAAATCGACGCACAGTGTGGGATTTTGCAAATCTAGCGGAACAAAATTATATAATAAGAATAAAACAATTTGGAGTAGTTTTTGAAATTGTATAATCAGGTAAGTAACGTATGTATTAAATTAACATATTCCTTAGTTAATCTTCAGAATCACTGTCTGTGTCGTCGGTATCATCACTATCATTTCGTTCATGTCCGCGAGACACTGTTACTAATGTTGGTGATTTGATTAACTTAAGAATTTCAGGATAAAGAACTGCATCACTTCTTTTTGTATCCATGGGTTTCAGACTTGTTATTAATAGGTCCGAAGATAACACAAGGTTGTGTACAATATCTACATTTGTTTTCTCTCTCGAAACTTTACGAGAGTGTTCCAGTCGAAATTTTCTGAATTCTTTGTGCCTCGATTCGTGGGTTTCTTTCGTCATTTGCCCAATGGGAAGTAAAAAATGTTTTATGACCTCGGGTCCGTGAATTAATATCTTATGTAGAGTTACGGGCATGGGGTACCAATCATACAATGAAACATATAAATCAGCTGTTTCATCGCAATAGTTTTTGAATTCTTCGACGTCTATTTCAAATCCACGTGTTAAGGTACGTAGTATGACGTAAAACCTTTCAATTAGTCTTGGGTTTACTTCCGTTATCTCCAATGTAATAGCAACGTCTTTAAAAAATCTCCTTGCACTGTTTCCATCATTGATGTTGCCTCCTCCTTGCTTGGGAGTGTCTAGGAGAAGACCAGTCTCTTTTCGGAAGCGATCTATTATATATTTTTTCCTATCTGCAACACTTCTTTTTTCATCTGGTGTTCGGGATTGCCATTTTTTTACGTCTAACCGATAACTGATATGTAACACACATTCCATCAGTCTAACGTTGACAGGCCCCACGAGAATGTCTGGGAGTCGCAGAGGCGTTGCCTTATCTCGTCCAGTTTATTCATTTGTTTAGACGTGGCTAGACAGATGTAACACTTTTGGGTAGCTCGGTTTTTAGCCAAAGTATTGCAGACTTTTCCATCAACCATTGTTTCTTCAAATGCGTGGAAAATTTCCAGGCTTTGTCCATTAATTTCGACCACAGTTTGATTTGATTTCGCACATTCTCGAACTCTTCTAAAATTGCACTATCGCTTTCTTTGATAAATCTGAACCGAATGGGTCTACAGTATGATGTGGAAGCTGGGCGTGGGTTATGCCAAATTAAAACTTTTTGTCCGTGTTCGTCAAGTCCATATAGCTGCAGAGGTACCATAGATGTCACCAAAACGTTTGCGGTAATATTTTGGACAGTGATTTGTCTTCACAGAACAAAGACTGCAGAACTTCCTTTTGTACAATGCACAGCCGCT
Organism: Holotrichia oblita; assembly: GCA_023690525.1. Taxonomy (NCBI): domain Eukaryota; kingdom Metazoa; phylum Arthropoda; class Insecta; order Coleoptera; family Scarabaeidae; genus Holotrichia; species Holotrichia oblita. The sequence goes on along the minus strand of CM043016.1, from coordinate 16,786,993 downwards.
GTATGGTCAGATCCACAATGGCTTGCAACTTGATCTCAGCGGATGCCTCATCAATTTTACATTCGTCCTCGCATGGATAACAAAGCTGTTTACCTTTTTTTATTTCATCATAAGAAGGGCAAATTCTTAGACCTTTACTAAGTGCCATTCTACGGATAATGGGGTACTTCCGAGAGCTCAACTTCGTCGTAGTAATCAAAGCTAACGCTTCATCAACAGAAAAGGTTGGTAGCTCTCTCTTATTACGAAAAGCTTTTTTATTTTTGTAGCTTTCTTGGGCGTTGAGACCAACTCGTCCAACATAGACGCAGCATCTCTTTTTCTTGATTGTCTTAACTTAAAGCTGGTAGCGTGCGTTAACTCACTAAGTGTGCTTTTTTTACCTAATGACTTTAATTTACGTGTTCTTGTTTTTAAACCGCTTGAATCGAACTCTTGTCTTGGTCTTCCTGCTTTCGTTGTTCTATGTTCTCCACTTGAACTTAATAAATCTTGGTTGACGATGACGATAGTGCTGTTAACCCATTGATTATATTTGTTTAAAAATGCATTCTTCTTGCGATGACACCGTTTCCACCTTTGATGAAAACCATTGACAAATGAATGTATAACTCGGTTTTGTTCCTTTATTACATTAATTCTGAACAATGCTGTAGATTAAATTTAGTCTTCACATATTCCAGAAGCACAATTTCAGGCTCAGACTTACACCGCCGAGAGATACTACTTGCATCTTGCAAATTTTCATATAGCTCTTTTCTTGACAGTGTTAGCTGTCTGCCTGTAATAAAATAAATATATTTTACATAACTGCAATTATCTGCAGCTAAAACAGCTTTGATAATATCCAGTTAAGGTTTATCATGACACTAAAATTATTACTACGCCATACAAAGGCATACAAAAGTTATGGCAGCCTAATTAATTTAATTATTTTAAGAAGTCTTACAGAATTTACCTTTACTTTTCATACTGATTAGGGCTGCGTAAAAATAATCAATTATATATTATATATTATTATATATATTCTAGAAACCTGAAGACATTTTGTCCATAGCATACACAAGTAATTAAGGCGCGTACTTCTACAACACAACCGTTACAATATAGCGTAAGACGACAACTACACGTTCGCTTTAAGAGCATCATGTAGAAAACCGTTTTGAGTTAGAGATAACAAAAAAATTCGCGCGCAAATTGTTCTTGTACTTTTACTATCGGTTTGATACGTTAGTCAGCTATCATTATGACATGTTTTAATGTTAAAATTTCATTATTGTTTTTTTGAATATTGTCTCGCTGTATTTTCAAAATCCTACACTGTGCGACGTGTCCAAGCGTTTTTCCCAATACACCCTCATTTATTTGTTATCGAATTTATTCCATTTGGCTGTTCCACACTGTATAACATGCATGCACGAATTAAACTCCTCCATACTACAGCCACTTGCTTCGCGCCTAATGAACTCAAATGTTAATGCATATGTTGTGAAAGGAGAAAAAGATTCAAAACGAACCATGTGAACTGTTATATAACTAATCGTTTCTAATAATTCTTCTTCTATTTTTGATACTACATACAACGACTGTCGTTATTAATTTTTGCAATTAAAATATTCAAGAAATAAGTGAGAAGAAATAGACGTTGTAAAGATTAACGACTTGTATTTACGCAAACAGTTTCTATTTAAGAAAAAAGTGCGGAGATGCTCTCAAACACGTATTTAGAGGTCGTTTTAATTGTCACGGTGGCATTAATAACGTTTTAATGATGCTGTAAGTGAAACCGTGAATATACATCAAAGTAAGCGTATGCCACAATGCCCCAATAGCGGACCACAAACATCCGTACCAAGAAACGACACTAATTGGAAGCGGTTTACATTGTTCTGTGGGCCACGTATGTGTGCCGCTAATATGCATTTTCTATGAAATCCGTACATAATAAGCACGCTTTTTCTGTTCTAATTAATAAATCGGTTTCTGCATTTATGAAATAATAGCTGTTTAAATTGTTTCGTTTTTGTTTAGAGTTCACCGCACACAAAATTAATCATAATTGTTATAAAACTTAACGATTGAATTGAATAGTTCTACACACTTTCATCTCATTGTTAATAAAATTTAATAAATTGAGTTAAAAGATCGCATATGTAGTATGGTGACCTCACTTGTTTGTGTTTCTTCTTGATCTGTAAAAACGTTGCTAACTGCCTCCTTAAGATACTCATCAGAGTTAAAACGGCGTCCTCGAAGATGTCTTTTTTTTTTAATAATCTCAAAAGGTAAAAGTTAGATGGAGCGAGGCTAGGACTATAATGGACATGGTCTACCTCTACGAAGCTCCATTCTTTGATAATTGGTCTGGTTTTCGCAGTCTTATCCAGATTAGTAGTTTCACTCACAACGAAGAATAAAAGCAAGAAAGAAAACACCCACGAATAATAACCTTGACGTGGTCTTTGAAGAGGCTGATGATTCGTCCAAAAATATTTTCTTTCTTGCTTTTGAGCCCTGATTCCTCCTTTGGCTCGATCTCCTCGCTGGTGAAAGCTGTAAATTCCAACTTGGACAATACCAAAACAAGAATAAAGGTCTAGGAGAAGAGATAAAAACGCTTAAAAAAATTCAGCCTTGGAAAAGAGATGAAAGATCTCCGGAGTCTTATCCACAGTTGCATTTTCGTGCAACAGAAACACTTCTTGATTTTTCAAGTCCTTTTTAAAGTATTTTTATAAGCATTTGCATTTGTCGTGGTTCCTCTCGGCAGATATTCAATGAGGAGACGATGGAGACTGTTTATGTACTCATTGCATTAATTCTGATTTTGTTTCTGGGTCCATTCAGGGTAATGCACCCGAGTCTCATCTCCCGTCACAATTTGTGCCACAAAAATTCTTCTCTAAACTTATCAAATAGCTTTGCCAAATTACCAACTTGTGCAATTTTTGCTCGAGTATCGATGACGGTGGACCCCATCTGGCTCATGTTTAAATTGTTATGTAAAACGTTGATTACGCCAGATTCAGATATTATAAATGTTATGCTAATGGTCGACAGTTTTGGACGATGATCCTCGACAACTATCGCCTCAACGTTTTGACCCGTTGCTTCGTATTTATTGCCGTTTTGGGCCTGCCACTTCTTGAATCGTCCTCGATGGATCTAAACTGGTTTAATCAAAATTTTAAACAGGCGTTTAGACAGACAAAACTCAACTGATAGATCCCCAGAGAAATCGCAACCTATAAATGGCAAAAACGTTGAATTAGAAAAATTGGTCGGAGAACCTGACGCCCATGAAATACAAAAGAAAACTGAGAGATGTTTTGAGAGAATTCAACGAGGAAGAAGTTCCTGTATAGCCTAGACATGTCTTCAACTGTCAGGATCAGGTTAACACTCTCCCTGATGAAGAGCTCCAATTTCTAATTTGATTACCAATACGGTTTTGGAAAGACCTCCTTCTCAATAGAACTAATCAAATAAAGTAGATATATTACTTGAAATAAATAAGAGTATTAAAATAATTAATATACGATCAATATATTTAACCCATTTTCTTTCAGTTAATACCATCAATATAGTTCGGACATACCTACACCATGAAGCAATTCTTAACTAAAACAGTTCTAAAAAAGAAAGAAAAAACATTTTTAGAAAGTATGAACACGACATTAATGATTGGAAGAATTTTAGGCAACGTTCTGTTTACAATCGAAGATGACTCAATAATGAAATCGATCCTGATCACATTACCATTTCAAATCTTTTACATAATCGTCTGTTTAACCGTTTTAGATCTAAAGAATCTGTTTCAAACTAGTTCCAAATACGAACGCGGTTCGGATATATGCGACCGAGAAAAATTAGATTGCAAGCTTCAAAAGGGGTCAATTTTCCGTTGAAGATGATACCGACCGGGAAGGCTAGTTTCTGTGCCCGTCCCCGAAAATGTTCATGCAATTCGTGACATAACATGACAACTTTTTTTCAAGCTAGCCATTTCTAGACTCTTTAACCGTTTCCAACCCTTGCTGAAGACCGATATGTCACTATTTCTGCAAGCCGGGAACTTTTGAGCACATGTCGAATGTTAAGTAGGAGGATCGCAGAAGCCACAGGAGCATCAATATCAGCTGAAACTGTCAGAAGATGTTTAGCGGATGTAAATTTATATTCTAGACGAGGTTTTAGAAGAGTACCACTGATTGGCGAACATAGGCGATAAAGATTAATATGGGCAAAAGAGCGTGTCAATTAGAGTGGAAGTTGGTATTGTTTACTGACGATTCCAGATTTACTGACGATTTCAGATATGGTCGTTTTTCGGATAGTCGTCGAACACAATCTTTGGTACCAAGACACCGGCGATCAGTACAAGAAGTTCACCACTGTTTCTGTATGAGGAGGCATTTGTTATGATGGCCCTACGGATCGACTTGCTGGTTATTCCGGAAAACATAAATTCAGAAGTATACTTGAATCAGGTGATTAACAACATTATGCCAGAGTTTCCAGGTTTCCTTTTTCTATGGATGCAATTGAAACCAATGGAATCCGATAGAGTATCCTTGGGATCAGTTGTAGAGAACTTTGAATCATCAAAATCCCCAATCATAAACAATGGAACAATTGAGAAATTTGCTTCCATAATTCTGGCAACAGATTACACAAGAAAACTGTAATAATCTCATAACCAGCATGCAAAGACGTTGCCAAGCTGTCATTGAAGCCCACGGAGGACATACTCGATATTACTGAAAGGGAAATTAAGGTATTAGTAACTTTCACATAATTTTAATTTATTCTTGAATTTTTCTTTAAAATTTGAAAACTTTTTAATATTTAAAAACTAAATGAATAACTTAAAATCGTCTTGGAGAATTGACTTGCTTTGATGTTTTGACGAAACGTAAAAATCTATACTGATGCGTTTAATAGCACCACATTGTAGCTTACTACAATGGAAAGATTTGAGTAAAGATTGTACAACCCCTTGCCCTTCAATAATCCACACGTTTATGATGGCAGTTCAGATATTATTGTCCCTGATATACAGGGTGTATCATGATGTTTCCCCCGGTTTATGGAGATCATTCTGGATGTTATGTGGAGCAAAAAATATAAATACAATAATGGGATGACGTTTAGAATGCGTTGAATTAACTCTTCCCGCGTTTACGCCCTAACCTAGTACACGATGTTTTTCATCCACCCCCAGATGCAGTCATCTAAGGACGTTAAATTTGGGACCTGCCAGGTCAGTTGATTGTGCTTCCGCGACCAGATGAGCAACGATTTGGAATTTCTGATTCAGATGAGCTGTTACCTCATGGTAGAAATGTGCAGGCGTCCCATCATGTTGGACGTACATTTGGCATCTTATTTCTGGAGGAACATCTTCAAGAAGCTGCAGCAATTCTTGTAGAAAGTGAACGTACATCTCACCAGTTAAGTTTCCCGGGAGAATGAACGGCTCTATCAACTGGTCATACACCATACCACACCGGGGTTTTCATCCGCCCAGATATGCATGTTATGGCTGTTGTGTATTCTATCTTTTGTAAAGTGTGCTTCATCAGTGAACATTATGAAGCGATTTTCAGTTAAGCGGTTACAAAAGTATAAACGGTTGGCATAATCACGTGATTCCAAATGTTGCACTTTTTACACATGAAATGATTACAATCAGTTTTCCTGGAGAATTCTCCACACTTTTGAATGTGAAACGTTAACTTGGGTAGCTAGGCGTCTTGTACTAGAACGCGGACTGCGCTTTACTGCATTAAGGATGTTTTCCTCTTCTTTAATGTAATGATTTCTTTCGGACAAAGTACGAACACAGGGAAGCATACCAGTTTCTCGCAATGTTCGATATGTTCCACTAAATATCTTGGAACTTGCAGTCCTACGATTCGGATACCGACGGTAATATTCGGCAACAGCAGCTTTCGTATTGCTATTACTAGCGCTCAAAATAAACACCATCCTCAGAAACTTGTAAGGCAATGTACACAACAGATAAAAACAGTAAACAACAACTGGAAAAGTAAACAACCTGCTTGTTGTTATGGTAACCACTCGCTAACGGCTGCAAAATAATACGGCAACCACTCGCCTATTGCTTATTGCTTAGGGTCATTATAGTCCGTGCTTGAGGTGGTGTCGATGCTTGAGCACGCGATTTTGACAGATTTCTAATGACATTTACGTCAAAATTGCGTGCTCAAGCATCGACACAACCTCAAGCACGAACTATAAATATGACCCTAAGTAGTAGATCGGTTGCCCTGCGCACACATGTCTGGCGCACCATTCGCTATAAAGCGTCTGGAAAATTTGTTATAACTCCTTAATTATGGATGTCATCCCATTACTGTATCTCCTTCTTTTGTTCCACATAAACTCAGAAAACACCTCCATTAACCGGGGGGAAACCTCATGATACACCCTGTAGAATGAAACGACTGTGAAAGATGGAATTTTTCAAGATAGTCCCCTAAGACGTTGACACACTTGGTATAATGATGGTAGAGCTTTCACGCCCTTAAAAAACAAGTTTCGACTTGTGCTGCAAACCACTCGTTCACCTCTATCATCAATGTCTCATCGTCTCGAAAGTGGATCCCGTGATGGTGTTCTTTGAGTTTTGGGGAATACATGGAAGTCACTTTTGGGGGCCAAATCTGGAGAATAGGACGGCTGTTGGAAAATTTCTAAGCTTGCAGCTCCCGCGGACTGCTGATGAAACAGCACACCACGTCTGAGTTTTCCCCTCCGTTTTTCTTTGACTGAATCACGCAGTTTTGAAATTAAACCAGTATAATGTTGCCCAGTTATAGTCTGATCACTTGGTAAAAAGTCTAGAAGGAGAATTCCTCCGGCATCTCAAAAAACTGTGGTCATGATCTTCCCGGTAACTTTCGAGGGGGTGGTGAACCCTGCGGCGTCCATTCCATGCTCTGCCATCTTGATTCAGAATCATGCTGTTTCTGAAGTGAACTGTTTGAGATCTAATTCTTGTGACATTATGCAACGCTCAGTACATAACACCTTGTATCAATTATCGCTCACGTTTATATAATAATGATATCGCGGAAATTAGAAGCATCGAGGTCTTCCTCGATTGAAATCGTGTTAATTTCTGCAAGACTATAATAAATAATTCACGACGAAGTTATTTAAGTTGTGAAGAAAATCACGATCAAATACGACCTTCGAAGAGCATCTAACAAGATAGAACGTGCACATTAGTGTACGTACTACGTTATGCATGTAAGTATATGCAACAGAGTTTAGCGTGCTAAAACTACTATAACGATGTATTTGTATGTGTATATACGTTTGTTCTTACATCATCATACGGTAAACCCGTTCTTCTGGATCGTCTTTTTTGTTGTTGTATCGGAGTTTATGGTTCAACAAGTGTCCCCAATAAAACGGTCGCTTCCTTTACGGGCGTACGTGTACGCTGAACCAGCGTACCAGCGGCCAGCTTCGATTCGATTCTATACTCTTCTAATCTAACCACATGGCGTTAGTGAAAGTTATCAATCAAATATCAGAGAAGGGAAAATTGCACTTCTGCATTGAAGAAGTGGTTTCTTTTTTTGTTCGTTGGAGAGAATTGATATTTAATTAATAAAATGCAAGATATAAAGTAATATAATTTCGAAATATGTTTATAATGACGCAGAAAGATACCGATATGGTTCTTCTCCCGAGTATATACTGCTTTGAAATTCTAGAGAATTCAGGAAGTGACAGATAATACGATGCTCATTTAGCGGTTGTAAATTATGTAAGAACATATTACGCGTACATACAAATTGCAGCTCTTCATGTTTTTAGTGTTATTTGTTAAGTTAGATTGCGACTTTCTCTCGTTTCATTTCATACAACGAAAGTAAATTTAAACTATTTTTACGTAGTTTAGTTCGAAAAGGAAATGTGTCCAAAAATATTTTTTTTTATAAACACTATATATGATATACCGGGTGTCCCAACAAGGATAACGAGATACGGTATTAGGGAAACGGATGTACACTGTCGCTCACGGAAGTTCGGACACTTAGTTATAATTAAAAAACAGGACAGAAATTAAAAGAAAACAAAAGTGTATTATTTCTATATGTACAAAAACCAATAAAAATACAAATTAAAAGAATTCCAATAAAGATATGACATAAAACGTATTATATATAATTAAATTTGTTTCTCGTCGAAAAAGCCACCCTTGGCATTCAGGACCGCTCGAACTATTCTGGGCATCCGTTCAATAAGTTTTTGCAAAATTGAGTGAGGCATATTGTTCCACTCATTTTCGAGGATGGTCCATAAATGTTCGGCCGATGTTGGGCACACATTTCTAATCCTCCGGTCCAACTCATCCCACAATAACTCTATCGGGTTTAAGTCCGGGCTTTGTGGGGGCCACGTCATTACCTTCAAAACATGTTGTTCTTCTTGCTGTTTTAAATAATTTCTGCACAACAGTGCTGAATGCTTTGGGTCGTTGTCGTGCATAAATGTAAAATTTTGACCGATTAACCTTAACCCAGATGGTATCGCGTTTTCTTCGAGTATGTTTAAATAATTTTCTTTCTTCATTACTCCGATTATTCTCCGTAAATCTCCTGTGCCTGCAAACGAAAAACACCCCCACACTAGCACAGAAGACCTTCCTTGCTTTACAGTGGGCACAATACAATCAGCGATCATCTTTTCTGTACGTGATCTTCTCACGAATATCCGTCGCTTTTGTCCAAATACTTCGAACTTAGATTCATCGCTCCAGAGCACCTTCTGCCAATCTTCCATTGACCAATCTTGATGTGTTCGTGCCCAATGCAGTCGTTTTGCACTGTTGCCCCGGCGTAATAGCGGTTTTCGGACTGCAACACGTCCGTGAAGGTCCGCCTCCTGCAGACGACGCTTAACTGTACTCACGGAAATTTTTTTCTCGCGGCCGCGATTCAATTCGCAAGTAATTTGTGGTGCTGTTAATTTTCTATTACGTTTACTTAACAGTCTAATTCTCATATCTTCAGCGTTTGTTGTGATACGAGATGGTCCTGGACGCTCCCGATCTCCTAAACTTTCTGTTGTCCGATATCGCTTACAGTTGATCTTCCTAGATTAACTTTTTGCGATATTTGTCGTACCGAATATCCTTCATCAAGTAAAGTAATGACGCTCGCACGTTTTTCTGTGCTGGTGGACTTTCCGCGTGGCATTTTTAAAACAGTTTTCACTATTTTTATAACAGAACAATCGAAGTGCACTCACTAATAGTTCGGCGGTATACTGAAGCAAGTCTACGGGTTTAAAATGATGAAAGTTGCCTAGGGATGAGGTCAGGTAAAACTACTTAAGCCCCTTATTTACTCGTATTTCATAAACAACCCTAATTAAGAAATATCGGGTATTTCCAGATAAGCAATAAAATGCAGATTTTAGTTTATGTAGTTTTAATGTAGAATTTTAAATTGATATTTAAAGCAAATACGTATTTCTTTTGTAAATATGTAACAGAACCTTTCTGGAATATAGTCAATAATTCTTGTCTAGCCTTGCAAGTTTGTAGGATCATACAAACCTCTTTAATAATTTTCTATTAAGTGTCCGAACTTCCGTGAGCGGTAGTGTACCTAGAAATTTGAAACAAAAAAATTGTTGAGTAAATCGGCTAAGAAAGAATGCTGGAAATTATTTTCGAGTTTCTGAAATGGCCTCCAGGGGGCGTAATTGCCATTCTGAATTTTAAACCCCGTTTTATGCAAAATTTTCTTATATTAATGATAGTCATAGTGAATACTATTTTAAAGATGAGACAAATTCAAATATTTTTTGTTGAATGCTTTTTGCTCTATCTCTGAAAAGAAAGTGATGGGGGGCGCTAAAAAGGCTTAACGTATCTTAATAAACTTGGAGTCGTCTCCCAGAATATCAATTGAACTGTGAGTGAGATGATTATGGTTGCTTATCTTGCCGCTGGATGGCGTTTTTTGACATAATCGCAAAAAAAATAACTTTCTGCAAAAAAATTAAATGCAATGATATCACTTTTTTTACGTCATTACATAGTCAATCAAGAGCCTAACAAGCCAGTGAAAACCGCATCTCAATATCTTTATCCTAACCTAAGATATGAATAAAGAAATTTATACTTACTAAAAAAAATACATTTTGGGAAACATTTCCGCTTTAAGGTTTGTTATTAATGTCTAGTTATTCCTAATTTACCAAATAAAATGCTAATTTATTATTTGGGATGCCAAACGATATTTTAAATCGAAATAAAATTTTGTTATTTATCTTTGTTACTTTTTTTTTTACAATGCCTTTAAGGACACCATATTGTTTAATATCTGATATTAGTACTACGTTGTGATATTGTCACCCGTTTTCAAATATTTAGTGTTATCACATTTTTTTTTTAATTAAAAGTTAGGTTTTTAGTCAATAATCGATTGTTGAGTACCAATTTGATTAATTATTGATGTAATGTAAGTAATAAAATCCTCTGACAGAAATCATTCTTTTCTAATTATCAAGATTGCCATGAAAACAAATAATGTCGTTTATATCTGACATAACTCTACGCGTTTTAAATTAATTGTCTTACTGTGATTGTGTTTATTGCATTAAAAATGTCTTATTCAACTGCGGAAGCATACGTCATGTTGGACGTGTTTTTCCAGTGTCATCAAAACGCTTGTGTGGCTGAGCGTGTGTACGCAGCAAATTATCCCAATACAAGACATTTTAGTAGAATGGTATTTAGACGCTTAAGTAGATGTTTGCGCGAAACAGGACGGGTTCATCCTAATCCAGTGCCTAGAAGAAATCGACACGCTAAGAACGAACAAAACGTCATTAATGTTCTTGATTATGTTAACATTAACCCCCATTTAAGTTTAAGAAGAATAAGTTTGGACTTAGGAATTAGTAAATCATCGATACAACGAATCCTAAGAGATCACTATCTACACCCTTATCATATTGAACTACATCAGGCTCTTTTAGAAACTGATTTTGATAGGAGATTAGACCACTACTGTAATTGGTTGAAGGATCCCGATTTTTTATCTCGAATATTATGGACCGATGAAGCTGCTTTTTTAAGCAATGGAGGAGTCAATTTGCATAATATGCATTATTGGTCGCCAGAAAATCCACATTGGATACGTGAGGTAAACTATCAAAATCGTTGGAGTGTGCACGTCTGGTGTGGTATCTTAGGCGATCGAATTATAGGACCATTTTTTTAAATAATAATGTTAATGGCGAAACTTATTTGGACCTTTTAAGAAATCACTTGCGAATTTTATTAGAAAACGTGCCTTTACAAACGAGAAGAGATATGTGGCTGCAACACGACGGATGCCCTGCACACTTTTCTCAACAAGTCCGGAATTTTTTAGACCAAGTTTATCCAAACCGTTGGATAGGAAGGGGCAGTTTGTTTCCATGGCCTGCCAGATCTCCAGACCTTACTGTCCCTGACCTTTACCTTTGGGGTAGAATAAAAGATATTGTTTATCAGACTCGCCCTACTACCCCAGAAAACATGATTGATCGTATCCGAAATGCTGTAGTCAATATTTCAAGAGCTGAAACCAGCACAGCCGTATTAAGTACACGACGCAGGATAAATTCCTGCATAGAAAATGACGGAAGGCACTTTGGACATTTATAAACACTTTTTGATTTTCCATTCAATCAACCTTGTTGTGTTTTATCGTTCTCAAGTTATTAGTTGCATAGATTCTATAATTTATTATTATTTTATAAGCATTGCGGCTCGTTGGACTTTAAGTTAGTTTCCTTACTGTTCCCACACTTATTATTTTATAATTGTTTTGGCCTGTTGGCTTTCGAAGGTATTGTAAAAAAAGTAACAAAGATAAATAACAAAATTTTATTTCGATTTAAAATATCGTTTGGCATCCCAAATAATAAATTAGCATTTTATTTGGTAAATTAGGAATAATAATTAGACATTAATAACAAACCTTAAAGTGGAAATGCTTCCCAAAATGTAATTTTTTTTTAGTATAAATTTCTTTATTCATATCTTAGGTTAGGATAAAGATATTGAGATGCGGTTCTCACTGGCTTGTTAGTCCCTTGATTGACTATGTAATGACGTAAAAAAAGTGATATCATTGCATTTAAATTTTTTGCAGTAAGTTATTTTTTTTGCGATTATGTCAAAAATCGCCATCTAGCGGCAAGGTAAGCAAACATAATCACCTCACTCACAGTTCAATTGATAGTCTAGGAGACTCCCGTTTTAACGACTCCAAGTTTATTAAGATACGTTAAGCCTTTTTAGAGTTACCGACATTTATTTCCGAAAATATTCTAGCGCCTCCCACCACTTTCTTTTCAGAGATAGAGCGAAAAGCATTTAACAAAAAAAAATTAATTTGTCTCAGCTTTAAAATTGTATTCACTATGGATATCATTAATATAAGAAAATTTTGCAGAAAACATGGTTTAAAATTCAGGATGGCAATTACGCCCCCTGGAGGCCATTCCAGAAACTCGAAAATAATTTCCAGCATTTTCTCTTAGCCGATTTACTCAATAATTTTTTTGTTTCAAATTTCTAGGTACATCCGTTTCCCTAATACCATACCTCCTTACCCTTGTTGGGACACCCGGTATATAGCAAATTTTGGATTTTCATGAAAAATGGGGTTCAAATGTTGGTTTTTACGCGATATCTCGGCTATTATAAGAGATAGGAGAGTAAACTCTGGGGTACAACGCTCAGGACGTCGAGTACAATCTGTTCCACCCTTTGGAGATGGAAAATTCGACAAATGCCCGGCTAGCAAATTTTGGATTTTCATGAAAAATAGGGTCGAAATGTTGGGTTTTTCGCGATATCTCGGCTATCATAAGAGATAGAGCAGTAAACTCTGCGGTACAACGTTCAGGACGTCGAGTACAATCTGTTCCACCCTTCGGAGATGAAAAATTCGACAAATGCCCGGCTAGCAAATTTTGGATTTTCATGAAAAATAGGGTTCAAATGTTGGTTTTTACGCGATATTTCGGCTATTATAAGAGATAGAGCAGTAAACTCTGCGGTACAACGTTCAGGACGTCGAGTACAATCTGTTCCACCCTTCGGAGATGAAAAATTCGACAAATGCCCGGCTAGCAAATTTTGGATTTTCATGAAAAATGGGGTCGAAATGTTGGGTTTTTCGCGATATCTCGGCTATCATAAGAGATAGAGCAGTAAACTCTGCGGTACAACGTTCAGGACGTCGAGTACAATCTGTTCCACCCTTCGGAGATGAAAAATTCGACAAATGCCCGGCTAGCAAATTTTGGATTTTCATGAAAAATAGGGTCGAAATGTTGGGTTTTTCGCGATATCTCGGCTATCATAAGAGATAGAGCAGTAAACTCTGCGGTACAACGTTCAGGACGTCGAGTACAATCTGTTCCACCCTTCGGAGATGAAAAATTCGACAAATGCCCGGCTAGCAAATTTTGGATTTTCATGAAAAATAGGGTTCAAATGTTGGTTTTTACGCGATATTTCGGCTATTATAAGAGATAGAGCAGTAAACTCTGCGGTACAACGTTCAGGACGTCGAGTACAATCTGTTCCACCCTTCGGAGATGAAAAATTCGACAAATGCCCGGCTAGCAAAATTTGGATTTTCATGAAAAATAGGGTTCAAATGTTGGTTTTTACGCGATATTTCGGCTATTATAAGAGATAGAGCAGTAAACTCTGCGGTACAACGTTCAGGACGTCGAGTACAATCTGTTCCACCCTTCGGAGATGAAAAATTCGACAAATGCCCGGCTAGCAAATTTTGGATTTTCATGAAAAATAGGGTTCAAATGTTGGTTTTTACGCGATATTTCGGCTATTATAAGAGATAGAGCAGTAAACTCTGCGGTACAACGTTCAGGACGTCGAGTACAATCTGTTCCACCCTTCGGAGATGAAAAATTCGACAAATGCCCGGCTAGCAAATTTTGGATTTTCATGAAAAATAGGGTCGAAATGTTGGGTTTTTCGCGATATCTCGGCTATCATAAGAGATAGAGCAGTAAACTCTGCGGTACAACGTTCAGGACGTCGAGTACAATCTGTTCCACCCTTCGGAGATGAAAAATTCGACAAATGCCCGGCTAGCAAATTTTGGATTTTCATGAAAAATGGGGTCAAAATGTTGGGTTTTTCGCGATATCTCGGCTATCATAAGAGATAGAGCAGTAAACTCTGCGGTACAACGTTCAGGACGTCGAGTACAATCTGTTCCACCCTTCGGAGATGAAAAATTCGACAAATGCCCGGCTAGCAAATTTTGGATTTTCATGAAAAATAGGGTCGAAATGTTGGGTTTTTCGCGATATCTCGGCTATCATAAGAGATAGAGCAGTAAACTCTGCGGTACAACGTTCAGGACGTCGAGTACAATCTGTTCCACCCTTCGGAGATGAAAAATTCGACAAATGCCCGGCTAGCAAATTTTGGATTTTCATGAAAAATAGGGTTCAAATGTTGGTTTTTACGCGATATTTCGGCTATTATAAGAGATAGAGCAGTAAACTCTGCGGTACAACGTTCAGGACGTCGAGTACAATCTGTTCCACCCTTCGGAGATGAAAAATTCGACAAATGCCCGGCTAGCAAATTTTGGATTTTCATGAAAAATAGGGTTCAAATGTTGGTTTTTACGCGATATTTCGGCTATTATAAGAGATAGAGCAGTAAACTCTGCGGTACAACGTTCAGGACGTCGAGTACAATCTGTTCCACCCTTCGGAGATGAAAAATTCGACAAATGCCCGGCTAGCAAATTTTGGATTTTCATGAAAAATAGGGTTCAAATGTTGGTTTTTACGCGATATTTCGGCTATTATAAGAGATAGAGCAGTAAACTCTGCGGTACAACGTTCAGGACGTCGAGTACAATCTGTTCCACCCTTCGGAGATGAAAAATTCGACAAATGCCCGGCTAGCAAATTTTGGATTTTCATGAAAAATAGGGTTCAAATGTTGGTTTTTACGCGATATTTCGGCTATTATAAGAGATAGAGCAGTAAACTCTGCGGTACAACGTTCAGGACGTCGAGTACAATCTGTTCCACCCTTCGGAGATGAAAAATTCGACAAATGCCCGGCTAGCAAATTTTGGATTTTCATGAAAAATAGGGTTCAAATGTTGGTTTTTACGCGATATTTCGGCTATTATAAGAGATAGAGCAGTAAACTCTGCGGTACAACGTTCAGGACGTCGAGTACAATCTGTTCCACCCTTCGGAGATGAAAAATTCGACAAATGCCCGGCTAGCAAATTTTGGATTTTCATGAAAAATAGGGTTCAAATGTTGGTTTTTACGCGATATTTCGGCTATTATAAGAGATAGAGCAGTAAACTCTGCGGTACAACGTTCAGGACGTCGAGTACAATCTGTTCCACCCTTCGGAGATGAAAAATTCGACAAATGCCCGGCTAGCAAATTTTGGATTTTCATGAAAAATAGGGTTCAAATGTTGGTTTTTACGCGATATTTCGGCTATTATAAGAGATAGAGCAGTAAACTCTGCGGTACAACGTTCAGGACGTCGAGTACAATCTGTTCCACCCTTCGGAGATGAAAAATTCGACAAATGCCCGGCTAGCAAATTTTGGATTTTCATGAAAAATGGGGTCAAAATGTTGGGTTTTTCGCGATATCTCGGCTATCATAAGAGATAGAGCAGTAAACTCTGCGGTACAACGTTCAGGACGTCGAGTACAATCTGTTCCACCCTTCGGAGATGAAAAATTCGACAAATGCCCGGCTAGCAAATTTTGGATTTTCATGAAAAATAGGGTCGAAATGTTGGGTTTTTCGCGATATCTCGGCTATCATAAGAGATAGAGCAGTAAACTCTGCGGTACAACGTTCAGGACGTCGAGTACAATCTGTTCCACCCTTCGGAGATGAAAAATTCGACAAATGCCCGGCTAGCAACTTTTGGATTTTCATGAAAAATGGGGTCGAAATGTTGGGTTTTTCGCGATATCTCGGCTATTATAAGAGATAGAGCAGTAAACTCTGCGGTACAACGTTCAGGACGTCGAGTACAATCTGTTCCACCCTTCGGAGATGAAAAATTCGACAAATGCCCGGCTAGCAAATTTTGGATTTTCATGAAAAATAGGGTTCAAATGTTGGTTTTTACGCGATATTTCGGCTATTATAAGAGATAGAGCAGTAAACTCTGCGGTACAACGTTCAGGACGTCGAGTACAATCTGTTCCACCCTTCGGAGATGAAAAATTCGACAAATGCCCGGCTAGCAAATTTTGGATTTTCATGAAAAATGGGGTCAAAATGTTGGGTTTTTCGCGATATCTCGGCTATCATAAGAGATAGAGCAGTAAACTCTGCGGTACAACGTTCAGGACGTCGAGTACAATCTGTTCCACCCTTCGGAGATGAAAAATTCGACAAATGCCCGGCTAGCAAATTTTGGATTTTCATGAAAAATGGGGTCGAAATGTTGGTTTTTTCGCGATATCTCGGCTATTATAAGAGATAGAGCAGTAAACTCTGTGGTACAACGTTCAGGACGTCGAGTACAATCTGTTCCACCCTTCGGAGATGAAAAATTCGACAAATGCCCGGCTAGCAAATTTTGGATTTTCATGAAAAATGGGGTCGAAATGTTGGTTTTTTCGCGATATCTCGGCTATTATAAGAGATAGAGCAGTAAACTCTGCGGTACAACGTTCAGGACGTCGAGTACAATCTGTTCCACCCTTCGGAGATGAAAAATTCGACAAATGCCCGGCTAGCAAATTTTGGATTTTCATGAAAAATGGGGTCGAAATGTTGGTTTTTACGCGATATCTCGGCTATTATAAGAGATAGGAGCGTACAACGATCAGGACGTTGAGTACAATTTGTCCGCCCTTCGGAGATAAAAATTCGACAAATGCTCGCTTTTATCTTTTGTATTTCCGCTAGATCGTCTTTTAAATCCTTCATCATGACATCATCGAGACATTTCAAAGACGTCGTAAGTAATTTTAAACCATCCCCCGCCAAAATAGCAACAGTGACGTAAGGAATAGACTCAAAATTAGATTATTTATAGAGATTCTTCAATATAGAATCCCTAAAAAACGATAAGCATCTACGAAAGCTCACTAAATATAACGCACGTTAGCAGTTATTTACGCACAGATCAAAGAAGATTTGCCTGCTCCCCTTGGAAGTACGGAACGTGACAATACGGCATTGTTTTATTGGAAAAGCACGTCCCATTTTAGACATACAAAAGACATTGATCAATATACACCAACGTGGAAAGTGTAAAGCAAATACTGTCAAAAGTTTCACGTTGTTCTATTTTACTGTCGTATCGTAGGTGGAATATATGTAGGTAGGGTATTGGCAGTCAAGTATAAAACTGATTTAGTTAGTAAAATTTACTACTTTACGCCGCCGATATTGGGTGATAAATTTGTATTACAAGATTTTTGAAAAATCGAGTAGTATTGGTGATTTATGATTTTCCATACGTTAAACAGGCTAGCTATTTATAATACGTACATAATAATAATAATAATAAAAAGGTACGATGAACTTCCACGATCTGAACAAGGCCTTCTAGACCTTGAAAGATACGCAGTTATTAATAAACATAAATCAGCTTCCCGTGCAGACCATTACGTATTATTGGTTCGTCGCTTTGGAAGCAGCACTAATCCGTTTGTCGCCTCCTAGATATCAAATGTTCTCGATATTTCCTAAAACCGAGATTATAATGGTGAGGTCAATGACGTTTTATTCGAGAGTTAAAAAAAGGAAACATCGAATTCACTTTTCATCCATAAAGCAAGCTGTATATTAAAATTAATAAATAAATTTCCATGTACGGGGTTTTGTCTTAGAATTGAGCGGTTTTTAAAACATTGGAAAACATGGAATAATTATTAGTTATTAGTGTTGCTGCTGATTGGGGGTATCCATGCGACTCAAACGATATAAAAGATATAGTTCAAAATTGTTTAGAAAAGGAGGGAAAGACTGTACCGCAATTTGTTAATAACAGGCCAGGGGAAACTTGGTTACAAAAATGTTTATTGCGGCATAAGGAAAAACTGTCGAAAAGATTATCCCAATCAATAAAAGAAAGTAGGGCGAAGGTATGCCATGAGACAATCAATAAATATTTCGATAACTTAACGGAAAGTTTAAGCGAGGTTCCAGCCTCTGCAATAGTAAATTATGACGAAACAAACTTTACGGACGATCCTGGTCGCAACAAAGTAATCGTCCGTAAAGCGTGTAAAAGAGCAGAGAAAATAATGGACTCATCAAAAACAGCAACCTCAGTTATGTTCGCCTGTTCAGCCTCAGGACACTTGCTTCCTACCTATATAGTTTATAAAGCCGATCATCTCTGGTCCACATGGACTGAAAATGGACCACCTGGAGCTAGATTCAATCGTTCCCGTTCGGGCTGGTTTGATGGAAATATTTTTGAGGATTGGTTTATTAATATAATTCTGCCATATTTTCGAACTTTACCGCGTGGTCCTAAAGTACTAATAGGTGACAATCTAGCAAGTCATATTTCCATAAATGTGATCCAAAAGTGCGAAGAAAATGAAATTCGTTTTATACTGCTACCACCAAATAGTACTCACATAACGCAACCTCTAGATGTTAGTGTATTCCGACCGATTAAGACTGCATGGAGACAGACACTTCGGCAGTGGAAGACAAATAACAGGGGAGTGGTGAGAAAAGATGTCTTTCCCCGTTTGCTAAAACAAGCATTAAATCACGTTGGAGCAAGTAGTGAGAAGAACATAAAATCTGGATTTGAAGCAACCGGCATATATCCGCTAAATAGGGAGAAGGTTCTGGCTAAGTTACCGAAGACAGACGAACATATATTACAACAAGGAAATATGGCGCAATCATTAAAAGAGGTTTTCGAAAATTCCAGATTCAAAACTGCAGCATCTGTTGGAAGGAAAAAGAAGTTGACCGTACCGGCAGGCTCAATTATCTGTCGGCAAGACGTTGAAATATCACAAACATCATCAGGAAGAAAACCTTTGCAACAACGAAACATCAAATCTTTATAATCTTCCTCCTCTTAAAGTGACATAAGTGAGAAAATATAACTGCTATTTTATGTTATCCTATAAATTCTAAATTACAAACTAAATTTGTTTCATTAAAAAACTTTTTGTGTAGATAGGTAGATACCCCTATACAAAAAAAATGTTCAGCTTTGGTGTTACATGAAATTTACTCAAAATTTGATAGAGAATTGAAAGATAAAATAAAAAAGACCATGTTCTATTTAAAATAAGCGAGTTGGTATGTACTTCCGGTGTACCGGAAGTATATCATTCATGAACATATTATATTTAAAATCAGCATTATCGATAGTGTAATCTTATAAAATTTTACATTTCGCCTATTACTACATCCCCAAAAACTTCGAATCAAAACTCTTCGCGCCACACCCTGTATTTTATCGCCAAAATTAAACTTCTTTTGTTATTTATAATCGGGCCTTCAAGCTGATCTCCCCAATAACTCGAAAACCTCTAGAGATAGATATAGGGAATGGAACAGTGGATCGAAAGACAATTCTTTTCTGCTTCAGAAAAGGGAAAAATATACAGGGTGTTTCATTTGAAAAAAATTAGTTTCTCGCATTTGAAATGTGTATAATTGTAAATTAATTAGAGAACACCCTGTATAATATTATTGCTAAACCTGGTGATATTCGAATAGGACAATACTTTAACTATCTCAGGAACAAATTTCAATTGTTTATCTTTTTTCATGTCTCAGATAAAGAACTTTTAAAATTCAGGATCAAGTGCCCTAAAAACGGAAAACAGTTGAATATCTCCGAAACGGTTGACTTTGACATAATCCAACACGGTATCTCTGTTCTTCTATTTAAATAAGCAATTCAAATCTCGAATAAAATACAGGGTGTCACATTTAAAATAACAAAGATGGCGCCTACTTCCGGTGTAACCGGAAGTTGAGAAGGCAAAACTTCTGGAAAAAATTCGCGTTGTAAGCACAAAAACTTCTAATGTCCTAGTGTTACATAAAGCACGGTGTATACAGGGTGTCCCAAAAACATACCGACAAACTTTGAGGGGCGGTAAAGGACATCGAAACAAACATTTTTTGGTTAATAAACGTTTGTTTACAAATGAGCCGTTTTAATATGAACCATTCCGTAAGCAAGTTCCTAACCAAAATTGTGTTTTATTTAACGATACACATTGTATATTTTAACCGTGAGTCTTAGTTTGCTGGACGAACCACCAATAGCACTGACCTAAATAAACATACTTCGATGGCCGTATTATGTTTACGCCAAAAAACAATTCGTTGATAAAAAATGCTACTTGTCCAAATTTTTTAACATTTTTCGCTTTTTTAGACTAAAGCGACTCATTTGCGGACATATGTTTATTAAACAAAAAAGTTTGTTCTGATGTCCTCTATCACCCCGTAAAGTTTGTCGGTATATTTTTGGGACACCCAGTATATCTAATATTGGTGCATATAGAAAATTGTTGGTTCTGAGTGTTTTTTTATAGGAAAATAACGTTGGATCTCTAGCATTTAATCCGCGTATAATCTTTCTACGATTTATAAGAGACTATTTACGTCATTTGTAATGTCATTCACAAATAAATTAAACAATAAAGGCCTTATTGTAGTACCTTGGGGTACTCCCGAAGTTGGAAAAAAAGGTGCAGAACTACATCCATAATACTGTACGACATTTCAACGATTCAAGAGATAACTCTTGAATAGTTCAATGAAATTAGAGCTAATACCAAATGCATGTAGCTTACGTTCTATTGAATAATTAATAATCAATCAAGAATAAATTACAAATAGAGAATGTAACGTTTTGACAGTAACAACGTAACAAATCTCATAAAATTACATTCGCGGTCAATTTGCTTTTTTGGAAAGCTGATACAGTTCTCTTTAACATAGCAAAGTAATATACAGGGTGTTCAATTTGAAAAAAGTAAATCCGAATTGGATTTACAAAAGTCGATCACCCTGTATAATGGTGAATACTTTCAAGTTGAGCGTTTATTCAAGAATATGGCACATTCAATGATACACTTAATTTTTTAATATTCATTTCCGGTTTTGGTATAAAATGGACGACATTCGAGCGTTTTTCCAACTTTAATCGTTTTTCTCTCCGTAAATATGGGTTTTAGACCCAACTAATGTTACATCAAATTGTTTGTATTAATTAATAGAATCGATTGGAATATTCTAATACCGAGTGTTCCATTTAAAAAAACATAAGTTTGATTCGTCACCGACTAGTTCGATCATCCTGTATAACAAAAATATTTTTAAACCGTAGTCCATGTAGGAATCAATCAAATTTCAAAAAGCTTTTTCGAAATTCCTCATCATTTTATTACAATCTTCCACCCCATCTCCCACCACCCTGTATTTCGTGTTACGATTTCAATTCGAAGAAGTTTCACAAGGAAGATTTTGAAAATCCAAACGAAAACCTGTACGTTTAAAAATTAGCATTCGTGTTTCTTAACACATTATTTTCCGATCTGGTTGTCTTTTGTTTTTAATTAAAAAAATTTATCGTGCGAATATTCATAAATGTATTTCAACAATCAAGTAGGTACACAAAAAACCAGTTCTTAAAAAACCGTTATTTTCGAAAATTTAAAGCCACTAAATCCCACCCATCATAAACACTACAAACAGGTTTTTCGCAATCAAAACAAACGTACAATCCCTATCGCAATCGAAATTCAGCATAATTACCATGACAAACGTTTGAAATAACATGATTTCTCTTATTCTAAATCGACATAATTAAATAAAATCTACTTACATTGAGGTAAAGTAGTCGGTCTG
This sequence comes from Holotrichia oblita, assembly GCA_023690525.1. Classification (NCBI taxonomy): domain Eukaryota; kingdom Metazoa; phylum Arthropoda; class Insecta; order Coleoptera; family Scarabaeidae; genus Holotrichia; species Holotrichia oblita. Next base: position 16,765,045 of record CM043016.1, on the reverse strand, counting down.
CAATTCGTAGTATGAGCAGTGACATTAACAGATTTACTCCTGACATACGTGCCATACCCACATCCGAAGCTTTGTATTGGTCTCGTTGGAATGGATTGCGTAGTATCACGTACTATCTCAGACTTAACGTAGAACGGTTTACTTTCGGCTAGCAATTCGACAGCAGATTTGCGTTTCGAACGCATACTCTGCGACTTCGTGAGCGTAGGATACATCATAGTAGCCATCGTGTAAAGGGCAGTGGTGAATATTTATTAGGAAACCTTCCGTTGTACTGTAACAGTCCCTCTTGTCTCTGTTTTTCTAAATAATCGTAGGGCCTTCGGTTCATCGTTTCTCGCATTTACGCATCTTCCACGCATCGCCTGAAAGTAGAAACGACACAGACGTTAACGTTTTCCGCCAGTTTTCATACAGGATTTCGCGGAACGATTCAAAACAAACTCGTATACGAAGGGGGTCGATTGACAAACACAAACAATGCAGTGTTCGATTATATGGGAGGCGGCGACTTACATTCGTTATGTTGGTATGAGATTCCGTTTTGTGCGGGATTATTGTTACGCGTTAACGAATTTTAATTTATCACATATTACGTTTCCGTGTTATATATCTGGCCGTGGCTAATTCGGTTTTTGCACTACTGACCCGTTGCCAGCAGCCATTTCTCAGCTGTGTTCGCCGTGTTTGACTCTCGACTGTTTGCGCGTTGCGCATGCGCCATTCAATTAGTGCGTGGGAGGTAGCCCTCTTATACGTTTTAGTAATAATAGATGTCAGTACGGGTACGAATTATACGTACACAATTATTATAATTTGAGGATTTGGAAAACAATTCTATCCGTTCAATTAAAGCAAAATTGGCAAGAGACCTGCATTAAAATTTTCGAATGTCATTATTCATTTGTGTCAAAAAACAGCCTCTGAAATTTGAGAATGTATGACAGATAGCATCTATATTTTAAACGTCAAATATAAGGTTTGTTTGTTTAGGCAGGTACCGTGTACTACACTAATTAATGGTACATTACACTAAAAAGTACCGTCTACACCTAAAAGATGAAGCAGTGTAAGAAGTATAGTAATAGCCATTAAATGCGAGTTGCATACACTATTGTTTCTATGATATTTTTTTAATTTTGACTATATTTAAATAGATACACAGAACTGTCAAGTTAATTAATTTTTATATCTGTCAAATATGTATTCACGGCCATATTGAATATTTGAATGTCGCATTCTTATTGGAAATAAATTTGTATCGTAATGAAAAATCTGTATTCCTATTGGATATAAGTAAACTTGTATCATAATAAAAATCTGTATCGTAATGGGCATTATTAAAGTACAGGTTCAGCATATCTAATAATACAATTAAAGTATGGGATTAGAAAAAGAACTATTTTTGAAAATATAGTGCCCTCATACACGGATAATGAAATTAAAACACATTTCATTTGCATCTGGATCTGGATTGGGATTGTCTATAAATTCCGAATCTAGAAATAGTGTGATTTGGTATGTTGTATTGACATATGAAATTAATGTGAATATTTACCTTTTTTTTTGTAATTTTCAATATTGTATACATAAAACGAATTACCACCTTCATCCTGTTTTAGACTCATTTTTTGTTTTGTTAACTAACACCGTCATAACCTAAAATATGTCCACATCTACACTACACTATCTACTCCACCGCATGAGATGGTGCAAATAAGATTCGGTCTTATAAACTTTGTTTTAACGCACGCTATGGTGTAAAAATATACTACACTTTCTACACTAGTGTAGTTAGGTGTAATATAACAAACAAACCTATAAACAGAAATAGGCCGCTAGATTTAAAATTAAAATTCAGAAAATTCAAGATTCAAAGATCGAAGCATTACAATACACAAAAAAGACCGTTGTAGGAGCTCAAGAAAAAGCATTTTTTACGAATAGAATCTCTTCAAACATTATTTCTTTTACCTATCGTGACTAACTTGAAGTTGACAATAAATGAAAATTTTGGATTATTAATTTGACAAATGATACTGACTTGACTACTGAATGTCTTAGATTGATTAATCGATTTAAGTCTATTGTCCATTCCAAATAAGAATGGAGCAGATGACGCTACTATCGGAGCACATATCACACAAGAACAAGTTTGTGATTTGAAAAATCGCTGTAAATTTAAAATTTATTTTTGATTGTCTGATAATTGACTGTCCACTATGTAGAATATCATCTTTACGAACACTAATAAAACACATTTAATGCTTCTAATTGCATTTTTACGAGCTTCGTCCAGTTTGTCATATTTCATTTGACGTTTCTTTGGTGGCGTTTCCAGTTAACTCTATATCTCCGATGGTGTCAAACAGTTTTTTTTGTTAATCCCAATTTCATTTGTTGTTCGATGAACCTGTGAGGAACCTGTGAAAGCAGTATTAGCAATAATTACATATTCACGTATTGACGTTTATTAAAACCATAAGATGTATAAATAAGAAAATTTAAGCAAAACTGTTCAAATAGTATCTTCAATAAGTGAATATTATGATTCAGAAGCTCTAAAAAAATCATTTTGTATGAAGAATCAAGATGAAATGGATAAAGAAAACAATAAAGCCCAATAATCGCCTGATAGAACACAAACCACCCTCACATAATATAACCTCTTTGATGTTTCTGACATTTATGTAATTTTGACAAATTTTGTGTGTGTAAATGTGCACTAGATTTTAACCAATCACAGACGCTTATTTTAAACCCTATCTTTCATAACGCTCCGTTGAAATGTGTTAATAACAACAATTTATTGTAAAATACAGTTTGCTTGAAGCGTTTTCCGTTTTAAAATGAAAAGATATCGAAAAATAGAATTTGAAAATTAACATGATAAAGCTAATTTTCAACTTGTCAATTTGACATAGGATTATTTATGAATGTCAATTCTCTAAGCTCAGACGTGACTTGTATGTCTATCTCAGTCATTCATGGTCTACCTATTATAAAAATTTGTGTCATGAATCACAAAACTAAATTAATGTTACAATCGTAATAAGACATGTCCCGTTTTTTTAACACAAATATTTCAAACGAAACAAAATTAATCCTGTTCTATTTTTCATCAAAGTTTGAATAAAAATTATGCATTGCGTATGCGTAAGCAGTTTGTCCAACTTAAAATTTCTAATAAATTTGAAAAACAAAGTTTGTCCATTTAGTTGTCAAAAAAAGTGATTATATAAAGAAGAATTGGAAAGCTTAAAGTCTATTTCATGATGTGTAAAATTAATCAAAATTTCCTTGATCTTGCTGGTACGTGTAAACAAAGTTAAAAACACAAATGGGATAATCATATATATTAAAATTTCAATGTAGCCTCATGTATCTGCAACCAATTGAACAGATAAAACATCAAACGCTTATGAACTAAATTTATGTATTTTTATCTAAATTACTTTCACAATATTTCACATATGATTTACTAATTAAAGCTAAAAATAAAAATGTAGGTACTTTATATAATAATAAAATAGACATTTTATTAATATAAAAAGAATCCTTAACTTGTAATAGCCTATTTAGTTCGAAATTTTAATAGTGTCTACTAGATGTCAGGGCGGTACTGTCATCTCGGTGTTGTTGCATGTGGTGGTTGCAATTCGGTTCGTGTTTCAAAAAAAAAAAACTTTTAATACTGGTGTTTACAGTTGATTTCCCTATTTTAAGGCTTCTATGATCTTCACTATTAATGGGAAGTTCTATTTTGACTGTTCTCTTCGACTGTCATTGCATCTTTCGTAATATCTGATTGAATGATTATCACTATATATGAGGTTATGGCGGCAAACATCTAAAAAGTTTTTCGGTATACAACTGAGCTAATGATTAAAAAATCTAAATGGTTTATTTTTGTATATGTTACATTCAATACTCGAATTCGGACAATGTCTGAAAAAAAGATGCAAAACTAATAATTGTGGACAAGAAAAGTGTCCCATACCCGAAATTTAATTTTTAAACGGCTATTATTGAGCATCATAAAATGAGCAGAACTAATTTCCTGTATTTTACAATAAGTAGAACTAGTTTTGTGAGATCTATAAGATATTTAGCATTTTATTACTCAGATAGGAATAATAACTACAAGTTAGACTGACTAATTGCACTTTATTTGTTTAAAAAAAAATTCAAACACGGCAAAGAAACGAACCTTATTATGAACAGAACATAAAAATAAACTTTGTTCTTAAAAAGCTGTAAAACTGTACATAATTGCACTTCACTTGTTTGGTCGAACATCAACTTAAATAATGGCATGTAGAATAAATTACAGATAACTTTTTTTTCTGACAAGAACATGCAAGAAATAAACTCCTGCGTAGATCCAGAATTCTCATTATCTATCAAGAATGCGCCAATTCCGCATAGGAGCAAATTTTCTCAGCTTTCAGAATATATATATATATATATAATATGTATTTAGGAATGTTTCTCCTTCTGACCGTTAATTTGAAAAAACCAAAACGATGGAAGATTCGATGCCAACCTTGGAGCGTTCCAGCGTTCGAGTTTTTCTCATTTTTCGAGATGAAGCAGCTACATTCGTAAATACAACCTATATATATTCTGAAAGCTGAGAAAATTTCCTATCGGATATAGAAATAGTCGCAGGGGTTTCGTGCCGTCTACCTACAAAAACCGGCGTCAAAGTACTCCTATGCGGAATTGGAGCGTTCGTCCTAGTTGCTATTTTTATGTTTTTTTGCCAAACGAGGCCCTTTAGCCCAAATCTGACACTGCTATCGTATTCAGTTTTCTTTTTGTTGATGTTTTGATAAAATCGATTGTGGGTGTGTACATTTAAAAGAGAAATAAACATTGCATGTACAATACATTGTGTTTTCTTTTTAGATATTAACGTTTACCGAAACAATTCTGGTTCGTAATAAAAAAAAACTATAATCTATTACAATTTTTCACCTACCGCTACTGAAAATGACTCATTACATCGCTGAATATCGGTTTGAAAGTAATTTTTTACATCCCTAGGGCGATAAAGGAAGTACCCGACGACGTTTCCGCTTATACTTCTATGCAGTACTATTGACGTTTCTCGGTAGAATGCGGACGTCTAGCTGACCACTATGTTTGAAAACTTTGACATTTGACGTAATTGTTAACTTTTCGTCTTAATAATTAGACTAATTCTAATTCTATTTTACGTTTAGAAATTATAACACTCTGTATTGTGGAGAAAACCTATTTTTTCTTATTTTTACCCGAATTATAACATTTAAAAATATTATTATTGTAACTAGTTAGCGAACGCTATGATTCCATTAGATCTATTTACGGAACGTACCCTTTAACCTGTTGTTCATATTTAAAATAATTTGGAAGCAAAAAAACGTAAACAATTTGATTTCACCCCTATTCTGTGGCCCTTTAGCCCAAATCTTACACTTTTTTCCAGTCCGATATCTTGGTGCGATTTTGTAATTGACAAAAATTTACTAGAAACACATAGTAAGCCAAATATCTCATGTGTAGATTTCATGACTAAACAAACACAAATTAACACATAACCCTACTTTTCTTCATGAAAAAAGCATCACTTTAAAATGCGCAGAAGTAATTTTGCTTATTGCAAAATGCGCAAAACTAGTTCTGCGCATTTTATGATGCTCAACAGCCGTTTAAAAATGAAAATTTGGGGATCGAGGCACCTTTCTTGTTCACAACTAGTTTTGCATCTTTTTTTTGGACATTGTCCGAATTCAAGTATTGAATGTAACATATAAGTACATTATAGGTACTGTAATTTAAATTTAATAATGTAATAATATTTACTTACCGTTGTAATTAAACTGTAATCAACATTAAAAAATCCACACACATGGAATCGAACGTGTTTATGCGACATATGCAATGCAAATTCACGTATCTAACAATAAAAAAAATGTATTTAATAGATGGAATTAACAATCGAAAATTGTTTACCTCAATTTGTAAATATTTTTCTTCTGTATTGCAATGATACAAAGCGTGCAGATTAAATACAGTTTTGTTTATCTGAAATATAAATACATCAATATTAAAGAAATTTATTTATCTATCAATACGCGAACTCAAACCTCATTCTCAGTTTTTTCCGCGAAAATTATAATAATGAAGATTTCCATAACTTGGACGAAAGCCCATTGACAGCTAAAGTAAACGTCGGTCAGGGGATATCTCACCGTTAGATCTTTTAATGTAATATAGGAACCGTGTATTTGTCTAGCGCACAAAGCAAACGCTGAACACATCGCCAGAAGTAGCTGGAGACCGTATAGGTAGTTGATTGAGTGGACGAGAGCACATAATTCGTTGAAGATGTTGTGAATCGTTGCTACGATTTCCGCGTACGAATTGCCTAAAAAGATTTTCTAAACTTAATTTTTTGACAGCTGTCAAATTGTAAAAGAAATATATAAAGCAGTTTTACAATTCTGTCAAATCGTCGAAAGTAACCGTTTTCAGGTTAATTTGAAGCAGACCTGTCAAAAGTGAAAAATAGTTTGATCGAATCGTCAAAGATAATTGTTTTGTAATATAAAAGAGCCATTGACAGTTTCCCACAGCAAGAGCTGTCAAAAGTAAAAAATTAATTTTATTGTTTTAATTTGGTTATTGTAAATAAGACTCTACGTTTTTACGTTCTAAGTTTCATAGTTTGACAGTTCTAGCTAGTATCTTAAGAGGTGTTTCAAAACTGCATATATGATTTGTAGATTGCTCAACTATCTACCTGTGAGGTTTTAAGATATTTAAATGTGGAAATTAGGAGAATAACTGTTTTGTAGTTTGACACTTTTCAAAATAATTTTATTTTAATTCCAAACTACAAAGCTACTTTTTATAGTTTGACAGTTTTAGGTTAGGTAAGTGTCAAATTTTCAAAGATAATTGATTTGTAATATGAGAGCCATTAGCAAGGTTCTAATATATCTAATTGTCAAAATTACCAAATTTATGCTTTATAGTTTGACAGTTTCCCACAGCAAAAGCTGTCAAACGTGATAAATTAATTTTATTGTTTTAATTTGTCTATTGTAAATAATACTCTACGTTTTATATTTTGACAGTTTTAGGTTAGATCCTAACAGCTGTAAGTGACAAAATGTTCGTAAGAGTTGTTAATCATATCTAGATAATAGTCAAAATTGCAATAATAGCTATTTTGTAGTTTGACAGTTTGCATAAATTTTCCAATAGCAAGAGTTGTCAAACGGGAAAAGTTAATAATTTTGTTTCAATTTAGTAAATGCGATTATGACAGTTATGTAATTGTCAAAATTGCAAAATTACTATCTGCTTTGTTTGATAGTTTGACAGTTGTTGGTAAGATGTCAACATATGTAAACTGACATATCTACAAAGAAAACTAGTTTGTAAGTATAGTCTGAAAGAGAATTAATCTTAAATCTTAATTTTAAAAAAATTCCCAACGGTAAGATCTGTCAAAAGTAAAAAATTACTATTTTTGTTTTAATTTGTACACTCTGGTAGATATATGTATAATTGACAAAACTACTTCTTATAGTTTGGCAGTTCTCGGTAAGTGTAAAATTTGCGAAAATAACTGATTGGTAGTTTGACAGCTGTCAGTAGGTATCCCGAGGTATCTAATAGTAACAATTACCTATGTATATAACATAATGATAGTGATATAATTAGAAAAATTAGCTATTTATAATGTGACAGTACTAGGTATGATTTTGACAGGTGTAAGTGTAAAATTTACAATGACAAACATTTTTGTAGTTTTATATAGTTGTCAAAATTTTTCTTATAAGAAGAACGGCTGTATTTATAATTGTCAAAACTCGTTTCTGTTTTGCTTGTCTGTTTGACAATTTGACAGTTCTAGGTAAGATTTTAACAGATGTACACTAACGTATTTACAAAGACAACTGTTTCGTAAGTACAGTCCGAAAGAGAGTTAATCTTAAAAATTATATTAATAGCGCTGTGTTATAGTTTGACAGTTTTCAAAAAAATTCCAACGGTTAGATCTGTCAAAAGTGAAAAATTACTATTTTTGTTTTAATTTGTACACTTCGCTAGATATATAATTAGCAAAACTACGTTTTATAGTTTAGCAGTTCTGGGGAAGTGTCAAATTTGCAAAAGTAACTGATTTGTAGTTTGACAGCTGTCAGTAAGGTCCTGACGTATCTAATAGTAAAAATTACCGATATATATATAACATTATGTTATATAATTAGCAAAATTAATTATTTATAATGTGACAACTCCAGGTATAATTTTGACAGGTGTACTTACGTGTAAAATTTACAGTGACAAAAATTTTTGTAGTTTTAGATAGTTATCAAAAATTTTCTTATAAGAAGAACGGCTGTAGTTATAATTGTCAAAACTGCAAAAGTCTTTTCTGTTTTGCTTGATTGCTTGACAATTTGACAGTTCTAGGTAAGATATCAATAGATGTACACTGACGAATCTACAAACATAATTGTTTTGTAAGTAGAGAATTAAAGAAAATTAATCTTTAAAATTACATTAATAGCTGTGTTATAGTTTGACAGTTTCCAAAAAATTTCCAACGGTAAGATCTGTCAAAAGTGAAAAAATTAATGTTTTTGTTTTAATTGATGCACTCTGGTAGATATATAATTAGCAAAACTACGTTTTATAGTTTGGCAGTTCTTGGTAAGTGTCAAATTTGCAAAGATAACTAATTTGTGGTTTGACAGCTGTCAGTGAGGTCCTGACGTATCTAATAGTAATAATTACCAATGTATATAACCTTATGATAGTCATATAATTAGAAAAATTATTTATTTATAATATGACAGTTTGAGGTATGATTTTGACAGTTGTAAGTGTAAAATTTACAACGACAAACATTTTTGTAGTTTTGGATAGTTGTCAACAATTTTTTTATAAGAAGAACGGCTGTAGTTATAATTGTCAAAACTGCAAAAGTCTTTTCTGTTTTGCTTGACTGTTTGACAATTTGACAGTTCTAGGTAAGATTTCAATAGATGTATACTGACGAATCTACAACGATAATTGTTTTGTAAGTAGAGCATTAAAGAAAATTAATCTTTAAAATTACATTAATAGCTGTGTTATAGTTTGACAGTTTCCAAAAAATTTCCAACGGTAAGATCTGTCAAAAGTGAAAAAATTAATATTTTTGTTTTAATTGATGCACTATGGTAGATATATAATAAGCAAAACTACGTTTTATAATTTGGCAGTTCTGGGTAAGTGTCAAATTTGCAAAGATAACTAATTTGTGGTTTGACAGCTGTCAGTAAGGTCCTGACGTATCTAATCGTAAAAATTACCGATATATATATAACATTATGTTATATAATTAGCAAAATTAATTATTTATAATGTGACAACGCCAGGTATAATTTTGACAGGTGTACTTAAGTGTAAAATTTACAGTGACAAAAATTTTTGTAATTTTAGATAGTTATCAAAAATTTTCTTATAAGAAGAACGGCTGTAGTTATAATTGTCAAAACTGCAAAAGTCTTTTCTGTTTTGCTTGATTGTTTGACAATTTGACAGTTCTAGGTAAGATATCAATAGATGTACACTGACGAATCTACAAACATAATTGTTTTGTAAGTAGAGCCTCAAAGAGAACTAATCTTTAAAATTTCATTAATAGCTGTGTTATAGTTTGACAGTTTCCAAAAAATTTCCAACGGTAAGATCTGTCAAAAGTGAAAAAATTTATATTTTTGTTTTAATTGATGCACTATGGTAGATATATAATTAGCAAAACTACGTTTTATAGTTTGGCAGTTCTTGGTAAGTGTCAAATTTGCAAAGATAACTAATTTGTGGTTTGACAGCTGTCAGTGAGGTCCTGACGTATCTAATAGTAACAATTACCAATGTATATAACCTTATGATAGTCATATAATTAGAAAAAATATTTATTTATAATATGACAGTTCGAGGTATGATTTTGACAGTTGTAAGTGTAAAATTTACAACGACAAACATTTTTGTAGTTTTGGATAGTTGTCAACAATTTTCTTATAAGAAGAACGGCTGTAGTTATAATTGTCAAAACTGCAAAAGTCTTTTCTGTTTTGCTTGATTGTTTGACAATTTGACAGTTCTAGGTAAGATATCAATAGATGTACACTGACGAATCTACAAACATAATTGTTTTGTAAGTAGAGCCTCAAAGAGAACTAATCTTTAAAATTTCATTAATAGCTGTGTTATAGTTTGACAGTTTCCAAAAAATTTCCAACGGTAAGATCTGTCAAAAGTGAAAAAATTAATATTTTTGTTCTAATTGATGCACTATGGTAGATATATAATTAGCAAAACTACGTTTTATAGTTTGGCAGTTCTTGGTAAGTGTCAAATTTGCAAAGATAACTAATTTGTGGTTTGACAGCTGTCAGTGAGGTCCTGACGTATCTAATAGTAACAATTACCAATGTATATATGTATAACCTTATGATAGTCATATAATTAGAAACATTATTTATTTATAATATGACAGTTTGAGGTATGATTTTGACAGTTGTAAGTGTAAAATTTACAGCGACAAACGTTTTTGTAGTTTTGGATAGTTGTCAACAATTTTCTTATAAGAAGAACGGCTGTAGTTATAATTGTCAAAAAAGGTCAAAGTATTTGATGTAGTTTGACAGCTGTCAGTTAAGATTTTTAGGAATTCTGTTTAATGTACCTGTTACGAGTAGCACTCAATAATTGTCAGATTGAAAAATATATGATTTGTGTCTGAACTTTATGAATGTATACTGCGCACGTTTAACACACCCTGTATATTCTACTGGGATAACTTCTTCTGAAATCTTCATTTATCGTATAAGATCGATAGAATCTGTATTCTGTCTTATAGAAAGAACGTTTGCAGTTTGTTTGATTGAACTAGTTACAGCGGGCTTTTGAATCACTCTGTATTGTTTTGTATAATTTAGTTTTTTTTTCAATTTATTGACGTGTTGTTTGGATATACGCTGTAGAATTTGTCAGATTATTTGTTCATTTTTTTTTTGGTTAAACGGTGTACCGAAATCATTTATGAACAATTGGAAAAAATAGAAGGAAACAAATTGTATTACTTATTTTAAAAATATTGTAATGAAAACTATTGGTGGAAAACGTCGTTGTAGTAGGTACTCATGGTATATTGTTGAAAATCACACTGCAAACGAGTGCAATGAAAAAAGATCAAGCATCAGAAACGGACCACGTGCTTTCGACCTTTTCCGTCTCGTCAGCGTTCCTCTAAATGCACAACCTAATTTCATCGTAGTTCTCCTGTCAACGTGTGTTGCATAATACCTCCGACAATGGACTAAATCTAATCTGTTTCCATCTAGTGAGCAAACTTGGACCTTATACTTAACTGTCAAAACTGCAAAATTACGTACTGTGAATGGTGAATATGTGCTCATAAGTTACCTGACTTTAGTAATCGTACAGTATTTTTCTTGTTTCCCTTTTCTCTCTCAATCCACTGCTTAAGTTTCCTCAACATTCGATTTATCGCGAAAAATCTCTGCCACAAAAAATAGATCAGCGTCGTTAACTGCACTTTAAACAAACCAGTCGATATAATTGGATAGTAAGAGGTCGCTAAATACACCGCTGTTTCGTTATCGACAAACAAGAAGTAATCGGGCAAGAACGTGATTAAAAATTCAATTGTTACAAGCGACATTCCAGTGACGACAAACTTCTTATTAGTCTCAGAACTAACTCGTTCGCCGAGAACCGACATCTTCCTATCTACTTGATTTAATCTACGAAAAAAACTGATGAATCTCTTACTGTTGACGCACATCGCTAACATAGCTATCGTTTGCGTGATCATAGCTGAATATAACTCGAAGGTGTCGGTAGCTTCGGATATCGAATTCATAGACTCGTCCAAATCACGCATTGAATTTTGGGTGGCGTAAATGGAACAGCCGAAAAATACGGCCGCTATTATTACGTTAAAGATCAAATTCGAATAGGATATCACTAATCGGTTCCTATGTTTATTCATTTTAACGTTTGATAGGCTCAACATATTCGTTACGTACATCAGAGGGGCTATGGAATTGTACAAGTCGCGTTCTTCCATTACTGTTGTTAATGATGGCTAACTTGATTGTGACACTAGGAAGCTATTAACGTTGATGTTCATTTTGTAAATTGTCTTTTACCGTTAACAGATAAAATGGTATTTCCACTTAGCTCGTCACTAAAGCGCGAAGTTCCTCGACAATTTCATTAAATTAAAAATAAAAACAAGAGAGTTAATACATTATCCTTAACGCGAGTTACGATGGAGTAATTTGTAATTTTTTTGAAGTATCGTTTATCGAAAGATTGATGATAATGAATTGTGTAATAGGTTAAAGTGATTGGTTTCTTAATTTATATTATTTTATATGATGCCAAGGCAGTTAGTATTTAGTTTAGCACGAAGGACTTCTCGCTTTACGATTTGGACTTAGAAACAACTTTAGAAACTGGTCAAAAATCCACAAAAATGACGGAAAAGCGCTATGACAAGTACACCAAAAATTAATATACATCAATCTGGGCCATCGGATACCGTTGACCATGTTTAACCACTAAATGATTTTTCTGAAGAAAACCAGTATCTATGGACTTGGAGGTTATATAAAACAAGAGATTTTGACAGGTAATCGAGCGTTTAAATACTATCACTGTCACAAAAAATTCTCATTTGGTCACCCACCGGTCAATTTTTATCCGACCTTGAAATCACCTACAACAGCGTTTTCAAAGATTAAATCTACTTTTCATGTGGTTCATTTCAATGTGGTTTGTTGTGTCACGTCTCTAGACTAAAAAAAAATCGAAAATCCTCTTTCAACCACCCACCGGTTAATTTTTATCCGACCTTGAAATCACATATTACAGAGTTTTCAAAGTTTCGTATACTTGTCAGATGCTTTCAGGGGTGATCAAAAGCCGAAAACGTTAGAATTTGCCGTGTCATGACGTTGGCCCATGAAAAATCGCAAATCTTGTTTCTGGTTAATTTTTATCCGACGTATACCAGAATGTTGTTTTTTTTGGTATTTTTCACCTATTTTGTGAGGTATTCAAATACTCAAAACGGTATAGTTTCTTGTTTCCCGTCTTAATACAATAAAAAGTGCAAAATCGTTATTTAACCATCCACTGGTTAATTTTTATCCGACCTTGAAGTTTTCTGTAACAAGTTTAAGTTTATCGCAGTTTTTATCAACTTTAAGAGGTGGTAAAACGCGTAACATATTACAAGTTGTTATCTCAGGTCTCTAGATCAGACAAAATCAAATTCGTAGTTTAACAATCCACTGGTTAATTTTTATCCGACCTTGAAGTTTTCTGTAACAAAAATATTGAAGTTCATCGCTGTTTTTATCAACTTTAAGAGGTGGTAAAACGCGTAACATATTACAAGTTGTTATCTCAGGTCTCTAGATCAGACAAAATCAAATTCGTAGTTTAACAATCCACTGGTTAATTTTTATGCGACCTTGAAGTTTTCTGTAAGAAAAATTTTTTGGTTCATCGCAGTTTTTATCAACCTTAAGAGGTGGTAAAACGCTTAAAATATTACAAGTTGTTGTTTCAGGGTTCTAGATCAAAGAAAATCCAAATTAGTAGGTTAACCATCCACCGGTTAATTTTTATCCAACCTTTAAGTTTTCTGCAACAAAAATTTTAAGTTCATCGTATTTTTTATCTACTTTAAGAGGCGGTAAAACGATTAAAATATTACAAGTTGTTATTTCAGGTCTCTAGATCAGACAAAATTCCAATTCGTAGTTTAACAATCCACTGGCTAATTTTTATTTGACCTTGAAATTACAAATACTCGATTTTTGGAAGTTTTTCGCAATTTTTATAAACTTTAGGAGGTGGATAAACGCTGAAAATATTACAACTTATTGTTTCAGGCTTCTAGATCAGAGAAAATTGAAACTCGTTGTTTGACTATCCACCGGTTAATATTTATCCGACCTTGAAGTTACAGACAGTCGATTTTTAGAAGTTTTTCGCAAGTTTCATAAACTTTAAGAGGCGGATAAACGTCGAAAATATTACAACTTATTGTTTCAGGCAGAAAATAGAAATTGGTCGTTTGACCAATCCATTGGTTAATTTTTATCCGACCTTGAAATTACTTATCACAGCGTGTCACAGCTTTTACAAAGCTTAATATACTTTTTAGAGATTTTCAAAGGTGGCCAAGAACTGAAAATGTTAGAGTTTGTTGCGTCACGTCTCTAGATCACTATAAAAAGCAAAAATCATTATCTGACCACCAACCGGTTAACTTTTATCCGACCTTGAAGTTTTCTGCAACAAAGATTTTTAAGTTCATCGCAGTTTTTATCAACTTTAAGAGGTGGTAAAACGCTTAAAATATTACAAGTTGTTGTTTTAGGTCTCTAGATCAGACAAAATTCAAATTTGTAATTCAATAATCCACTGGCTAATTTTTATTTGACCTTGAAATTACATATAACAACGTTTCTAAAGTGTAGTACACCTTTTATGGTATTTTAAAAAAGCTGAAAATGCTAGAATTTGTAGTGTGATATCTCTAGACCACAAAAAATAAAACATCTATATTTGACCATTCACCGGTTAATTTTTATCCGATCTTGAAGTTACAGATACTCGATTTCTAGATTTTCGCAATTTTTATAAACAGGAGGTGGATAGACGCTGAAAATATTACTTACTTATTGTTTCAGGCAGAAAATAGAAATTGGTCGTTTGACCAACCTACTGGTTCATTTTTATCCGACTTCGAAATTACTTATCGGAGCTTTTACAAAGCTTAATACATTTTTTAGAGATTTTCAAAGGTGGTCAAAAGCTGAAAATGTTAAGAGTTTGTTGCATCACGTCTCTAAACTACAAAAAAAAACTTCTTCTTCTTCTTAATCTTGTACCTTCATACTGTGTATGTATTTCTCTCTTCACAGTTTTCTGTTTTTTGTTTCTTCCTTTACTCCTTGCCATTGAATACCTCGTTTATTGCCTTCTTCTCTTACTCCCTTTTCCCGTGTCTTCCTAGGTCTTCCTCGTGGCATTTTACCTGTTGTTTTTGTTTCATATACTCTTCTTGGAAGTCTTCCCTCTGGCATTCGGCAAACATGTCCGAACCATCTTAGCTGATTTTCTTCTATTTTGTCGTTTACGGGCTCTATTCGTAGTTGTTGTCTAAATGTTTCAGTTCTTATTTTGTTTCTTCTTGTTTTGTTTTTAATCTTCCTTTAGTAGGTATATCAATTGTTTCTCTGTCTATCCCTCTTTTTCTAGTGTTTTCCAAATGTTTTCTCTTTTTATTGTGTCGAACGCTTTTTCGAGATCGATGAAGCATCGATGAATATGGGGTCTTGGGTGCTTCTGCCTGTTCTGAAGCCGCATTGTGTTTCCTCTCTTGTATTTTCTATGGTTGCTCTTCTCCTTTTCTCCAAAATTCTTGTTAATATTTTTCCTGTTGTACTTAAGAGGGTGATTCCTCCATAATTCTTGAAATCTCTTTCGCCTCCATTTTTATATATCGGTAGCATTATACCTGTTTTTCAATCATTCGGTATTTTATTTGTTCTTACTGCTGTACTTAATATTTCAAGTAATTACTCCGATGCTTCCTTTCCTAAAATCAAAAGTCATTATTTGACGACCAACCGGTTAATTTTTATCCGACCTTGAAGTTACATCTACCCAAATTTGCAAAGTTCATTACATATTCTATTAGGTAGTAGTTTATGATACTGGACGTTTAATCGCCCTTTTAATCGTTAGAAGAACTGCTTCCGTTTTCTTAAGAGCCAGCTGCAGTCACTTCAATTCACGGAGTTCATTCGGTTAATGTGACATCTTTGGAAAACTTGCCATCAAACAGCTTCATCTCGATCAAACCATGTTTCAAAAGAGAGGGCCCAAAACGGAGTCTTGCGGAACTCCACTATTTATATTGTTTATAGGTGTTATTTAAGGAGAGAGGGAGTGGGAAAGTTTGTACAGAAAAAATAATTTTTAAAACATATTTAATCTATAAGCGACAAAATATTATATTTAAACGAAACAAAATAAATACAAATCAGATTGGTGTTAATCACATAAATAACAAATCTTCATTTTCATTTATGTTAAGTATTCAGTGTAGTGTTTGTATAAGAATCTTTCGTGCCTGAAGAGATCTCGAATTGGATCAGAATGACGACGTAAGTTGTGACAGCCGCGATTACCTGAAATGATTCAAAAATGTAAAAATTTACATCGTGGATGATGAGATATCTTACTCTATGAAGTAACGTCCAATCCAAAGCGAAGAAACCATACGCCGTGAAGGATAATTTATTGTTGTACAACTGTAAGGATATCAGTTGCAGATGTTTCGTCCTTTGATTGATGTCGTCTTTGCTAGCTAAGTTGTTCCATATATCATGGATGTAGGTGGCCGTTTTCTGCGCCTGTAACAAAAGTTATATTTTGGAATCGATTTTTAAAACAAATTTGATCATCCTGATCGGATAAATCCTCCTCGTTTCACTCCTACCTGGCTCTCAACCTTTAACCACATTCGAATAACGAAGCTGACTTTTAGGACGATTTCCCAAATCCAAAAGAGGGAGAAATACATCAGAACAACATCAGCTCCTTTCCGTTTGAAAACGGCTATTATAGTTATCGTTGTATAATGCATTAATAACACTACTATGGTTATACCAATAGCTGCACACCCTATCGTTGCAGGTGAAGTAACTAAATTATAGTCCTCAGAAATTTTTGTAAGCCGGCGATGTAAATGAGCGTAGCGTCTGATTCTGCGGGCATTGTATTCTATTTGGTGAGTTTTAATTATTGTAGCTGCTTCTAATTTTCCGTTTAAAATGATGAAAAGTTTGTGGATGTGTTTTAAAATTGAATACGTGAGGAAATCGTTGATTATAGCGACCCAAATTCCGGAGAAAAATACGATTCGATTTGCTAAACTTTGGGAATTAATTTCTATAACAGAATACTCACCGATATAAAAAATTAGATTTAAAACAAGTATGCAGTTAAAGATTAAAAAATCGAAATTGTACTTGTAAGTTAAATAACAACCCCTGGTTAATTTAAAATGCATCTCTTCAATTCCAAGCAATATTTTGTAGTGGAATTTCCTAACAACCACAAAATATAACGGCCTCAATGCTGTCACGATAATATTAGTTATGAAATAAACCAATTCGGAGAAATACATGATCCGAACCCCTCCTCCAAAATTCTCTGATAAAATCTAATCGATATTGGTATGCAATAGAAGAAAATTAAATAAAATGGTATCGCCAGAATGAAATCCGCCACTTTGGATTTATTTTCGGAATTTATAAACCCGCAACCGAATATGTTCGCTAAAAAAAGTGTGTTCTTGATCTCCTCTAAAAAGGACTTGTTCGTTTTTGTGAAGAACAGCTTCGAAATTTTATTTTTCAACCCCATCATGGTTTAGAGAGTACTGGAAAAAATGTCTTTCTTTCGATCGTTTTTATTAAAGTGTAGCGTGTTTATCTAGGGTTGATCGGGTTGGGGGAAAGGGGAGGGTTTCTAGAAAAATATTGTCTTGAGAATTGTTGATGTATCGCTTTAATTTTCGTTTTAATACCTGTTATTATCTTTGAAAGGTGGTAAATGGATATTTTTAATCTTCAATTTTGTGCTTTTAAATGTATATTGTTATCATAATGTAAGTTGGGGTAATAAATTGTGATATACATACATGATTTGTTGGTTTGTTCGTGTTGGTCCTGCATTGATACATTTGTCAAGTCATCGTATTGGGCGATAATCTAGCTATATAGTCATTTCGTCACTTTAATTAAGTATATTAAAAAAAACATACGTTGTTGTCCTTAAAAAGTAATATTTGAAACTATAAAAATGCAAGATGTTTAATTTTTAAGGGGCATAACCTAAAAATGCTTTCGTTTATACAGAGTGTCTCAGAAAAGAAGTACTGAATCGAACCCTATATTTTATTACATTTTTAGAATCTACTATAAAATCAACATACTTTTCATATTTTCTCTAATAGATGTCATAATATGATCTTGTTGTTGTAATCGGTTGGGTGTTCTTTAATTTCATCAAGTAATTAATTGCCTTAGGTATACGACTTTATCATTTCATCTATAGTTATTCCTAATTGAATTCTAATCTTCTATTCAAATAACGATTAATATGTCACCAGTATGTATCTGTTTCTCTCCAATTTAATTAGAATAAGGTAGTTTATAGTTATTGAACTTCTACGTGGTAAATCCGACCGTGAGGTTTTTTAGGAGGAGAAATCTACCCTCAACCAACATCTTCGTGGGTGGTGAGAGCTTCTCCGGTCATCAAATGTTCGGTACCTTGGTGTCACTCTTGATACACGTCTCACCTTCGGGTAGCACTTTTCTGACAGGTTTTCCATAGAGATTTGGATATCCCAACTCTAGATCCTAGATCCACCCTAAAGAGGATCCATCCAATAACAGAGCCAAGTTACGACTTAATCACCACCTCTACAGACTAATAAATTTCTGAACCTCCGCGGTGAGACCGAACTGTTCCCAGTAGAGGTTACAAGGATGAAAGATGTCCCATCCAGTCTTGGAAAAAAATTAGGATATGGCAAATAACAAGTAAACATTTTTGGCATGTGCCTTTTCTTAAGAAGCACAACGAAGAACAAATTCGTGCTACTGCAGCAAGATAACGTGCATTTTCAAATTCTCTTTTTAAGAGGAGACCACCAATAAAAAAGAATATTTAACAGTATTAGGAACTGGGAATGGATGTGAAACTTTAACAAGGTTACCATTATAAATGAAGAAGATGACTTTACAACTTTTAAGCTTCATTGGATAACTGGATAGGTAATCCACACGATTAGTCATTGTTGCTTCTGAGAAGTTCTGGAGGAGGTAAGTGACAAACGCTGGAAAGGAAAAATGTGAGCAACAGGTGGGATTTATAGACTGAACTGGAAGGTGTAGGTTATTTATGAAGAAACAGTGATATTCCAAAAGAGCTATTACAGCTGTTGTCCAGGCAACTATGAAGAGAATAGAAATAATGGTGAAATAAATGCAAAATAACTTGTAAAAAATATATACTTCGCCACAGGAATGTTAGAGGAGTAATTCATTCCAAACACAGCAAGCTAAAAGAGGAACAGAAACAGCAAAGTCAGAAGGAAATTGAAGAAAGACGCAAAAGAAATTGCTAAGCATTTTATATTGTTGCCGCTTTGAATGAAAATATCCGCGATACTATGAAGTGAAAAATGTTCAAAAAACTAGAACAATCATCAGAACTTCAGTTTTCGAAAAACGATGGGCTAACTTTACTTCATAATTTATTACTCAACAGCAAATTCCAAATCCACAAAAAGAACTTCAAATTGGGCCGGTTGCCGCAATGGTTAGGCGGCTAGTCAGTGATATGGGAGATCGTTGGGGTGCGTGGTTCAATTCTCCGAGGGGATGGTGACATTTTTCTGTGAGAATTGCATCGCAATCGATGTACTATTCAGTATTATAAACGGCGAGATAGTGCTGCAAGGCCATCGAACACATTTATAAACACATACGGATACTAACAACACAGCAAGAGTTGGATGGTTGTCAGATAAACAGTACAACTTAAGAAGCCTCTGAAACTAGTGCTCAACACTCATTATAGTTAAAAAATTAAATATTTGAAAGTGAACTCAAAAATATCATTATAGTTAATGGAGGACGTTGTAAGATACGAAGGAGCGTTTTTATATTCGCGGAATAAGCGGGTTGTAGGGGGGTGATTAGGCGCATTGGGGGCGTGGCCTGTGCAGCAACTCATAATTAGTATAAATACGAAGTTTCATTGTTATTAGACAGTTAGTCTTTGAGCTATTCGTCCACAAAGTAACATAATCAGGAGTGAAAAGTGAAATATGGAAAAAAACGAATATCGTGCCGTTATAAAGTTCCTACCAGGCAAGGAAAATCAGTCGCGACCATAATGAATGAGATGTCATTGGTTTACGGCGACTCTTGTCCAGGAAAAACCATGGTGTACAAATGGCATAGTTTATTTAAACAAGGAAGGGAATCCCTTGAAGACGACCCGAGGCCGGGCAGGAGCATTGAGGCGACCACGCCAGCACTTATCCAAAAAGTTGAAAAAATTGTACTCGAAGATGCTCGACTAAAGAAAAAACAACTCGCAGAAATGGTTGGAGTATCCGATACAACAATTTTTAAAATCCTATACGATCATTTCGGCATGTCTAAGGTCAGCGCAAGATGGGTGCCGAGAATGCTCACGCCGTCGCAAAAACAACAGCGCGTAGAGTGTTCGCGTGCATTTTTGGACCTCTGTAATGAAGACAAGGATGGTGTATTGAGTCGAATTGTTACTGGAGACGAAACTTGGGTTCATCATTATGAACCTGAGTCCAAACAAGACTCCATGCAGTGGCATAAAAAGGGCCCAGCACCTCCCAAGAAATTTAAAGTGTCACAATCAGCTGGGAAACTCATGGCAACGGTATTTTGGGACCCGGAAGGAATATTGTTGATTGATTATAAAGATAAAGGTGTTTCTATAACCGGAGAATATTACGCTTCAATATTAGAGCGACTAAAAGAAGCCATTAAAGAGAAAAGACGGGGAAAATTGACGAAAGGTGTGCTGCTTTTGCACGACAACGCGCCCGTCCACAAGAGCCGCGTTGCGTTAGCTGCCCTGCATAAGGTGGGCTTCGAAATTGTGAATCACCCATCCAACAGCCCAGACCTGGCCCCGAGTGATTATTACCTGTTTCCGAAAATGAAAAAAGAGCTGCGGGGTAAAAAATTTACTGCCGATGATGAAGTCAAGGAGGCAGTTTCGGCGTATTTTGCAGATAAAGAGAAATCATTTTTTTATGAGGGTATAAATAAATTAATTGAAAGATGTGAAAAATGTATCCGTCTTGCAGGTGAATATATTGAAAAAGAAAAATAATTTGGTTTTTTTATTTCCACCGCTTATCCCCCATTCCGCGAATATAAAAACGCTCCCTCGTATCACTTCTTGACATTGCTGTTGCCATTTTCCATACGTATGGAAAAAACATGACAAGACATGTGTGGTAATGATAAGGTAGTCACGACTTGCTGCATTGCTCTTGACTCCATGAAGCAGGCTAGCTACAGAATCAATACTAACTGCTGGAAAGGTGAATTTGACATCGCTGTCTTTAGAAGAACAATAAGAAGTCATTAATGTAGCATTGAAGGTCCTGTACAAGAAAAGTTAATTAGATTTTTTGGATTATCTAAAGAAGGCAGAACTAGAACAGTATCCGTCCTGACAGTAAATTTTTCTAGTCGTTTCCAAGCCATCTTCGATTGGAGATATTGAAACTAGCCTATTTTTCTTTTTAACTGCTATCCTACGGAGATTCCTAAGAGGTTTATAAAATATTTCAGGTGTGAAGGGAAAGCAGACTTTTTGAACTTGTCTAACGGCTCTTCTCGTAAGAATCAGTACTAACCTGTGACTATGGAGATAATCGCATCAAGCCAGTCCATTATTTTGTATTTGGGCTATAAGTTCAATAAAAAAGAATATACGTCAGCAGTGACATCTTGTGGAGTTGTACCTACAGAAATTGTTCAGGCAACATAAAAACAGACAGTACCGTGACTAGCATATTGAAGCAGGTAGAACATTCAATATGTGCAGAGCCGCGCCAACACTCGGTGGCGCCTGTGTGCAAAAATTTTCGTGGCGCCCATAAAAATTCAGTTTTCAAAAACATATTTGGTTTTGGTTTTGTTAAATAAAAATAGTAGGAATAGTAGGAAATTTATTAAGTATAGAGTAATAAAGGTATTATTAATTACTAAAATCTATGAAGAAGAAATAACAAGAAAAAAACACACACACACAGATAAAGGACTCGATTTGGTTACTACAGTTCCAAGGTTCCAAAGTTCCATTCTCTTAAAAAACAATCGACAATAGACTAAACTGGAAGGTATAGGTCACCTATGAACAAACAGTGATATCCCAAAAGAGCTATTACAGGTGTTGTCCAAGCAACTTGGAAGAGAATAGAAATAATGGTGAAATAAATGCAAAATAACTTCAAAAAATATATACTTCGCCACAGGATTGTTAGAGGAGTAATTCATTGCAAACACATCAAGCGAAAAGATGAACAGAAACAGCAATGCCAGAAGGAAATTGAAGAAGGACGCAAAAAAATTGCTAAGCATTCTATATTGTTCCTGGTTTGAATGAAAATATCCACGATACTATGAAGTGAAAAATGTTCAAAAAACTAGAACAATCATCAGAACTTCAATTTTCGAAAAACGATGGACTAATTTTACTTCATAATTTATTACTCAACAGCAAATTCCAAATCCACAAAAAGAACAATAAAATAATATCTAACTTCAAATTGGGCTAGTAGTCGCAATGGTTAGTCGGCTAGCCAGTGATGTGGGAGATCGTTGGGGTGCGGTGTTCAATTCTTCGAGAGGACGGTGACACTTTTTTGTGAGAATTGCATCGCAATCGATTTCCATCATCAGAACTTCAGTTTTCGAAAAACGATGGGCTAACTTTACTTCATAATTTATTACTCAACAGCAAATTCCAAATTCACAAAAAGAACTTCAAATTGGGCCAGTAGCCGCAATGGTTAGGCGGCTAGTCAGTGATATGGGAGATCGTTGGGGTGCGGTGTTCAATTCTTCGAGCGGTGACATTTTTTTGTGAGAATTGCATCGCAATCGATTTACTATTCAGTATTATAAATGGCGAGATAGTGCTGCAAGGCCATCGAACACATTTATAAACACATTTGCGGATACAAACAACACAGCAAGAATTGCAGCGGTAGTCAGATAAACAGTGGAGCTTAAGAAGTCCCTGTAACTAGCGCTGAAGACTCATTATAGATGAAAAATTAAATATTTGAAAGTGTGCTCAAAAATATCATTATATTAAGTGGAGGAGATTGCAAGATATGACTTCTTGACGTTGTTGATGCCATTCTCCATACGTATAGAAAAAACATAGGAGACTAAGCAAGAATTCAGGATATGTGTGGTAATGATAAAGCAGTCACGACCTACTGCATTGCTCTTGACCCCATTAAGCAGGCTAGCTACAGAATCAATACTAACTGGTGAGAAGATGAATAAGAAGTCATTAATGTAGCAGAACTAGAGCAGTATCAGTTCTGATATTAAATTTTGCTAGTCGTTTCCAAGCCATCTTCGATTGGAAAAATTGAAACAATCCTAGCGAGATTCCTAATTCGCAAGCTCAGCATCAGCTTGATGTTATCGGTAAGCCATGGGGTGGATCGTCTGGATGTTTTTGTCCTACTACAAAATGTGACACTTTAGAAATTCAACCTCAGAATTTTCTTTTGGAATGGCGGCTTCTGCGGGGATGAAGATCGTGGCCACAGTTTTGTTTTGGGATGCCGAAGGAATTATCCTTATAGACTTCTTACTGAGACGTGATGTGTTGTTCCCTTAGGTCAATGCTTCTGCCCACAGGAGCTGTATTTCAATGACCGCAATTTATAATGGCAGGCTTTGGCTCCCTCTAGTTACTTCCATGTATTCCCCAAACTCAAAGAACAGCTTTTGTCTGAGAGCGTTATAGCTCATCGTTATACCAAGTGTGTCAACGTCTTAGGGGACAATGCTGAATGGTGGCGTTGCTTATATTATAAATTTTATTTACTATTATTTCGACTCACCTCATTTTGTATGTCCATCCTGATTTTAATCACGTACCAGATAAATAATACTGTGCAGAAATTACACCAACAGTAGCATGATGTTAGTACAGGATCAATTCGACCATGAGTAAGTGCAACCTTAACAGCTGATATACAAATATGTACGCCATTAATTAGAAGGACGAATACCGTTAATAAAGTTCCGGCCATGCTCGTATTGAAAAGATTACCGTTATCCAAAAGCATTCTGCTCAAAACATCATGGGCGAAACAGTTTTGCTTCAATACCATTTCAGGATTACTGTTGATGCAATCATGAAAGCTTGCATTGATAATCGAGAACATTTTATGGATTTCAGTGAAGATAGTTCGCGTTATGAATAGTTCTATAATCACGAATTCAAATTCCATACTATAATACAGATAAGCTTCAATTACGGCTAGCATAGAGCTTGAAAAAAGTGCAATCGAATTAGATATCATCATAGCGATTGTAACTATCAAGATGATAACCAATTCTTTCTTTAAATGGTTATATTTTAGATTGTAATTGTCAAGATGTTGGCCCAAATTGTCCAGTTGAATTAGGAAATGTTTTAATTTTGTTCTGTAGACGTAGTAGGTTGCATATCTGGAAACCACATCGAAAACTGTGCTCACATAATATGTAAAATTTGCTATTCTGGTTACGTTTGTGATATTCAGGAATCTAATTGAAAAAGAATTGATTGAGGTTGTATATCCTGTCTGTAGCAAACAAAAAAGCAGCGGTAATGGATACGTGAATACTGAAAACTTTTGAAAAAAGTTCCCGTTTGTTTCAATCCTGAAGTAAATGATGCCGAAAAATTGTCCTAAATACAACACTGGTTTAAGGTAGGTAAGTAAGTTAATTTTAAATTCTCTTGGCTCCATAGTTTTGTTCTAATTAAAGTTACCCCTGTTTGATAAACTTTTCTTCTTCAGTACACTGTTTGGTATGGTTGTTTTCACCTAGTTTGCGCTCATAATCGACCGAGTGGTTTTAACTATCTGAAGTAATTGATTTCTAATTGAATGTCATCTATTTAAAGAAGCAATTTGTTAGAAGTGGGTAATTACATATCTATAGTTTGACGTCTAACTTTTACAATACAATTTGATAATTGACATCTTCTTTTATTACATTGTAAGTATATTATTTTTGTAAATAGGACTCTTTTATTGGTGGGAAGAGGTCTCGTATGCAAACAATTGGCTCAATTGAAACTTGAACTTGAACGGATAAACGAGGTATATCACGACACTGATACTTTTGTTCCTGAAGATGCACCAATCCTATCTTTCGAAAATCAACCATTTACAAATTTTCCAGTCTTGAACTTGATTCAAAACTCTCTTGACATCAGTATTGCTTTAGATGAATTTTGTAGAAAATTACGTGGTGCCATCTACAAATTAAAAACATTTTCTAGGACCTTTTTGCCTTCTGAATGCCTAAAATGAGGAGAACTATTCTTTCTTTATCAGTTATCAGAACAAATTTCTAATCAGATTAAACTAGATTGTTACCAAAATTCTAAAACCTTCATATATTACGATTCATGAAAAAATTCTTAGAAAACGGACCTTGATTGTATATTCGAAAGCGTTGTACCTATTTGTTGAGAGATATGTCGACGTGGATATGAACAAACATCTAGAGTTGCACACTTTTATGTCGTAATCGAGATGAGAGGGTGGTACAGTAAGGCGCGCGCAAATATGGTTGTGGGAGAGAAAGGAGTTTGGTAATGGTGGTGTTGTTTCTATAATACATTTAGCTTACTAGAGTCTTGACTCACCTCATTCTGTATATCCATCCTGAGTTTAATCGCGTAACATATAAAACATATTGTGCCAAAATTACAGCAAAAGTACCATGAAGTTAGTATTGGATCAATTCGACCGTGAGCGAATAAAATCGCAATAGCTGACGTCCAACTATGAAGGGAATGAGTTGAGAGTATAAATATCGTTAATAAAGTTCCGATTATACTGGTATTGAAAAGATTACCGTTATCTAAAAGTATTCTGCTCAAAACGTTATGAACGAAGAAGATGTGCTCCAATAACACGTCACGATTACTGTCGACGTAATCATGAAAGCTTTCATTGATAACTGAGAACATTGTATGGATTTCAATCAAAATAGTTCGCGTTACGAGAAGTTCTATAAGTATGAATTGAGCTTGTAAGCTGTGATATAGTAGAGTTTCAACGGCAGCCAATATAGAGCTTGAGAAAATAGCAACTAAATTAGATACGATCATAGTAAGTGAAAGTATCGTAAACATTGTTAATTCCTTCCTTAATCGTTTAGGTTTAGGATTGTAATTTTCCAGATTTTGTGCCAAATTATCCAATTGGATCAGAAATAGTTTTAATTTTGTTTTGTACGTGTAGTAGGTTAGATATCTTAAAACCAAATCGAAAACTGTGGTTAAATAATATAGAAAATTTGATATTCGAATTATATTTGTGCTATTCAGGTATGTCATTGAAATATAATTGATTGAGGTTGTATATCCAAAGCGGACCAAACAACAGATTATCGGTAAAGGATATGTGAAGTTTAATAAATTTTGAACGACGCTTCCGTTTTTTCCAATCCTAAAGTAAAAGATACCGAAAATTTTTCCTAAATACAAGACTGGTTTAAGATAATTTAGGAAGTTAACTTTAAATTTTCGTTGCTCCATATTCTTGTTATATAGAAGTTTACAAGACTGTAGTAGAAAACTCTTTGATCTTGTTGTTGTAATCGGTTGGGTGCCCTTTAGCTTCATCAAGTAATTGACTTACGTTGACTTTATCATTTCATCTATAGTTATTCCTAATTGAATTCTAATCTTCTATACAAATAACGATTAACATGTCACTAGTACTTGTCTGTTTCTCTCCAATTTAATTAGAAGAAGGTACTTTATAGTTATTGAATTTCTACGTGGCCAACATCTTCGTGGGTGGTGAGAGCTTCTCCGGTCATCAAATGTTCGGTACCTTGGTGTCACTCTTGATACACGTCTCACCTTCGGGTAGCACTTTTCTGACAGGTTTTCCATAGAGATTTGGATATCCCAACGCTAGATCCTAGATCCACCCTAAAGAGGATCCATCCAATAACAGAGCCAAGTTACGACTTAATCACCACCTCTATAGACTAATAAATTTCTCAATCTCCGCGGTGAGACCGAACCGTTCCCAGTAGAGGTTACAAGGGTGAAAGATGTCCCATCCAGTCTTGGAAAAAAATTAGGACATGGCAAATAACAAGTAAACATTTTTGGCATGTGCCTTTTCTTAAGGAGCACAACGAAGAACAAATTCGTGCTACTGCAGCAAGATAACGTGCATTTTCAAATTCTCTCTTTAAGAGGAGACCACCAATGAAAAAGAATATTTAACAGTATTAGGAACTGGGAATAGATGTGAAACTTTAGCAAGGTTACCATTATAAATGAAGAAGATGACTTTACAACTTTTAAGTCTTCATTGGATAACTGGACAGGTAATCCACACGATTAGTCATTGTTGCTTCTGAGAAGTTCTGGAGGAGGTAAGTGACAAACGCTGGAAAGGAAAAATGTGAGCAACAGGTGGGATTTATAGACTGAACTGGAAGGTGTAGGTTATTTATGAAGAAACAGTGATATTCCAAAAGAGCTATTACAGCTGTTGTCCAGGCAACTACGAAGAGAATAGAAATAATGGTGAAATAAATGCAAAATAACTTGTAAAAAATATATACTTCGCCACAGGAATGTTAGAGGAGTAATTCATTCCAAACACAGCAAGCTAAAAGAGGAACAGAAACAGCAAAGTCAGAAGGAAATTGAAGAAAGACGAAAAGAAATTGCTAAGCATTTTATATTGTTGCCGCTTTGAATGAAAATATCCGCGATACGATGAAGTGAAAAATGTTCAAAAAACTAGAACAATCATCAGAACTTCAGTTTTCGAAAAACGATGGGCTAACTTTACTTCATAAGTTATTACTAACAGCAAATTCCAAATCCACAAAAAGAACTTCGAATTGGGCCAGTAGCCGCAATGGTTAGGCGGCTAGTCAGTGATATGGGAGATCGTTGGGGTGCGTGGTTCAATTCTCCGAGGGGATGGTGACATTTTTCTGTGAGAATTGCATCGCAATCGATGTACTATTCAGTATTATAAACGGCGAGGTAGTGCTGCAAGGCCATCGAACACATTTATAAACACATACGGATACTAACAACACAGCAAGAGTTGGATAGTTGTCAGATAAACAGTACAACTTAAGAAGCCTCTGTAACTAGTGCTCAGCACTCATTATAGTTAAAAAATTAAATATTTGAAAGTGAACTCAAAAATATCATTATAGTTAGTGGAGGACGTTGTAAGATATCACTTCTTGACATTGCTGTTGCCATTTTCCATACGTATGGAAAAAACATAAGAGACATGTGTGGTAATGATAAGGTAGTCACGACTTGCTGCATTGCTTTTGACTCCATGAAGCAGGCTAGCTACAGAATCAATACTAACTGCTGGAAAGGTGAATTTGACATCGCTGTCTTTAGAAGAACAATAAGAAGTCATTAATGTAGCATTGAAGGTCCTGTACAAGAAAAGTTAATTACATTTTTTGGATTATCTAAAGAAGGCAGAACTAGAACAGTATCCGTCCTGACAGTAAATTTTTCTAGTCGTTTCCAAGCCATCTTCGATTGGAGATATTGAAATTAGCCTATTTTTCTTTTTAACTGCAATCCTACGGAGATTCCTAAGAGCTTTATAAAATATTTCAGGTGTGAAGGGAAAGCAGACTTTTTGAACTTGTCTAACGGCTCTTCTCGTAAGAATCAGTACTAACCTGTGACTATGGAGATAATCGCATCAAGCCAGTCCATTATTTTGTATTTGGGATATAAGTTCAATAAAAAAAGAATATACGCCAGCAGTGACATCTTGTGGAGTTGTACCTACAGAAATTGTTCAGGCAACATAAAAACAGCAGTACCGTGACTAGCATATTGAAACAAGTAGAATATTCAATATGTGCAGGGCCGCGCCAACACTCGGTGGCGCCTGTGTGCAAAAATTTTCGTGGCGCCCATAAAAATTCAGTTTTCAAAAACATATTTGGTTGAAAACAACAAACAAAAATTTATTAAGTATAGAATAATAAAGGTATTAATAATTACTAAAATTTATGAAGAAGAAATAACAAAAAAGTCACAGATAAAGGACTCGATTTGGTTACTACAGTTCCAAGGTTCCAGAGTTCCATTCTCTTAAAAAACAATCGTATGCTGAATAATACGTATTGTTTCAATTCCCCCATTTTTACCTTTTACTTTAAATTTAACTATTTTCAACATTTAATGTCCTAACTTCATTTAACATTCATTACTTTATTACTTCTTCATAAATTACGTCCTAATGACAAGTGAACATTTTAAATTTAATTTTATTGTTACCCATACATTAAATATTTTACTACATGTGACCTGTCATCCATTTTGATAATTTTTCTTATTGACTGTAAGTATCCTTAATTTACTTTAGTTTTAACAATAAATGTAGATTCTAGCTGAAGATGGCCTTTGGCCGAAACATGTCCTAGATAATTATTAAAATTTTGTAAGGAAAAGAGGAAGTTTTTGTTATACAAATAAAAATATAAAAATTCAGTTTATTTTATCCTGGCCAACATGGTTACTTGCCTAATCGATCTACGAACACCGCTCTATTCAATTTTATTGGGGAAATTTATAGAACTATTGCCGATGGCAAATTCTGCTTGGCAATGTTCATCGACCTCTCAAAAGCTTTTGACTGTGTCAATCACTACTCCACAAATTTGAGAAATACGGCTTGTCACTCCAGTGGTTTCATTGGAATTCTCTACATCTTCCTTGTGTTATGGTGTGCCTCAAGGATCCATTCTCGGCTCTATACTTCTTTTTAATATATTTGAATGACCTTCACCTCGAAACCTAAATAGCCTGTTTTCGTACATACTAACAAACTTAGTAATTTCGGGATTCCTTTGTTTTAGCCGTTGGACGGAGTTTAATGTTGCAGATTAATAGTAATTAAAAAAAAAACTTATTATTAATTGGACTCACCTCAATTTGCACGTTCATCCTGATTCTAATCACGTACCAGATAAATAATATTGTGCAGATACTACACCAACAATACCACGATGTTAGTACCGGATCAATTCGACCACAACCGAATAAAATCTTGACACCCGATACCCAAGCATGAACGGAATTTGTCAAAAGAATAAATAAAGCTAAGAAAGTTCCATTTAAACTCGTATTGAAGAGATCGTTGCCGTCCAAAAGCAGCCTGCTCAAAACATCATGGGCGAAGCAATTTTGCTTCAATACCATCATGTCATGATTATCATTGAGTTGAAAGTCTTCATTGATAAGCGAGAACATTTTACGGATTTCGCTGAAGATAGTTCGAGTTATAAAAGTCTCCACGAGTATAATTTGGATGTGCAGATTGTAATAGAATGGGGCTTCGATGACAGTTAACATGGAGCTCGTAAGAATCGCTAGCATATCAGTTGTTATTATACTGAATGAAATTATAGCGATAATTGTTAATTCTTTCGTTAATTCACGTTTAATTAATCTATAATTACGTAGAGATTCGGCCAAATTACTCACTTGGATTAGGAAAGCTTTTAAATTCGTACTATAGATGTAATAGGTTGCATACCTTGAAAATAAATCGCATACTGTGCTCAAATAATACACAAATAAGGTTATTACGGTCACATTATTGATATTTAAGAACTTGATCGAAAAAGAATTGATTAAGGTCGCGTAGCCTAACCATAATAAACAAAATAGAACCGGTAAAGGATATATGAATTCTAATAAATTTTCGATAATATTCTTGGGCGTTTTAATCTTGAAAAGAACCACCCCGAAGAACTTTGCTAAACACAACACTGGTTTAATGTATGTTAGAAATGTAATTTGAGTGATGGTGCGCTTCATGTTTATATCTGGTTTCTTCAATTTTGTTCTATTCTACGAGCGTGTTTTGGAGAGACTGCTTGGTGTTTTTTTTTCGTCCTTTTATTTTCGTTCAATTGTCTGCACCCTTGCGTGTCTGCGTAAACTAATCTATAAAATACGATTATATCAATGGCATGAGCGTTGGAACGACTTCAATACTATCGTTTTCATTATATTTGATCTAACAAACAATTTATGTGAGCTTTAATTAATTATGAACGTCTCTTACAGGAATTTTATTTTTAGTCTTCAATATATCCGATTACTTGGATAGATCTTTCTTAGAAAGGTTTAGAAATAGAATCTTGCTTTAGTAACTTTAGGTTAAAAGCAACACTCACGGGCAGAAATGATGAATCAAAATTGAAATTTAGTTCCACTTGTGAACCAAAGCGGTTTTAATGCTGTTTTGGGTGATACTTTCTGCTTACTGGTTATCTGATTCAGAATACACCAAAGGTGTTCGATGGGGTTGACAGCTGTTGTCCCCAAACCAATGCATCATGCTCACTGATTTGTGACAAGAAATATTGTCTTGTTGGAATTTGACACTAAACATTCACAGCGTACCAAATTGCTGGAGAGAGGATCTGGTGGTCTTTATTCCCAAACAGGACAAGGAGACCTATACGAAAGCGAAGTCATTTCTTCTCAAAACTTTATGGAAAATAATTGATAGGCACTTCAGCTTTTACACGATAACCAATACGCCTATCAAACTCGAAAATTCTGCGAGTAGACTATTCATGAGCTTGCCTTTGGTAACAAGCAAATTGCACTAGCCATCTTTCTGGACATTTAGATCGCTTTCGACAGGACCTCCTTTTTGTCGATGGGAAAGGCGCTGCAAAAACGTGGAGTCAAGGCAACGGTGATGAGATGAGTCAACGCCATGATAAGAAACAGAACGGTTCATAATTCACAAAACCTATGCACTATAAAGGCAACCCTGGCAGCTGGCTGCCCACAATGAGTAGAGTTGTCACCTTTGCTGTGGTTCCTAGTGGTGGACGGCTTGCATTTTGATCATCGGACGGCGTCGAAATTGGATACATCGGACCAGAACATATTTGACCAATTATTGTGAAATGTTGGTGTCCAGGAGCCCACCCAAGTGACTTCTGTGTTATTTTCTGGAAGCCACGGTTTATTTCTAGTTTTGCATCCCTTCAGGCCCGCATTTGTGAGTTTTCTTCTTACAGTTCAAGCTAGAGCGTAGAATACCTAAATATCAATAGCGCAAAAGCGAGATTTCGGATGCGAATTTTGCGATATTAAAAATAAGCCAGGACTTCAGCTTGAACCCACTTTCAGAATTGACGAAGCAGAAGATGCTTCTCTCTGACTTGTTCGGCGCAGTAATATCATTAGCATTTTAGACGATGATGAGGAGCAATGTCAACTTTATTTTTCATAGATTCTAGCTTGGATAATGATGGATTGTCAGTCCTACTAGATCTGCCAAGAAGTTAGTGGTGATTCCATATACGGATTACCGTAACGTAACAATTGAAAACATCATTCGTTGCACTCGTTTTTAGGGCGATTCCACCAACATACTATCTTTCAATCCCAGATATATTTCCACTTTTAGGTCAAATGAAAAAAGAAATTAATTAAATATCAACTTCTCCTTCTGTTAGGAGCTAGAATGTCACACAGTTTGAAGACATTGTCTCTCTATCCTCTTATGTAGGTCCTTTTGGAGTTTGGAGATTAAGATATGGGAGGAGGGGTGGAGTGCTCGGTTCCTGGTGGATGTGGATCGCTGCTATGCGGATAGTTTTAGCGTTTTGTTTATTTAATCGTTTTCCATGCTAAAGACTATCCTCATCCTCACCCTGAGTGAGTACCTGTCAGGGTCCAGATCGGTGAGTTGGCTGAGATTATACTCCTCTACAGCGTCTTTCAGGCCAAGTTTGTAATTGAGCGCATCCAATTTCTTGCATTTAGACAACTCAGGCAAAATCAGTTCTATTAACAAGAGACGCTTCTATTTCTGCAACGGAGGCTGCTAACAAGGTAATTATGGTTGGCTATCCTTCTCTTTTGGCTCTTCTAGGTACCATACCGTACTGTGACGTTTTATTTTTGGCTCGTATTGAAAATACCACGATTCATCATCACCAGATACAATGGCTGATATGCTTGCCGGATTCCTTTGGGACATTCTAATATGTCTTTGCAACCCTGAACTTTACAATCTTTTTGGTATTATTTTTGAGCTTTCGATAGACTGTGCTTTTCGGTATCCCAGTTTCCTATTCGATGAATCCTGCTGACACATAGCGGTCGCTTCGAAGAATTTCCTGAAATTTTGTTCATTGCGAATGGTTTTTGGCGTT
This sequence comes from Holotrichia oblita, assembly GCA_023690525.1. NCBI lineage: Eukaryota > Metazoa > Arthropoda > Insecta > Coleoptera > Scarabaeidae > Holotrichia > Holotrichia oblita. The sequence goes on along the minus strand of CM043016.1, from coordinate 16,731,845 downwards.
ACTGCTCGGTAATCGTCCTCACAAGGTCCTCACGACCTCTAGGACTAATTTGAGAGTTTTCAGACGTTGAGAATTATGCACTACGTCTATACGAACTTTTCAACAAGAACCAGATGAATAGTAACTGTTCCAGAGCCATGAAAGCATTCAGTGCTGTCAGAATTGAATCAGCAGGACGATTCTCAATGTAAGCTCTAAAATTGGATATCACAAACGCACTGCTGAAGATAACACCGCCTAGTAGTGATATTGCAGTTCTAGGGAGCTTGCGTTCAACGTAGCATTATTCTCCAAAATTATTCTGCACAATCTATGGTGGTAATTATAGAGATTGATCAAAGAATCCATATTTTCGAGATAATCAGATCTAATTATCTTGTCATGTATATTTAAGTAAATTTCTGTTTTGTAAAAACTACTTTGACGATTAGTTCTAGTAATAAAATAAAACATTAATTGATTGCAATTGATTTGTCATCGATAAAAAACAATTTCTGTAGGTTCTTTCTATTCTAGACAAGCTTTCCACGGATGTTTTCACTTCTGATAAATTGCTACGCATTTGGAGCAGTTCAATACAAATTATTATTTTAACGAAACAACCGAAATGCCCCCATCATAGCTATGATGCTCCTGTGTGTTTGGAAATCTGATCTAGGGACTACTTTAGAAGATATTCGAATTTATTTTGGATCGTCTTTGTCAATGATTAATAGGTGTCTTCAACACGAAACCTGTGTAGCAATGTCTTCTATATTTCAATTCTATCCGGTTTAATTTTTTTAATTTAAAACAAAAGTCGGTACAACATTCAGAGTTGCGCTGATGAGATCTGGGAGGTCGGAACTACGTGGTCCACTAATGCTCGATCTATTTTATTGCTCTCGTTTGCTGGGGGCGATTCCAATAATAATAATTTTTCAGTTTATAAAAAATTTTCTTTTTATTTGTATTATACTAACGCTTGCTAGATATTTGTCAAAGGATCTATCAGTTTTCATCAGATTTAGGACAAAAATATTTAATAATATATATAACAAAAGCCTTTGTATGACGTCCATTTGCTGGAGCAAAAAAAATCATAATGTACGACAAGTGAATCCAAAATCGACAAAACCTTCTTCTCAATCATCCATAGATGATGGAGGAGGCATGGAGGCACTTGAGCATGGAAAAATTCTGAAAACTTATTTCCAGGAATTAGGATATTTCAAAAGATGCTGCCAGTCTCATGGAATACATCAGATTTTGAAAACAGTTTAGTTGAGTGAGGACCAGTTTTGAACAGAATTTGGAAGCTGCTTATTGGTTAATGGCAAACGAAGACGTGGTGAAGTGGTTAGGAGCTGGTATTGAAAGGAGATTAGTTGGTTGACCATGTTGTTTCCCTCCAGGAGTCAACGCCAAGAGAGCCAACACATGCTGATAGGATACTGGTGACGCTGGAAGCGGTAACTGCGTGAGGCAATTCTTTGCAAAAATTAAGAACTAGATTAATATCGCACGGCACGGAGTAAAACTTAAGCCATAAGCAAAAGGATCGTGAGCGAAACCAAGGGAGGTTGATCGTGGACGTCCAATGTCCATGCAAGAGGTGTGACATTTTTTGACGTATTTATGTTGCTGCTGTTTATGCTTCGACTTACTGCTCATGTTTTGCTTAAGGAGACACGCGTAGCAACGCGGAGACGGAGCCTCCACGATCTTAAACAGATTAGAAACCAACGATCCTCGATGAGGAGATCTAATTTGTCAAATAAAATGTGAGCAGGTTTAGTTAGTTTTGAGGTTGTGATCTGGTTTTGAAAGTAGCTTAATTGGTTGAGGGCTGGTTTCAAAATCATCCAGTTTCAAAACTAGGCTTTCAAATCCAGCTCACACCCAGTTTTTTTGCAGTATCTTTGGATGTATTCCGTGAGGGGATGGTGAGTTCCTCATAATGTACGACAAGTGAGTCTAAAATCAACAAAACCTTCTTCATGATCATCCACAGATGATGGAGGAGGCATGGGAAAACTTGAGCATGGACAAATTTTGAAACCTTATTTTTAGGAATTAGGATATTTCAAAAGATGCCGCCACTCTTATGGAATATATCAAAGAAAGCCGCCACTTCTACAGAATATATCAAAGGAATCCGATAAAGAGCTGGTTGTCAGCTGGATTAAAAAGCGGATTATCTAGTTTAAGGCTGGATTTGAAAACAGTTTAGTTGATTGAGGGTTGTTTTCAAGAAAGGTATTTTATTTCTCTAAGAAGGATTATTGCTTTGATGAATTTTTTCAAAGTTTACTCTGAAGAAATTTCTTTCTCGCTTTAGCACATTTCTTCCACGCGACGTCTTACCACACCATGGCCCCCCACGCCATTTAAGTGACGCCATTGTAGACGTGTTTTTACTTATTCGATATATAAAGTGAATTAAAAAAATAAATTTAAATGTTGAAATAACAGAAGACACGTTTACAGGTATGGGAGCACTTCAAAAAGAGAAAATTCTGAAGACTTACAATACATGAAAAGTAGCAGCCACCCCCATCAAAGAACGGCCGCCAGGGAGCTGGTTTTGAGTTGGTTGTGAGTTGGTTTCGAAAGTAGCTTGTTTGGTTGAGGACAGATCAAATAAGTTTTTTCCAAAATCAGCTCCAGCTATGCTATCAAAAACCAGCCCCCAAACGAGCTCAAAAAACCAGCTCTCTGTAGAATGCTTTTTAATTCCTGGAAATAGATCCTCAGGACTCTATTGACACCAACCAAATTGTTACAATGCAATCTTTAACGACTTACCTCAATCACCACGTCCACACGAATTTTCAACGAGAACCAGAGCAACATCGACGCTTCCAAAATCATGGGAACGTTCCAAATCATAAGGATCGCATCACTTGGTCGATTTTCAATAACACCCCTGACGTTTGAAATCAGAAAAGCACCACAAATTGTAACAGTTAATAACAGTGATAGGATAGTTCCTATTGAGCCTGTATTAAACGTGTCAATACAGTCTGAAATAATCTTGCTCAATTTATGATGGCAGTTACAAACGTCAATCATGACGACGTCCTTATTTGCGGCATATCTGCTAGATTCCAATAACTTACGGTTTATATTCAAGAACAATATCCGAACCTCATCCAGATATGTTTTTAATAAAAAGATCTCAGTGTGAATTAATTGGGAATGCCAGCAATAGATGATGTCCACTTCTGTAGATGCTACAACTGTGCTCTTTAGTCGAAACGTCAAATTGATAGCGGTTCGAAATATACTACAGATCGACCAAATTAATGTTTTCGTTCTTAAGCTTGGAGATTTTGACCGATCAATGATTAAGTATTCATCTAATTTATTGAGTTCATTTAAAAATGTCCTGATTCGATTACGATGTAAAAAATAAATTAGATATCTGTAGTAGACTGTAGATAAGATGCAACTGAAGAGAAGCAAGACACTGATAGCGTTCACGTTGTTATAGTTCATGTATCTCATGGATACAACGTTTGCTGGGGCAATGTAGGCGACCCGCAAGCAAATATAAGTTAGAGGTACCGGATATAACCAGTTCAAAATAGTCAAGATTTTGTTGTTCGATTTTTTAGTCCTAAAGAATACCATGCCCATGAATGTCCCCAAAAATAGAACAGGTTGGATGTACTCGAGAAAATTGGCTGAGTTTGGAACCTTTTTTTTGAAAGGAAGTTATTGATCTGGATATACGATTCGAGCTTTGTTGTAATTCTACCTTCAATTTTGGTACTATTATAATATTTATTGTTCAATTAGATACATACATATCGATTAGTTAATTAAATAAAGTGTTAGTTAATCAATTGCAACTTAAGACAAATTGAAATAGGGAGGAAACGGAATAAGAATTATAGGAGAAGAGAGGGGAAAACAGAAAATAACAACATGATAAACATAGCCTTTACAGACTTGGAGAAAGCATTCGATAGTGTACTAAGGAAAGAAATATTGGAAAGCTTGCATCAGTTGTGCGTTAATCACTTTAATCCCAACAGCGAATAGTACGTCGATCGGAATTCAATTCTCCTAGAAAAATATCACCGTCTTTCCACATAATTAAAAACTGGCTTCGATCGTTCCGCCACAACGATAGTCAGCCTTCTTTGATGACAAAGAGGATTCATATCAATTATTGAGAAGACCCTATATAATTAATATTTATAAAGGTTTTGGATCAAATCAGAAGAAAGCTACATGTAAGATGGAATCAACTAAACCTTGAAACACAATTTCTTAGACGCAACGCCTTGCTACACCATCCCATTCCACTAATCAATATATCAGCACTGAGGTTTTGGAAAATTCTGGAGACCTTGAGAAAGTTAGGTCAGACCTATTTCCAGGATTTAAAATACATATATCAAACGTAGTCACTACTCCTATAGAAGACATTAAATGAAACCGCTGGATACCTGCTTTTGAGTTGGTTTTGATGTGGTTACGAGCTGGTTTTGAAAGGAGATTAGCTGGTTGACCATTTTTGGCGGCACTTTAGCGTGGAAAAATTCTGAAAACTCGGAATCCGCGAAAGAGCTGGTCATCGTCTGGATTTGAAAGCCGATTTTCTAGTTCAAGGGCTGGTTTTAAAAACAGTTTAGTTGAGGGAGGACCAGTTTTGAACTGAATTTGAAAGTTGCTTATTGGTTAAGGGCAAACGAAGACGGCACTCCCATAGAAGACATTAAAGGAAAGCTCTGGATAGCTGGTTGTGAGTTGGTTATGAGCTGGTTACGAGCTGCTATTGAAAGGAGATTAGCTGGTTGACCATTTTGGCGTTGTTTCTCTCCAGGAGTCAACGGAGCCTCAACGCCTTTAGACAGATCACGAAATCAAGGATCTTCGATGAGGAGATCTATTTTGTTAAATAAAATGTGAGCAGGTTTTGAGGTTGTGATCTGGTTTCGAAAATAGCTTAGCTGATTGAGGACTAGTTTCAAAGTCAGCCAGTTTCAAAACTAGTCTTTAAAATCCAGCTCACACCTAGTTTTTTGGAGGTAATTTTTGATGTATTCCGTGAGGGGGTGGTGACTTCCATGCACAGGTGCCCCCGTGCCAACTCATAATATACGACTAGTGAATCTAAAATCGACGAAACCTTCTTCTTAATCATCCACAGATGATGGAGAAGGCATGGAGGAATTTGAGTATGGGAGTGTGGATCACTTCTACAGAATATATCAAAGGAACCAGAGAGTTGGCTGTCAGCTGGATTTGAAAGCGTATTATCTAGTTTAAGGCTGGTTTTGAAAACAGTATAGTTGAGTGAGGATCAGTTTTGAACTGAATTTGGAAGCAACTGATTGGTTATGGGCTAGTGTCAAGCTAGTTTTTAAGCAGTTTAGTCGATTGAGGGTTAGAACAACCTGTTAGTCCATTTTTTTAAACTGGGAGTTTCATTGTAGTAAATAAAGGTATAAATAAAGGCATTCAAAGTTTACTCTGAAGAAATTTCTTTCTCGCTTTAGGACATTTCTTCCACGCAACGTCTTACCATACCATGTCACCCCACGCCATTTAAATGCGCGTGCTGCCATTGTAGACAGTTTCATCAATAAAAAAAATTAATTTAAATAACGGAAGAGAATTTAAAGAACGACATGAGATAATTTTGAGAACAGTGGGAAAGTTAGGTCAGGACCATTTCTAAGAATTAGAATACTTCAAGAGCAGCAACTTCCATCAAAGAACGGCCGCCAGACAGCTGGTTGTGAGTTGGTTTCGAAATCAGCTTGTCTGGTTGAGGACAGGTTTCGAAGGTAGTTTATCTAGTTTCAAAACCGGCTCTCAACCAGATAAGGTCTTTTCAAAATCAGCTCGAAACCAGCCTTCCTCCAGCTATGCTCCTTTAAAAAACCAGCCAATCTAAAATCGACAAAACCTTCTTCTCAATCATCCACAGATGATGAAGGACGCATGTGAGCAGGTTTAGAGGTTGTTGTGATCTGGTTTTGAAAGCACCTTAGCTGATTGAGGGCTGGTTTCAAAGCCAGAGCTCACCTAGATGAACTATTTTTAATACCAGCCGTCAACCAGATAAGTTCCTTCTAAAACCAGTTCAAAACTAGGCTTTAATCAAGCTGCTTTCAAATCCAGCTCGCAACCACCTTTCTGGCGGTTTCCTTTGATGTATTGTGTGGGAGTGGTGGTTTCTTTTGATCTTGTAGAGAAACTAAAAAAAGCCACTATAAATACCGAAGACAAATTAGTATCGTTTGATGTTGTTGTATTATTTCCTAGCGTTCCAATCAATTAAACTTTAAACATGTTAGAAACCTTTTTAATCTCACACTCAGTCCCCGCAACAATGGTCAAAGAATATGTTTCCTTAACGATAATAAATGTTATTGCCAAACATTCGGTACCGCAATGGGAAATCCTCTTTCCCCTTTTCTAGCAAATTTGTTTGTAAACACTTACCTCTGTTACCAGGTCCATACGAATCTTCAAAATCAACCATATTATGATCGAAATTTCAAAACAAAGCGTGACATGCCAACCCATCAAAACCGGATCTATTTGACGTTTCTCGGCAATAGCCTTTGCACTTGATAACACAGTCTCAACTGCACTCACCAACATGACAAACAATGACAAGAACGTTGCAACTATACTTGTATTAAACAATTGATTATTATCGGAAATAATTCGACTTAAATTTTGACGAGTTTTATACAGGATTCGAATAATATTCGAGTTTCCTGTAATCTTGGATGATCTCAGTTTATAATTGATGTCGAAGAATAATATTTGAGGCTCGTTTAAATAGGTTTTGACCAATAATATTTCACTGTAGATGAGTTGAAGATGCAAACATAGATATAATCCTGTTTCCACTATAGACACATGCAAAGAACTTATGAGCACTGCGATAATGGTAGCTGTTGTTCTAAATATCCCCCACGCGATAAAAATTAATATTTGCCTGTTTAAATTTGTTAAATTCGATCTGTCCACCATTAAGTTTCGACCAATCTTGTTAATTTCGATTAGGAAAGTTTTGATGCGTTTACGGTTTAAAAAGTAGATTAAATATCTGAAGAACATTTCCCATGAGATACAAACACATTGTACTAAGTTAGAGATGCTGTTGACTTCGTTGTGGTTTATATATTCTATGAATAAAATATTTTTGCAGGCAAGATAACTCCAGCGGATGCAACAATATAGTATTGGAATATATAGGAAGAGCTCCAGAAAGGTGAGTAGTTTGTTCTTTCGTTTTTGAAGTGAGAAGAATATCATACCGAAACATTTTCCTATGATTTGTATTGATTTGATGTGCTTGATGAAACTTTTTGAATTGCTAATCATTGTATCTAGATAGAAACTGTTACAATGAATGTAATCGATGGACTAGGTCGCGTTTCAAAACTCTTCCGCATTATATCACGTACTGTTAACCGCTGTTTATTGTATAAATTTACGTTTAATATTTTGAGTGGAAATATCCATTTCATTTAATATTACACCTAAATGTTAAAGCTATCGAAAAAACAAATTAATTAGGTACTGACCTAATATATTATAAAAGCTTCAATTCCCGGTAGTGTTATTATGTAATTCAAACAAATTACAATCCAATACCTACTACAGTCCATAATTTTTGTTGTTTTCACGGATCAAATTTGACATAGAAAGCTTAAAAAAACGATCTACTTAGAATTAGTTATTTCAGCAAATTTCTTGGTCTGATTCGCCTACTGTAATAGTTGAAAGAGAAACTACAAATGTAGAATTTATTTTACGCTCGTGAAGCTTGTTTCAGTCTACTATGACCTCATCAGTACACGACATGATTTGATCTGTAACGTTATTAAACTTAAGACATGATTTAAAGACTAACTCTAGTGCCATCTATCAGTTAAATAACCGAAATGAAACTTTGATTACGTTTTAGATATTATACAGTGTGTCCCAGCTAACGCCCTTTGGAGGATTACTGCTTTCCTATTGAACACACATGCCTATTCAGTCTGCAATGACCGGTCATCAGACTTACTATCATTTTGACAGTCTTTCTGTCTTTACTCAGTAGGTCTTCAGTAAACTTAGGCCTCTGTTCTGTTAGGAACTCCTTAGCCTGTCTTTGTCCTGGCGATCTTTCCCGCCATTCCTTGGACTTGTTTTGTGACCATTCGTAGATGGACCTCTTAATTTGTGATTTGGTAATGCCGAAGGAAGAGGCCGCTCTAGATAGATAGATACTGGATTGAAAAACTGATGCTAAGAAAAATCCAGTCAAAAATCAAGAAAAACTGTTTCTTCGAAAAAAAAAACAAATGACTTTGCAGTTGGCAACTGTACCGTTCACAGTGCCGTGCCAGTACCGTGCCGTGGAGGGTGTTTATGTATGTATGGTTATGACATAAAAAAAATAAACGAATTACCTCTTTCTGAACAGAAGTCTTCGATCCAATTATTAATAAGCAACTTGCTAACACAAAGACAATCCTAGTTAGAAGTAAGATAATCCTGTACTTGGAATGCTGCAGTTTGAATATGATAAATAGGAATCCAGAATGTAGCTCCCATATAGCTATCATCACATATAATGATAGAGATAGTAACTGAGGTAACACGCATATCCAGTTAAGTCGTTTAGATAACTTCACCAATTTTGCACGATAATTAATTGCCTCCATAGCCAGTCCAATATCGTAATGATCATCTTGAAGGTTGACAATTATCTCGTTCAAAATCTTGAATTGATTCCTGATCTCACCACTAATCATTCGATTTATAAACTCGTGGTTGTAAATCGCCGCATGACCGCTCAAAAGAATGAAAGAATTTCCTGCTGTTAAAGTGCTAATTTTCAGAATAAGGAATATCGCTGGGAAGCTGATATTGATTAACATTGCAATCATATAAATTAGAAAGGTATAATCAATCACGTAATCCATTCGTTCGCCTTTGCGCAAGATGCAATTTAATTCGTGGATATCTACCAAAATTTGCTTGTGCCGATTCCTTTGCACGAGGTAGTAGATGGGTCTTAGTATCGTTCCTCCGATTATCATGACTAAGAGAATGTTATCCGAACCGCGTTCGTATTTGGAACTAGTTTGAAACAGATTCTTTAGATCTAAACTGGTCAAACAGACGATTATGTAAAAGATATGGAATGGTGATGCGATCAGGATCGATTTCAGTATTGGGCGATCTTCGATTGTAAAAAGGACGTTGCCTAAAATTCTTCCAATCATTAATGTAGCCTTCATACTTTCGAAAAATGTTTTTCGTTCCTTTTTAAAAATTGTCTTTGTTAGCAATCGCTTCATGGTGTGCGTCTGAACTCAATGTTAGTTCGAATAGAGTCTAATGTGTCGAAGATGTTAGTTAGATATTTAATAAAACTACATTTCATCATAATTATTTTAATGCGTTTATTTATTTGTGTTAATAGGCCGGGTACTTTAGTTGATTAATTTTACTGTATTGGTAATTAAATTAAGAACTTGAGGCTATGCCTTGTTTTATCTGACTTGAGATACGTCAGCAGGGGTTCAAACCTCTTACAAAATGGTCGTATGGCCTGTGATTCCATACTGTTGAAGTCCAAAGCCAAAATTTGACGATCCGTCATCTGATTGAAGATGAGGAAAATTGCTGCGCATATCGGAATATCATATGGGAGTGCCAGGCAAGGTGGCTTCCTCGACTCTTTACGGAAGATCAGAAAGCAGACCATCTTGCTGTGTGTGAATGATTTTCGGCACGATATCGAACAGAACGCATATGGTCATCTGTGATGACACGTGGATTATACCATTACACCCCGGAGTCTAAATAGAGAAGCATGGAGTGGCGGAAACTTGGAGAAGCAGCCAAGACTCATCTTTCTGATGGAAAAGTTCTCGCAACCGTTTTCTTGGGATTGTAGAGGCATGCTGCTCATTGATATTGATGAAGTGAAACTGACCTATCAACGAAAATGGCAGGACATGTCTTTTCGAAGGACGATTCTGCTCCGTGACAAGGAGACTCGGCCACACACAAGAAAAGTTGAACAAAATTTATTGGGAAACACTGGAACATCCGTCCTACAGTCCCGATTTGTCACCATGTGACTACCACATGTTTGGGTCACTCAAAAACGAACTGGGACGTCACCACTTTCACGACGACGAGGATGCGCAGATGCGACCACATTTATCCTTTAATGACGGAATTAAAAAGCTTCCGATTCGATGGGAAAAAATGTTTGAACAAAAGAGGAGATTATATGGAAAAATAAGGTGTATTCAAATTTTTTTTTACTGTACCAAGAAATGTTTTAAATCCATAGTCTGGTTCATATTTGATTCGCTCTCGTGTATCAAGACAGAGAGTGGTATCCTGCAGGGAAACGTATTAGGTCCTCTTCTATTTTCGAATTATATAAACAATTTAACTTTTGTCATGAATGCACTTTTTTTGGTGCTGATGATGCCGATGAAGACTAATACTGTTGTATTGACTAGAAATGATGGTTCTTTAGAACAGAAGAAATCAAAACAAAACGGAAATCATTGAATTCCCACAATTATTAATGTAACAAACAACCACAACGATATCAAACTCTCATCGAAAGTGCTTGCTACAAATAGGAGGTGTTGGGCATTGGATTATTCCGTTTAAAAAAAAAATCTAATTCAATATGATTGAAGCAGAGAAGCTCTTAGAGACAGTTAGGCAAACCACCAACCCCCGTTATTAAATGGTGTTGTCCCACAAGACTGACCACCACTTAGAGTTAGGGTTAGACACTTTATAGAGATATTGCAATAACTAAGCGTTAAAGTTTAAAATTTCTAAATCTTCGACACATATCAATTCAATCCATACGAAGATTTCTTCCAAGTCTAAATCACACTCCCTTCAGCAAATAGTCTCTCCTGCTGAGACAACATAATTTCTCTTAGACGATTTCTACCAAATTCCCAAATACCATAGGCATAGAAGACCTATTATTAGAAGACAAAGAGTCTAAGGGGGGCAACAAATCCTAGCTGTAAGAGAGAAATAGGATCCAGGACAACATGTCGGATTTCACTATATAATTGCACCAAATCACTTTGCTTCAGTTTGCCTCAAACCGATGCAACGAAGGAAACGAAGAATCTGTAGAGTCAGCATTGATACCATTTTGATTGGTGATTTCAATGTACCACAAAATATGCCGCAAAAGTTTCGCGATTTAGCCCGACTTCGTTTTTTTACAAGGTGCAGAGGAATTTGGAAAGGTCATGACCGACTACAACCTACCACTGCTTCGCCAGTTTGGGTATTCTCACATACTGTTATAAAACTGAAAACCAAAGCTTGTATTCAATTCTATTTCAATTCTAAAAATCAATAAGAATAAAAAAAACAACAAACCCAGAACAGACAAATTACCTCCTTTTGAACAGAAGTCTTAGCGATAACAATTGAGGTAACATGCATATCCAGTTAAATCGTTTAGACAACTCCACCAATTTTGCACGATAATTAATTGTCACTATAACCAGTCGAAAATCGCAATAATCTTCTGGATGATTGACAATTATCTCGTTCAAAATCTTGAAGTGATCTCCACACTAATCATTCGATTTAGATTTAGATGGTTGAGTTTTGATTTTTTTCTGAACTGTGGATGTTTCGACATAATGGATTGTTGTTTGGGCTCTGGGGTGAGCTCATAAACCCAGGTTTGAAGAAACGATCTTCCTTAATCAAACCTTTAACCATTGAGCAGTTTTGATTCGCGGCAGAGTCTGTCTCTGTTCTTCTCTAGATCATCAATCAAGTCCGTTGATCCATCTTTAAATTTTTTGCACCAAATTTTGACATCTTTTCGGCTTAAGCTCTAGCAAGTTTCACTAGGGAGTGCAACACACTCGTTGGTCCAAGCGCTCAAAAGTTCCTCATTACTGGAAAATTCTTTTTCAGCATCATTTTCACATTTGGCAACAGTACTAAGTCGTAGGGAGCAAGGTCTGGATTGTAAGGAGCCTGCTGAACATGTTTCAATCCTTTTGTAATTAAATATTCGTTGCAAGCTTTGGAACGGTGAGCCGGACCGTTGTCATGATGGAGAAACTGAATGTCCATTCTTGACTTTAGCCACAGATTCTTCTGTGTCCCACTTATCTGTGACTATCTATTGTGCCTCCAAAACGACATGTTCCATAATTCCAGCCGATTTGAAAAATACTTCATAATCATTTTCTTCTTTACAGATCATCATCGGTGATCCAAACTTTGTTTTGAGTCTCGGTCGGCACATTATAATAGTATAAGCAAGTCTCTTCGAGATTGGCAAACATTTTTAGCACTTTCCAGCATACGTCGTGTCATCTGCTTTTCAGTTAGTCTATGCGGCACCCAAAGCCAACAAAGTTTCTTTGCCTGCTAATGATGATGCTGGCAGGTCTCTCACCTGTCTTCGTTCAGCATTGTCGGCACAGCAGTAATGTTTTAAGTACTTCACACTATCGCTGCTCATAAATAACTGAGCCCGCACGCTTAGCAAAGCGACTACTATGCAAGTATGAACATGTCTAGAAAAAATTAGAGGAAGCAATGCACGCTGCCAGCTTTGACTACAGTTTGATCTTTGCGCTTTAAACAAAGTCACAAAACGGTCTTGTTAATGACAGTTCGAGAATTTCAGCCATGGCTAAACCTACCACTCTTTGGGAAGCTTGGCCACTCCAACTTGCGTTCACAAAAGTGAAACCCAAAATTTGTATTTAATTCTATTCAAAACTCAATGAGGTTAAAAGAGATTAATAAACACAAAATAGATAAGTTAGGTACCTCTTTCTGAACAGAAGTCTTCATTCCAATTACAAACAAATAAGACGCTAACAAGATGGCAATCCTAACCAGCAAAGGGATGATCCTGTACTTGTAATGCGGCAGCTTGAATACGATCGATAGGAATGCAGATTGTAGCTCCCATATAGCTAGCATGGCATTTAACGACAGAGTTAGTAATTGAGGTAAAATGCATATCCAATTAAATTGTTTAGATAACTCGACCAATTTTGCACGATAATTAATTGCCTGTACAACCAGTCCAAAATCGCAATAATCCTCTTGACGATTGACAATTATGTCGTTCAAAATCTTGAATTGATTCCTGATCTCCACACTAATCATTCGATTTATAAACTCGTGATTGAAGATGGGTATTATACCTGTCAGAAAGACCAACCAATTTCCTGATGCTACCTTGACTAGTTTCAGTAAACGGAATAATATTGTGAAGCCAATTTTGATTAATATGGCTGAAATGCAACGTAGAATGCTGTAATCGATCACGTAATCGATTCGTTTATTCTTGCACAAGATCAAATTTAATTGGTGGATATCCAATAAAAATTTTTTTGTGCTGATTCCTTTTTAGGAGGTAGTAAACGGGTCGTAGAATCATTCCTCCGATTACCATGAGTAAGATGATGTCACCCGAACCGCGTTCGTATTTGGAACTAGTTTGAAACACATTCTTTAGATCTAAAGCGGTTAAACAGACGATTATGTAAAAGATTTGAAATGGTAATGTGATCAGGATCGATTTCATTATCGAGTCATCTTCGATTGTAAACAGAACGTTGCCTAAAATTCTTCCAATCATTAATGTCGTGTTCATACTTTCTAAAAATGTTTTTTGTTTCTTTTTTAGAACTGTCTTAGTTAAGAATTGCTTCATGGTGTAGGTATGTCCGAACTATATTGATGGTAATAACTGAAAGAAAATGGGTTAAATATATTGATCGTGTAGTAATTATTTTAATACTCTTATTTATTCCAAGTAATATATCTAATTTGTTTGATTAGTTCTATTGAGAAGGAGGTCTTTCCAAAACCGTATTGGTAATCAAATTAGAAATTGGAGCTCTTCATCAGGGAGAGTGTTAACCTGATCCTGACAGTTGAAGACATGTCTAGGCTATACAGGAACTTCTTCCTCGTTGAATTCTCTCAAAACATCTCTCAGTTTTCTCTTGTATTTCATGGGCGTCAGGTTCTCCGACCAATTTTTCTAATTCAACGTTTTTGCCATTTATAGGTAGCGATTTCTGTGGGGATCTATCAGTTGAGTTTTATCTGTCTAAACGCCTGTTTAATATTTCGATCAAACCAGTTTAGATGGGGTTGAATCCATTGAGGACGATTCAAGAAGTGGCAGGCCCAAAACGGCAATAAATACGAGGCAACGGGTCAAAACGTTGAAACGATAGTTCTCGAGGATCATCGTCCAAAACTGTCGACCATTAGCATAACATTTATAATATCTGAATCTGGCGTAATCAACGTTTTACATAACAATTTAAACATGAGCCAGATGGGGTCCACCGTCATCGATACTCGAGCAAAAATCGCACAAGTTGGTAATTTGGCGATGCTATTTGACAAGTTTAGAGAAGAATTTTTGTGGCACAAATTGTGACAGGAGATGAGACTTGGGTGCATTACCCTGAATGGACCCAGAAACAAAATCAGAATTAATGCAATGGGTACATAAAGAGTCTCCATCGTCTCCTCATTGAATATCTGCCAAGAGGAACCACGACAAATGCAAATGCTTATAAAAATACTTTAAAAAGGACTTGAAAAATCAAGAAGTGTTTCTGTTGCACGAAAATGCAACTGTGGATAAGACTCCGGAGATCTTTCAGCTCTTTTCCAAGGCTGAATTTTTTAAGCGTTTTTATCTCTTCTCCTAGACCCTTATTCTTGTTTTGGTATTGGCCAAGTTGGAATTTACAGCTTTCACCAGCGAGGAGATCGAGCCAAAGGAGGAATCAGGGCTCAAAAGCAAGAAAGAAAATATTTTTGGACGAATCATCAGCCTTTTCAAAGACCACGTCAAGGATATTATTCGTGGGTGTTTTCTTTCTTGCTTTTATTTGAGTTAGGATTTCTTCGTTGTGAGTGAAACTACTAATTTGGATAAGACTGCGAAAACCAGACCAATTATCAAGGAATGCAGCTTCGTAGAGGTAGACCATGTCCCTTATAGTCCTAGCCTGGCTCCATCTAACTTTTACCTTTTGAGATCATTAAAAAAAAAGACATCTTCGAGGACGCCGTTTTAACTCTGATAAGTATCTTAAAGAGGCTCACTCATACCGGTTGAAATTTGTAGTCCAATTTTGCTGTAACGTCTTGAAGACTCAGATCCTCTTATGTTGTTTTTTTAGGAGTTTGGATAAGTCCTCAACAAATCCTGTCCATTCTTCAGATCTCTTGCACGTTCCTTTTGCCCTCTTTTTTAGATTTCTTTTAAGTTTAATCTTATGCACCATTTATTGAAGATTCAGTATAAGTTTTTGACTTACCTTTTACCTATTTTAGTTTAGCTTTTGTGATTATATTGATTGGATAAGATCTTCCAGCCTGTTTGTGAAGTTGAAGGTGGTGGTTGCATTAACACTGATGATGTTTCGGAAGTTTTGGATGTTGGATTCGCAGATTAGATTAGATTTACGAGCTTATCTGTAGTTTCAATTTTTCCTATCAGCAGTGGTGCTTTATCGGTTTGCACAATTGTTGCCATCTCATCAGATGTTCCGGTAGAATTTGACGGATATTCATTAGTATCTTGTGATTCTTGGTAAAACTCACACAGAAGGGAAGTGACAAGAGAACAATTCCGTTAATGCCAAAATAATTGGATATCGAGACATAATAACAACGATAAAGATTAAAAATAAACGATTTATTTTATTTGAATTCAGGAAATATTTTTTGCCATATACTGATTTAATTTAATTCTATTAAAACATATCCCTATTGCTCTATTGTTCCATTATAAATCAATAGCAACAGAAATAACTCTTATCGCTTTTTAACAATTGGAACAATTGGACATTAACTGATATCGAATTTCTGATTTTTATCAAGTACTGATTCACTTGTATATTTTTATTCACCCTAGATAGATTGAAATACCTGTACAAATTAAGTGAACTATATGTAATAGCGTAAGTACATAACATTTATCAAAATATGCTACAACAGATGCTTGTCTTCCACAATTTCAAAGCCCTCAAAAATTATTTGATTATTATATTTTTAATTTTTTCAATTTTTGCAGCTGTTACTATCACAAAACTTTTGTTTTTAATTAAAGTTCGAAGAATTTGGTGATCAGGTACAAAAACTTTTCAATTTACAGAAAAAAAACCTAGTAGAGAACACGTTCTAGGTCTTGCGAGCTCATTGGAGCACGTACATGATGGCGAAGTAATCTTTTTAGAACATCCTAAAGGTGCTCTATTGGCTTTAAGTCAGGGCTGTGCGGTGGCCAGTCTAAGATCTGCATGTTGATTTCATTTAAGTAATCCAAAACAGTCCTTGCAATGTGAGGCCTTGCATTATCATGCATGAAAATGAATAAATTGCGCAAACAGAATACCACTCATGGTACTTTTAAGATCTTCGTTACTTTGTTCATCCTCTTCATACTCAGAAGAAGAATCCTTCCTGTTAATTCCCCTCACATCTTCATCTGAGGAGTTTCCTTCGACAATAATACTCTGCTTTTCACTACCTTGGCTGCTCTCTTTGCTAACTTGATTCTCATCTTTTTTTCGAGTTGTTCTTTTTCCTGGGGCTGAGCTTTTAGGTAAGGAATTATAAAATGCGCCTGCGCCGACTTCCTTGCAGAACCAACTGGCTTGAAGAGATCTATAGATGTCGTGTCTCTGTCGATTTCATCCGATGGTGATTTCACAGATTCCGGAACAGTGACAGAACAAAACCGGCTAAAGAAGGATCTAACGATCAAGATTGTTAATCCCAACTTAGTTTGGGTATCATTCCAAGACTGTTGTTTTGACATCTTCCTATTTTGATCTTGGGCATCAGTCCTCTTTCGTCCTCGTTTCCAGAAGTAGGGTGCTCTTCGTCCTAAAGATTTTGGATTTCAGATTTCTGGCAGTTGGCACGATTTCAATCATAATTTCAGAAATATCATCTCCATCTTCTTGAACCCGGGATTGGCACAGCTTCCACCGAGCATGCTTCAATTGTTTTTATGTTTTCTTTTCAAAACGTTTGTAATGTCATCGTTGGGGAGAATTGGCATGTTCCGAAGCGCTGACGACACAGCGAGCTACAACTATCTCATACATTCGCGGATATTTTTTATTGAAGTAGGTAAGTCGTATTTGGAGGCAGAAACTGAACTGTCAACCAGGGATGGAATATCATTGCGCTCTCAAGGTAGTTTTTGATGCTTGAGGAACAAACTTTAAACTGCCATTTTCTGAAAAGAACCCACGTCTTCTTCTTTAATTTCAAAGCTGTCAGATGGTATTTTGACGGCTGACGGCAAGTATTGAAATAAAAACATTTCACTCACTGCCTACTCCAATCAAAATTAAGATTATAATACTCCTACTCATATAAAGTTATTGTACCTTTTGTAGCAAGAATGAACGATTAATTCACATTTTCTGTATTGCTTTAGAATGAAGATAGTCATCGCGGTTGGTTTTCTTATAGCAGTACATTTACGTCAGGCATTGACGTCATTGGAAGACTGTAAATGTTGGCCTTACTATCAGCCCGTAGAAATAAATGGACAGGTGATATGCTGGAGCGTGTACCACTTGAGTCACCGTTGTAATGCAGTGCCAGTTCCGCTATGTGTGTGTAGGAAATATCCTTACATGCATGCAGTGAAAGATAAGGATGGAATGTATTGCCTACATGACGGCAAGAAATATCCTTGCGAAAACGAAGAGGAATGGGCAAAATATGAAAAGAACTGCCCTCCTGACCAGCATTGTCTAACCAACGGTGGGATTCGCAAGTCATAAGTTTATCTATAAAATTGTTCTGGCTATGTTCGTGTTTGTTGTTGAAATAAATATGTTGAAATGAATATGTCCCTTCCGTCCTCCCCTCCCCTTTGATTCAAAGGGAATTGTCCACAGTAAATTCGTGCCGGAATATCGAGAACCAGACCATCGCACAAAGCCATCATAGTACGTGAATTCTTGACCAAAACAGGTATCATTGTTATCGATCATCCACTCCGATTTGGCTCCGTGCGACTTCTGGCTATATCCCAAATTGAAACTGGCAATGAAAGGAGATCGTTTTGATATTGTCCCATCGAATACTAAAGATTATTCAAGCAGATAAGTTTAAAAAATGTTTCGAAAAATTTGTTGAACATTTACATGATTTTCAAGATCATCTTCTGACAGATGTTTCCTGGTTGACAGTTCAGTTTCTGTGGCCAAATACGACTCCCATATTTCAAGGAAAAATATCCGCCAATGTATGAGAAAGTTGCAGCTCGTTGATTCATTAGTGCTAAACATACCAAGCCTCCCCAGCAATGACGAAACACAAAAACAATTGAAGCATGCTCGGTGGAAGCTCTGCCAATCCCAGATTCAAGAAGACGGAGATGAAGTTTCTGAAATTATGAATGAAATCGTAGCAACTGGCAGAAGTCTGGAATTCGAAATAAATTGAATAGACACTGAAAAGCTCGTAACAAATCACGGAGAGGAGCTGATGTTAGAGGAAGATCTCCAAAGTCTTTGGGACGCAGAACACCCTACTTCTGGAAAAGACGACGAAAGATGGCCGATGCCCACATCAAAATGGGAAGATGTCAGAACAACGGTCTTGGAATGACACTCAAACTAAGTTGGGATTAACAATCTTGAGGATCTCTACTATGACAATACGATTGATAATTTTCGGAAAATGCGGAAGGATGCCAAAAGGTCATTGATAAATATATTAAATAGCAAGGGGCCTAGGTTGGAACCTTGGGGCACACCGCAACGCACGTGATAAGTATTAGAAGTGAAGATAGGATGTTAAAAGTTTTACCAAATTAGGAGAGAATCCAAACGATTTCAACATTTGCATAAGTAGAGGATGATCAATTACATCAAATGCCTTAGATAGGTCAGTGTAAATAAAATCAACCTGTTCTCTGTTATCCAACGCTTCACTAATGCATTGGGAGATATTTATTAAATTTGTGGTAGTGGACCTACCCGAGACGAAGCCATGCTGATGTTCAGAGAGACGAGGTTTGATATTGCAGAAGATTTCGACACTCAACAGGTGCTCGAAAATTTTGGCAAAATTTGATGCATCGATAGTCTTGAATCAGAGGTAGCGACAGATTAATAAGACTCGTAAGCGGATTTGCCAGCTCAAAAGCAAAGTTCATTTTAGACTTCAAATGTTCATCTAACACAAAACAGAGAGTAGAAAACTTCTCACGAAAACTCACTGCACAATAACACGAGGATCCACCAATTCCGTATTGTTCCATATCATACGACCAGGGATACGAGAAGATGGTTGCTTTTCATGAATGAAAGGGTCGTCTCTCTTGGAGTGATGGAAAAGTTTAATCCTTTTGCTAGAACTTGTTTCTCTGGCCCTTGAAGTGGTTTTGAAGATAGATTTATTACTACTCGGTCTTGATCCAAGATTGAGCTAGGTGGTCTGGTTTTCTGGTGAAGTTGCGTGCACTTTGCCTTCTGTTTCTTGGTGGCTGCTTCCGCTTGATGTCCCTTGTCTATAGTTAAGCGATCAATGCTAGTCTATATGTCGCTGTTCAGCATATTACTCAGGTGCAAGTGTAGTTCTCTTGTGAGCTCTTTAAAGTATTCTTCTGGCGCTAGGAGTCTCGATATGGTGTTTGATTTTCAGGAATGCTGAGAAATTCCAGTTGGCTCAGCAATATTGACTTCTTTAGTCGTAAATCTTCCAGTCTCTTCGTAAGCGTAAACGTTTCCTCCCCGTAGAGGTGTGTTAATGTAGTCTTCAGGCTATAACGGTCGCTTCACTTCTGAAGAAGATCACGACAAGATGATCGAAACGTCAAGTACCACAACCTTTCTACACGGTAGAGAACCCAAGAACCGAAGAGCAGCCAAAGCTCCAATCTATTTTTACAAGCTCCTTGTGTAGGTTCTCATACTTAGTTACTTTTATGGAAGTCGTAATGAAAAATTCGAAGAGCAGAATAGTATAAGTTTTCAGGAAGAAGAGGGCCAGTGTCATGAGAAACGTCAATCTCGCAATTGAGATTCGTAAGGATCACATCCAGGATTTTACCATGATAGTTACGTTGTTTATCTGTTTTAAGTCTAGTATATCCATGAAGGCGCTGTGGGCTAGACATTTGAGTTTTGCCGAAACGATGGCATCACAATTTTAACACTTCCGCCACACACATCCAACCGTTTGCAATCTTTGTTGTTGTGTCTTTGGCCCATTCAAGACATCTTACTGTGACGCGGTCTATGCTTGAATGACTGTGCTCTAAAGCGTGGGATCGAACTGCCAACCCCTGAAAATATGAAATCCGGTTTTTGTTTTGAAATGTGGCATCGTACCGTATCGGATCGTCCAGATCCTTCTTTAGCCAGTTTGGTTTCTGTTACTGTTCCGGAATCTGTGGAATCACCATTGGATGAAATCGACAGACACCTATAGATCTCTTCAAGCCAGTTGGTCCCGCAAGTCGGCGCAGACGCATTTTATAACTCTTTCCTAAAAGCTCAGCCCCAAGAAAAAGAAAACTCGAAGAACAGATAAGAATAAATTAAAAAAGATAGCAGCCAAGGTAGTGAAAAACACAGTATTATTGTCGAAAAAGACTTCTCAGATGAAGACGTGACAGCAAGGATTCTTCTTCTAAGTATGAAAAGGATGAACAAAATAACGATGATCTTAAAAGTACCATGAGTGGTGTTGAAGGCGACTTCTGAATCTTATAATGCAGAAGACTTTAGAAGACTTTTCTTCTCCTCTCTCTTTCTTTTGTCCTTTACTCTAATATTGCTGCCTTATGAATAATTGTGTTAATTATGGTTAAATCATCAAAAGTACAGGTATGATGTAATCTGAAAAAACCGAAAATATTCGGAACATAACCTAAAAATGGCTACGGCAGCAGTGAAAAGTGGCAAGTTAACCCATCGGAAGGCGTCTGAAAAGTACGGGGTCCCTGTATTGACCATATCGGACCATGTTAAAGGAAAACATTCGGAAAAATACGGCGGACTCTTGCTAATGTCTCTCCACAAAACATAATCAATTTTGATGAAACAAATTGAAAAAAGTCGTGGTGAAGAGAGGAGTGAAACACGCACGCATGATCATCGACGCGTCGAAGTCAAGCACTAGCGTTATGATGGCGGCGACAGCTGATGGACACGTATTTCCTCCATACGAGTTCAGGGCGCAAGCTATAACACAAGCTCGTCCGGCTGGTTCGACCAAAGACGTTTTGAGCAGAGGTGGTCTGACTATGTGACAAATACATTTCTTTTGTGATGCTACCTCCAAACGCCACCCACCTGTGCCAGCCGCTGGACTTGGAATTTTTTCGACCTCTTAAACGTAGCTGGAAAAAATTTCTTGAGGACTGGAAGATAAAAAATCGAGGCGTTCTTCCAAAAAGTGAGTTCCCGCGGCTTCTGAAAAAATCCCTTGGAAAATATTGGACCGGAAAAAAAAACTGTTAACGCTAAATCTGGCTTCAAGGCAGCCGGGCTTTTTCCCCTTAACAGAGATGTAGTTTTAACAAACATGCCGATGAGATCAATCGATCATCGAAGATTTAAGCAAGCTCTGTTCTCCTGAGCAAAAATGTCTGGCTCGTAAGAAGAAACGGCTCAACATAAATCCAGGGAGAGGTGTCACCCCCTACCAACACCTGAACGATCTCTTGGAAAAAAACGAGGATATTGAAGAGGAAACGGTAGAAGATGCGGATTCAGATGCAGATAATCTAGACCTGGAGGTGGGAGAGAGCTCAAACCAGTTAGATCGCAACTCTTCTCCGTATTCTTCAGTAGCCGAGTCTCCTCATGTAAAGGGCGACTTCATTATCGCAAGATTTACCACGGACGAGGACTATAATGACCGCTTCTACGTGGGTGAGATCGTTGATATTGTAGACCACGAGGAAGACGATGGTGGGCCTAAACTCCGCGTCAAGTTCCGTCGGAAGAAACAAGGAAAGAAGGAAACATATTTTGTGTTTTCGAACATTGAAGACGGATTGTAGCGGATGTTTCCTTTGACCAACTTATCAGAAAAGTAGATCTTAAGACTCGACGCCGAGTAAGGGGACTTAATTGTAAGATTGTTGAGGAGTTTTAATTTTTTAAGGTCGTTTATTCATGTTATATAACTGCAATTTTAATTTTGTAAGGATAATTTTTTGAGGATAAGTTTTGAGTTGACTGACCTAAGAAAACCACCGACAATTTTATTTCATTTTTAAAAATATTTTGCTACAAAAAATACTGACAAGTACTTAATTGCAATTAAAACAATTGGGACTATCCCCAATCCATCGTATTCTTTTTTAAAAACTTATTTTAGAGTACCATTCGACCTTGCGTACAACTAGGAGTCGTAAAAACAGTAAAAATAACCAGTGTCTGACTTCACCCCACACAATGGGGTCAATGGGGCCAATGTACGGTACCAGACAACCAAAGTTTGTATTCAATTCTACTCAAAAGTCAAAAAAGGATAAAAAAAGGCAACAAACTCAAATAACTAAGTTACCTCGTTTTGTACAGAAGTCTTCATTCCAATTATAATCTTATAAGATGCTAACAAAAGGACAATCCTAGCTAGCAGAAAGATAATCCTGGACTTGTAATGCGGCAACTTGAATATGATAAATAGGAATCCAGAATGTAGCTCCCATATAGCTAGCATCACATATAAAGACAGCGATAGCAACTGAGGTAACATGGATATCCAGTTAAGCCGTTTGGACAACTCCACCAATTTTGCACGATAATTAATTGTCTGTATAGCCAGTCCAATATCAGAATGATCATCTTGAAGCTTGACAATTATCTCGTTCAAAATCTTGAATTGATTCCTGATCTCTCCACTAACCATTCGATTTATAAAGTCGTGATTGAAGACCGGTATTACACCTGTCAAAAACATTAGCCAATTTCCTGATTTTATCTTGATAATTTCTAGATGATGGAATGTTGCCATGAAGCCCATATTGATTAATATTGTTAAAATGCAACGTACAATGCTGTAATCTATAACATAATCCATTCGTTTTTCCTTGCACAAGATTAAATTTAATTGGTGGATGTCCAATAAAATTTTCTTGTGCTGATTCCTTTTTAGGAGGTAGTTGATGGGTCGCAGAATCATTCCTCCGATTAACATGACTAAGATGATGTTATCCGAACCGCGTTCGTATTTAGAACTAGTTTGAAAGAGATCCGTTAGATCTAAACAGGTTAAACAGACGATTATGTAAACGATTTGGAATGGTAATGTGATCAGGATCGATTTTAGAACTGGATCATCTTCGAATGTAAAAAGAACGTTGCCTAAAATTCTGCCAAGCATTAATGTCGCGTTCATACTTTCTAAAAATGTTTTTTGTTTCTTTTTAAGAACGGTCTTTGTTAGGAATCGCTTCATGGTGTTTGTCTAAACTCGATGATAGTTCGAGTACAGTCTAATGTGTAGAATATATTAATTAGATAGTATGATCAAATTATACGAATTGAAAGGAGATGGGTGTAGATATTGATTGTATCTTAATTAGTTTAATGTGTTTATTGATTCGAATTAATAGGTTGCTACTTTGTTCGATTAATTTTACCAAGGCTTCGCTGACAAAATAGGGTCAAATTTACAATTAATAATAATTTATAATAAATGGGCTGTCACAAATTCTAATTTAATCATGGGAATCCAGGAAACAATAAAGGAGTTATTATTGTACGGATCATAACAAAATTAATACATTTTTTGAGTTCTTTACGGCAGTGTCACATTAAAACGATCATGAATACCTTGATTGGACCAGAGGTGCTTCTTAATGAAAGTTTTAGAATTTCTGCCTCAACTTCCCCTATGCTAATGCCTCAATTTATTATGCTTTAGGAGGCTTGATCACTCTAATAATCCTATTCGAAAGTTATTAAAAGAATAGAAATAAAAACAACTAACTATAGCACTGAATTAGCTCCTTTTGAACAGAAATC
Source organism: Holotrichia oblita (assembly GCA_023690525.1). Taxonomy (NCBI): domain Eukaryota; kingdom Metazoa; phylum Arthropoda; class Insecta; order Coleoptera; family Scarabaeidae; genus Holotrichia; species Holotrichia oblita. The sequence continues at coordinate 16,707,810 of CM043016.1, read as the reverse complement.
TTGTTGTGGTTGTGGCAGATGTTATGTTACTCTTTGATCCAGGACTTGGGAGAACTAGACCCCTTCCTCATGTGAAGACTAGGCAGACTAGCATCCGGTTGCGATTTGGTCGTCCAGTTGCAGATCCAGAAAATGCCTTGATCGTTATGAACTCTGCGGTTAGAGAGATCGCGTTCTCAAGACAATTTAAAGGCTAACGGACCCTTCGTCTAGCCGTAGAAAAAACAGAAGTCCTATGAAGAGAGTATTTCCTATTTCTTTCCCCACTAATTGAAAAGCTTCTCGCTATAAATGTTGTCTAAGGGAGCTAGGGCTTTGGCATATCTACCCACCTTCTTCGATGATTCTTCTGGTGCTTCTACATATTAGTTATGTCTCCATTTTCGGAGATATTGGCGACCTGGTCTTGAATATAAGAGTTATACGAGGTCCAATTGCCACTTTTCCAAGTCCAGCTTGTTTTTGAAGGTGTAGGTTTGATAGGAGATATTGATTCAGAACGTACACTGAGGTTTACATAGCATGTTTGTAGCCTGGTTCGGAGCGCACAATTTCGTAGGTGGTGAAAGTATTTATTTCTACAATACAAATGAGCCTTGGATGATTTCATGCTTATGGTAAAGCTTATCTTAATAAGGATTAGGCAGTCTTTCTATCCTCAAAGCAATTATCTCTGAAGAGAAGGAAGGTAGAATATGAACATGATAGCCGACTAGCGTTGGACATCTGTGTGACCTTCAAAGGTATCCAGACGCGACACATGACACCCCTTCCTGGACTAGAGCAACCTGGACGCCTGGACGACCCGAAGAGGAAGGGTCTCAGCGGGGCAGGCGTGAAATGGTACCTGCGCTTTCTTAAACAGGGCTTGACACCTGAGGAAACCAGGGCCAAAGTAAACAGAGAAAGACAAGTGAGGCAGAAAGCCTCACAGTCAGTAACGGCAAAGACAAGCCAGGGCAAACGGAGTAGTGAGCATATATCACCAGCCCAAGTGCCACAGTATAAGAAGAGGAAAACCAAACCCTCTACTATCACCTCTGGTGCAGCAGGCAAAGTTGGGCAAGTCACCAGCTATGCTACTGCTGCCAAAATTACTAAGGTAGGTATACTACCAGAGGAATACCCTCAGGTAATATTGGACAGTGCTCAGTTGTCCTCGCTGGAAGAAACTCTAGTCGAGGCAATTGTAGAGAGAACAGTACGAGGCCTGCAGTTCGCCGGGATTCACTTCCGCCAGGGAATGGTGCTTGACCCAATAGTGGCTTGACCAAATAGTAGGTGGTCTTCCGTTATGGAAGGGACCCAAGCTAGTGACGAGAAAAGGACACGACCTCCCTAAACCTCACGTCATGACGGTATTCTTTCCGAGAAGCAAGGATCAGGAGGCAGGCAAGCTGTTAAAACTGGTTGATACCCAGAACCCTGAACTCCAGACAAAGTGATGACCAACAAAGAAGAAGGGCACGGCCAGGTTCTCACTATTGGGATTGACCCCAAATCATATGAGGCGATCCTGGCAAAGGGATGTACCCTACATTTTAGATTCGGGAGAATCCCCGTGTCAGGGCTCAAAAAGAGCCAGGAAAAGAGAGAAACGAAAGAGACTACCTCTGAGACCTCTAAGACCTTGGTGGAGCAGTGGGAGACTGTCGAGACTACCTCGCCGGTCTCTCGCTGCACAATAGATGACATCAATTTAGATGATATCAGAATCGACTCCGAGCCGGAAGAAGGATATACTTTGACGCCGCAGGAGTTTGTAGAGCTGGAGGCAAGTGGCCCTCCACCCCACTAGACGTCTTCACTAGGCTGGCGCAAATTAACTTGTAGCATGCGAGGGGAGGCTCGGCTGTGGCTTCAAGGATGTTTGCAAAACACAACCTGGGACTCTCTTCAGTACTAAAGGTTTCAAAGAGCTAGATCTCAGAATAGTTTACAGTTCTGGGACTGGTTTACGAAGTCTCATCGGTAACCTTAAAGATAAGAGAAAGAAGCTTAATGGCTAATCTTAGATTTAATAGAATTGAGAAATCAAGCTTCGCCCAACACATTTTTGAAACAGATCACAACATCGATAATACGAATGTTAAATTAATTACACAAATAAACAATTGTAAGTTTCTAAATGTTTTCGAAAGTTTAGAAATTTTTTAGCATGATTTATAATTACCTCTTTCATGATAGAACACCACGTTTTGATGATGGCTGCAACGCTCAATATGATGATACACATCCTAATCAGCAGGAAAAAAATCCGATACCTATAGTGAGGTAGTTTGTAGATTACAAACAAGAATCCAGATTGCAATTCCCATACACCCATCGTCACAAGTAACGAAAGAATTATTAATTGTGGGAAAGTGCATACATCATCAAATTGTTCAACAATCTTCAATAATTTTGCACGAAAACGAACAGCTTGTACAGCTTCTGTAACATCATCATTTCGTTGGCAATCTACGATCTTCTCATTCAACATCTTAAATTGATTTCTAATTTCTCCAATTACACACTGATTTATATATTCACCCAATCTGTTGGAATTTATACTAATTAGGACGATAAAATAACTTCCTATTGTAGGATTTATGAGTTCCAAACCATTAAATATCTTAACAATCGAAATGTCTGCGAATGTAATTAAAATTATAATAAATATTACATGGAAATCGATTACGAAATCTGTACGCTTTCCCTTGCTGTATAAATAATGATTCAGATTATTGATGTCGTGGAAGATCTGCTTGTGTTGCTTCCTTTTCAAGAAGTAATAAATCGGTTTCAAAATGGCTGCTCCTACCAAGATTATTAAAAAAGTATAATCCGATATGCGTTCGAATTTAGAACTAGTTTTAAACAAGTTGATGACATCCAGGTAGTGCATACATGTTAGATAAGCAAGTTGTAATGGTAGTGCGATCATAATCGGTTTCAATATCGAACCGTCATCGAATGTTATCAGAACGATTCCTAAAATTCTTCCTAACATTAGTAATAGATTCATGCTTTCTAGAAATGTTTTTTCTCTTTTTCTGAGCACGGTTTTCTTTAGGAATCTCTGCATTATCATCAGTTAAACAATGATTCTTATACCTCTAAAATTTCACTAATTATGAAGCTTAATTCTTATGTTACTACTACTAGTACTGTAGACGGTTCTAATTAAGAAAATTGGAATTATGGTAATGGAGGAGTACAATTAGGTTATTCTATTAAGGAAATTTATTATTCCCTTCGAAATGTGAATATAATTAAGCTAATCTACTAAATTTTATTGGTTCTAATAATAGTATGACGCATTAATCAATATCCTCAACAGACAGAAACACAACCGGCTAAAGAAGCATCTGGACGATTTGATACAGAACTAGAGAGAGAACTACAGAACATCTAAGAATAGACCATACCACAGTTGTATTTCTTGAATGGGCCGAAGACACAACAGCATAAAGATTGCAAACGGTTAGATGTGTGTCGAGGAAATGTCAAAATTGTGATAGCAATGTCTCGGCAAAACTCAGTTTTCAGTTTTGTTTCTAAAAGCTAATCCTTTAAAATGCTTCGTTTCTCTCTTCTTCCACCTTTTCCGAAAATTATCAATGGCATTGTTGTGGTAGAGATCCCCAAGATTGTTAATCTTAATTTAGTTTGGGTGTCATTCCAAGACCGTTGTTCCTCTTTCGTCCTCTTTTGCAGAAGTAGGGTGTTCTTCGTCCCAAAGATTTTGGAGATCTTCCTCTAACATCAGCTCCTCTCCGTGGTTTGTTACGAGCTTTTCAGTGTCAATTCAATTTATTTCGAATTCTAGTCTTCTGACAGTTGGCACGATTTCAATCATAATTTCGGAAATATCATCTCCGTGTTCTTGAACCCGGGATTGGCTCAAATTCTGCCGAGCATGCTTTAATTGTTTTTGTGGTTTCTTTTTAAAACGTTTGTAATATCATCGTTGAGGAGGATTGGCATGTTCTGAAGCACTGATGAAACAGCGAGCTACAACTTCCTCATACATAAGCGGATATTTTTCTTTGAAGTAAGGAAGTCGTATTTGGAGGCAGAAACTGAATATGATTGCTCTCTCAAGGTAGTTTTTAATGCTTGAGGAATAAACTTCAAACTGCTATTTTTTGAAAAGAACCTGCGTGACCCATGCCTTCGGATTTGATATCCACATCACTGGCAGTCTTCCCTTAACGATAAACAAGAAGCGGTTTAAGTTTCATATTACCACTAGCGTTAGCCCCCAACATCAGCTGATCTTTTATGGACTTATGTCTAGGAAGATTTTAATTGGGGGGTTGGGAGAAGGGCAACTTCTTTGGCTTTTTCGTGAATAATGGCCATACTAGTTTATCCAAACTAAAATCAACATCTCTATTTCTTCATGAATGAGACTTCTTTGTTTTTCAGATGTGATCTTTGTTAGCTAGGATATTGCTAATGCTCCGTGGTTATTATCTCTTGTTTGGTTTCTATGGTGAGCACAGTTCTTCACACTCCACTCTTCTTCGAGTGATGGAGTTTATTCACTTTTTCGAGAGGCCAACTTTGAGCATGTTTGGAACTTGCAAATTGCATCGATTGAATCGATATGACAAATTGTTTTTAAAATCTTCTACACTAATTCAGTTCGAATTGTTTAACTTTCATTGTTATTTCTTTATACGACTCACACATAGGTAGATAGTACTAAATGACAACATCCTGCTATGCAGGATTGGTGCTGTTAAGAAAGGGAGACAATCCACTACATCAACGGGGATCCTATAGACCTATATGTCTCCTAGATGTACAGGAGAAATTGTATGAACAATTAGATAAAAGTGGAGGACTTGCTGAAAGGCAGTTTGGACTCCCAGAAGTTCGACAAACCGTGGATGCCATTGGGTTAGTACAGGAGTTGGCCAGAGCAGCGCGCAACTACACCTGGAGGTATCGAATACTTTGTGGGGTCATAACTTTCGGTGTGATGAATGCCTTTAACAGCGCTTCATGAAACATTATTCTTCAGGAGCTACGGGAAGGACAAATTGACCAGAGCCTATGGAACGTAATTGCTGTCCTCAAGAATGATTACAATGGAGGGATGTCTAAAACTGTTCCCAATACCAGTGGTGTCCCTCAAGGGTCAGTACTGGGTCCAACACTGTGGAACGTCCTATACGATGAGTTACTTTGAGACCAAGTTCCCAAAAGAAATATCCCTAGTAGGTTTCGCGGACGATATAGCTATGGTTGTCGTAGCTAAAGACGAACCCATGCTTATGGAAAGGGCGAATACGGCTCTGCTACAAGTGTCCGATTGGTTGCAGCGCGAGAACCTACAACTTGCACCAGAGAAAACGGAAGTAGCACTACTGACAAGAAAAAGGAAAGTTGCAACGTTGTCCTTTGCAGTCGGGGGAGTAACCGTTGCACCGGGAAACGGCATCAAGTACCTAGGAGTATAGTTTGGCAAGAGAATGAGCTTCGGAACATATATACAGAAGACGGCGGAGAAAGCAGAGCGCTCTCCTGGCTTATGCCAAATGTGGGAGGCCCAAGCTAAGCAAAGCTAAAAACAATAGCAAGCCTGGTGTTCTCTCAGATCCTTTATGCAGCCCCTGTATTGCATGAAGTTACGGAAAATCAGACGGTGTTAAGCAGACTAATCCGACTGCAAAGGCTAATGGCCATACGCATTTGCAGTGCCTATAAAACAATATCGGCAGAGGCTGCGAACGTCATACCTGGTATGCCACCCATAGATTTATTTATTTATTTATTTATTTATTTATTTATTTATTCATTTCATTCGCCTACAATTCGCCATACACATAACCAGCCAAAGAAAATAACACAGTATAAACAATAATATAAGTCAGTGATAATGATCTAATAAAAAGTGAATGAAAATCATAAGGATATGTTTGGTGAGAGTGTATAAAACTCTTTCCATTCTTCCACATATCCTTGAATAACAAAAAAAAATATATATACAATCAATTTATGTGCGTATACTAACTTAACCAATATTCTGCAATGTACACAACCTTTACAACTAAGCAATAAAACCATGTATTTATACAAAATTAAACAAAATTCAGCAATTATACAAACTAAACAAAACAAGCTCCAACTAATTGTCTATCAAATATCAGTTGACGCAAATATTTTTCAAACATGGCGGGCGACATTACTTTAAACGCGTGGGGTATAGCGTTATATATCTTGTAGATCACGTAAGAAAATGAACGTTCGAATAGTGCGGTCCTGTGCAGTGGAGGCGTAAGTAACCCACGTGACCGAATATTTAAGTGATGGACATCCGTACGAAACGCTATCTTATTGTAGAGATACGGGGGTCTTTTATGCTTGATAATTGTATAACACAATCGCGACACGTGCAGCAATGTCCGATTACGCATATTGAGCCATTTGCAATAAGACAAGGTATGTGAGATACGTTCAAATTTTCTGATATTATATGCAAATCTTAAACACGAATTCTGCACTCTTTGTATCCGACTTCGATCATTCAAATCTATGCATGGACCGTACACAGCAGAACAATAATTAAAATGGGATAATACTAGTGCATTACATAATGTAAGTTTAATGTCTGTAGGCAAGTAAGACCTATGTTGATATAAAATTTTTAAGTTGCAGTAGGCACGCTGAATATACTTGGACACTTGTAGCCTATATCTGAAATTATGATCAATGATTACACCAAGACTTTTAGCTTGACTTACCACAGGCAAGGTCTCACCATCAAAAGATACCTTAAAATCTCGCGCCAGCTCCAGCCAACACTGCTGACTACCAAAAATCATAACAGCAGACTTCCTAGAATTAATATGCAATGAGCGGAGAGAACTGGCACGGAGAATTTCATCCAAATCCTGCTGAACACGACACATAGCATCAACGTAGGATTCTTTACGGAAAGAGTAGTATAGTTGCGTATCGTCAGCGTACATATGAACCTTACAATGCTTAACCTGCTCCAACAGGGTAGAAGTATACACTGCGAAAAACAGCGGGCCCAAAATAGACCCCTGGGGCACCCCAGACATCAAGGTGGAATTGGTAGATAATTTATTATGTATCTTTACTACCTGTGATCTGCCACGCAAAAAACTGCTTAACAGGCTTATTGCATTATTCGAAAGACCGATATAGCGAAAAATAGATAAAAGTAGCTCATGATCAACTGTGTCAAAGGCTTTAGTAAAATCTAACAGGATCAGAACGGAAGCATACCCTTTGTCAGACGCAGCGATCAAATCATCAGTGACCTTTAGCAAGGCAGCCTCACAACTGTGTCCGGATCGAAATCCCGATTGGTAAGGGAGGGCAATATATTGTACCTATTCACGTGCTCAATTAATTGTTGATTTATTACTTTCTCGAATATTTTCGACAGAACCGACAGTAGACTTATAGGCCTCAAGTCGCACGCCAACTGGGGATTAGCACACTTCGGAATTGGCACCACAAGTGCCTGCTTCCATGCGTCCGGAAAGATCCCTTCAAAAATGCAGCTGTTGATTATATGCACGATATATTTAATAATAAATGGGCTAGACAGTTTTAACATAGTAATTGACAACCCATCATCACCGCAAGATGAAGACGAGATACTGGAAAGTATGGCCTTGATCTCCTCCTCGCCCACAAGCTTGAAATGAAAGCAGGCACCGATGTTGTTCAAAGTGTGATCACAATAATATTGTAATAAGTTCCCACTCGTGATGGAAGGGTTGGGAATTGAATTAATAAATTGATGGTTAACGTAATTGGGGTCCTGCAACTGTAATGGTAAATCGACATCCTTCCTGTTGGGAACATTAAGCAATCGTAATCCCTTCCAAATATTTTTCGGGTCTCTAGATTTACATAAGAAAGCATAGTAGGCTTTTTTCTCTCTATCAATTGCTTTCTTAACGCAGCTTCTCAGATCTTTATAATAGTTCCAATCACTTACCGCTTTACTTTTAACAAATTTAGATTTTGCCTTATCTTTTAGTGAGATCATCAATTGTATAACATCCGTGAGCCACGGAGGTCTCGGTCTACGAATGATAACAGTTTTAAAGGGTACGTGTATATTAAACAATTCTAAACACCTAGAAGTGAAGATCTCAACCTTAGAGTTAATGTCCGATACATAGAATATATCATCCAATAATAAGTAGTGCAAATGCTGCTCAAAAAGTTCATAATTAATATTTTTGAAGTCACGGTATGTAATAGATCTGGGTTGCTTTACAGCCGGGATAGTAATTAAGTTACAGTAAATCAGTTCATGATCAGAAATACTTATATCACGAACACCAACAGTGCTAACAATTGAAGGGTCAGATACAATTATCAGGTCTATAAGTGAGGCACTAGCCTTCGTAATACGAGTAGATTCCGCAACAATCTGTTGAAAGCCAACAGCATCAAGAGCCTTCACTAAAGCAATAGATTGTATTGTATCGGGTTTCAATAAATCTATATTGAGATCACCCATACACAACAAATTGTTACACAAAGGCAAAAAAGCAGCGAAAGAACACTCCAAACCATTTAAAAAGGTACGATAGGGCATATTTGGCGGCCTGTATACCACACCAATAGTCAATGCCCCGAAATCCCTACCCACAGATATCCACAGCTGTTCTCTTGAATTAGATCTAATGATAAAAGAGAGAAGAGATAGGTACAAGGGCAAAGACTATAAGGAAGCTAGAGCAGAACTTGAAAGACAATGGCAACTAAAATGGACGAATGGGACCTATGGACGCTGGACCTGCAAACTAATCCAATCTGTAAAGCCCTGGATAGATCAGCCATATGGTGAAGCAGATTATTATATAACCCAGGCTCTCTCTGGCCATGGATGCTTCAGGCAATACTTATATAAGCGACGCAGAGCAGAAACGGATGCACGTTTGTACTGCGGGAGTGCCGATGACGCTGAGCATAGTCTCTTCACATACCCTAGATGGAATAAAGTAAGGGAAGAATACACGGAAAAAAGTGGCAAAATTTTCAACGCCCAGAACATGATGGCAGACCTCATAACAGTAGAAGACACCTGGATCAGAGCATATACAGTGGCTCGAGGTATAGTAGAATAGTAGAGGGAAAAGAAAAGGAAGAACGGAATATTGGGGAATCCTCCTCATAAAAAAAGGTTCTTTATTTTGCAGAGAAGAATAACTAAGATTCATTTTCAATATGAAGCAAACTGATTCTTGTCTATCCTTGTTTGCAGAGAAACGATTGCTAAAAAAGATGTTGAATGACACAAGTGCAACGATTAGGTCCTGGACTTGCTTGATCATGGTGTCGTCACATTATCAAGTCATCTTACCTAATTTACTTACCTCTTGTATTACCACCATTCGAATTTTGATGAAATACCATAGATACATCATCGTCATTCCACTCATGAAAGAATTCCATAGCATGAATATCGGATCTATTGGATAACACTGGATCCAGATCTTTACATTCGACATTACGATCGCGATCTGAATCGTTGTCGTAACGAACAATGATAAAACAGTTCCCGGGATACACGCATTAAAAAGATTATTATTGCATAATATTATTTGAGCTAATTCGTGATGGCTATCGCAAAGCTTCGCGATCAAATTCGTTTCTCCAGCATCTTTAACACGTCCTAATTTATGATTAATGTCAGAAAATAATGTAGACAATTCTTTTAGACAGGTCCTCACCAGATAAGTCTCACAATTTACAAATAGGGCATGCAGCAAATAAAACAGGTGGATCTCTATAGAAATTATATCCAAAGAACTGATAATCAATAAAATAAGATTGAATGAAGTTAGGAATAGGAAAATCGATATGAAAATCGTTAATTGCCTGTACATATTGGGCGATTTTGATCGGTCGATTTCTAAAAATTCATCGATTCGATTAATTTGAATTAGGAAGGTTTTAAATTGTTGACGTTGCGTGAAATAAACGAGATATCTTGAAGCGATTTCGTACGTAACACAAATGTGGTAGATCAGATAGGAAATGTTGCTTACTTGAGTGATGTTGGTATAGGATACCCGCAAAATTGATTTAAAAGTTGTGTAACTCCAGCGGAAAGAACAAATCATAAGTGGGATAAACGAGAAATAGGTTAGAAATTTGTGATTGGACTTTGGCGTGGTGAAGAATATCATTCCGAAATATCCGCTTAATGTAAGTAATGGATGAATGTATTTTAGAAACGTCACTTTAAGATTTCCATTCATTTTTTAGCTTGAGCTTTTCAAGTGAAGAACTTTACTAATTTACTACGGTGTGTATTAAATATATATAATAAGTTTGTTTGTATAGAACTTGATATTGGATTGGAATAAATCATTAATGGAACTTTTATTAATGTAATCTAATTAATTATGCACGTGGGCGACCTGAAATGTTGTCCGAATCGGTAAGAGATGGCGTACGAAGGTTGAATTGGATTCAGTGCTCGGCAAGAGCATCCTCAATAATTGTTGTTTAAGAGTGTGTTTTGTGTAGCAAGCGAATGGATAAAATCGAATTTCCTGCAGTAATAAAACAGAGAGATGAATAAAATGGTGACTAGGTCGAAAAGGCCAGAAAACTAAAGCTAACTAAAGCTGTAAAAAGTGTACACAATGAAAAATGAATTTTAATTCTCTTTCCAGATACTTTAAACGCATATGAGGTTACATAAAAATCTTCTGCTTCTTTGCTGACACAAAACTGATTCAAGTTATGCTTGACGTCTTTAATCGAAGTAAAGGTTTTTCCGTTTAAAAAATTTTGTAGAGACTGGAACAAGATAAAAATGACAGTACACTTGATAATTGATCGTGGTACTGTGTGGTAGAAATTAGAAAAAGCTATTTTCTTTTAAATCTCTAAAAATAATCGTTTCGTAATCTAGTTCATCATCAAAACTTAAAGCTGATATGACCAGTGACCATGACGGTCTTCCAGGGTTCCTACTCAGAGATTGTGCGCCAGTGCTTTGTGACCCACTTGTTACACTTTTTAACTTGTCACTTCGCTCTTCAACCTTTCCAACATGCTGGAAGATTAGCAGAATTACGCCGGTTTTTAAGAAAGGAAATCGTTGCGATATCCGTAACTATCGACCCATAAGCATATTGTCAAATTGTGCCAAAGTATTTGAATTTATCTTGCATGATAAGCTATCGAATAGCATTAAGCCGTATCTGTCTATCAATCAACATGGTTTTATCAGCAACCGGTCTACCATTACTAACTTAGTAGAGGTTACTCAATATTTGAGTGAGACCCTGGATACTCGGCAACAGGTGGATGTTATCTACACGGACTTCAGTAAAGCGTTTGATACAATTGATCACTCACTACTTACTGTAAAGTTACTCTCGATGGGTGCTTCCCCGAAATTTGTTACCTTTTTAAAATCATACTTAGATCAACGCAACTGCTATATATATTACAACGGCTATACTTCCAATTCCTTTACTGCATGTTCTGGAGTACCGCAGGGATCCAATTTGGGACCGTTACTTTTTATTATTTACATCAACGATCTTTTGAATTCATTAGACTGTAGGATACTTGCATATGCCGATGACCTCAAGATTTTTAACAAAATTACTTCTGCATCAGACTGTTTAGACTTGCAAAGAAATCTCACTGCTATCAACGTATGGTGCATAAAGAACAAAGTTCGTTTGAATGTTGACAAATGTGCCATTCTGTCATATACTAAGCGTTCTGTAACCACTACTTATCAATACTCTATCAACGAAACCGTTATTCCGAGAGTCATGCAGTTCAAAGACCTAGGAGTGCTTTTTGATTCCCAGTTATCTTTCACACAGCACATCACTGATATTAGCTTATCTGCCTCTAAATCTCTAGGTTTCCTTATTCGCTCTTCACGATCCTTTAGTAACCCAGACACAGTTAAAACATTGTATTATTCTTTGGTTCGCACGAAATTGGAATATGCGTCGTTGGTCTGGTACCCTCACTATGTCTATCAGCAGCTGTTAGTGGAAAGAGTTCAGAAACGATTTTTGAAGTACTTATCATATGGATGGATTTTATCCAGTTCGTGGGTCTGATTACAACAATCTGCTTCTTCGACATGCATTTACGTCATTGGGTCAACGACGAATTGGAGCTAGTGGTAAATTTCTATGTAAACTTGTACACTATAATATTGATTCTCCTTCCCTCCTACAACAAATTGACTTCGCGATTCCCCAATTCAATATTAGAACAACGAACACTTTCTATACGCCTAGAGCGCGCTCTAATGTGTTGACTAAAGCTCTAATGGTCCATATGTGTCAAAATGCAAACAAATTATACACTGATATATTCTTAAAATCTTAGTAGTTTCTTTTTTTGCACCGATTAATTGCTTATTAGTTATTTGCTAGTTATTATAATCATTTTAATTTTTATACTGTAAATGATAAACTGTATTACAATATGTACTATGCACTAATTCATAATATTTTTCTTGTAATTTTACCCTGTAAATGGAATTTTCTGTTGGGTAATAAAGATTATTATTATTATTATTATTATTATCATCAGACGATAAAGATGTAAATATGGTGAATAGGGCATTGCAACGAACATTACAAGAAACAACAAAAAATGAATACGTTCCCTTAGATGCATGCGTAGTAACCTTGAACCTTCCTGTATATCTCACAACTTGACGTTTAATGATTCTGCATTGGACTCTTCGCACGATATAATCAATGGATTTGCCGATATGGTTTCTTCTATTTGCCTTCCTAGTACATCATTTTGTTTACAAAATTCTGACTATAACGAATAAATCAAAAACATTTGCTGCAATGATTTTTATTGTTCTCATTTTTTCGAAATATCTCGATTAATATTAATTTGAGGTCATATGTTGTTTACTATTTTTCTATTCACAACTTATTGCTCTTTTAGAATTTGATAAAAAAAACTACCATATGCTATTTGAAAAAAAAAAGAGTTGACCTTGCTATGACCTTTGTGTCTTTCTTTATAGTGACAACAGTAGCGCCATCGAATGAGCCCCTTCGTATAGTTAAACTTTTGTCTAATACTTTTCTTCATAACACTAATTGTTTCGAAGATATTACAGTGTTACACTTTAAATGAACCAGCCTGTATATGTATATACTGAGGACGCCAAAATTTTGAGGCGCATTTAAAAACCCTGTGGGTTATGATGAATTTCTGCGATTGTTTCAATCGAATTCAAATCTTGTGTAGTTCTGTTTTGATTACTATTACATAGACGTGGTATAATATTGCTTGTGCTTATTTTCTGCGTGTACAGGGTGTCCAATTTTCGATGGTTTTGGGCGGTATCTCACTTATTCGTAAATATAGAGAGTTGCGGTTTTCGCATTACTATGCTACTTTTTTGTGAAACGAACAAAATTTTCATAGCTCACTTCGTTTCCGAGATACAGGGTGATTTTGAAAATATTGCATTTTGGAACCCCCCTCGTATCTCAGTTATCGTTTAACTTATCAAAAAGGTAAAAAATGCTTTTTATGCAGTTTTTTACGTAGACTCCAGTGGCGTAGATAGATTTCCGCTGAAGACTGTAATTTCTTAGATATTAGTCAAAGTTATGTTTTTTTAAATGGGACACTCTATATATTTTTTGTCGGTTTGGTTAAGCTTTTTACAAGCTTTTCAAAAATATACACTTTAGCTATATTTGCATTTTAAATTTAAAATATAATTTTTTTGTTAGTAGGCCATGGCGAATAAAAAAAACAACTGCGTCTTATGTCAATTTACGAGTTTTAGGTGGTTTATGTCAAAATAGTGTCAGAATCTGTCAGAATATTCATTGTTTATTTTTATATTTATTATTTACCGTTTTGTGTTCGAATTTTAAGAAACTTTTCATTATCATGGGCGACAACGCGGTCTTCGAAAACAATAAAAACAAACCGTATAAGTACAACTTGTCAAAAATTTACATCCTGGTGACGCACAACGACGGATAGAGTTTTGTAATTGGTATTTGCAAATGGTCAACATAGAAAATAATGGAAAACGTTGTGCCGGAAATAATTGAAGATGTTCCTTTGGCCCGCCTTAATAACTTGTTTTTGCAGCAAGACGGAGCGCCTGCTCATAATGCGCAAATTGTAAGAACATATCTTGACAATAACTTTCCAGGTCACTAGATTGGAACAAATGGACCCATAAGATGGGCACCAAGGTCACCGGATCTATCCGTTCTGGATTTTTTCTTGTGGGGATATCTACAAAACAAGATTTATAAGGTGCGGTTCAAACACTGCAAGAATTAAGGAATGCTACTGAAGAGGCCTTTAGAAACTTACAGGCGCGGCCATTTATTATTTTGAATGCCTTAAGGCGCATACGCACTATGTGTGAAACGTGTGTAAGATATAATGGGGAACAATTTGAACAATATTTATAAAAACATAATTATTTTTATTATTATTAATTATTAATTCGTGTCTGGTCACTCATTCGCGAAATATGATTTCACGCATAAAAATTTTGTTCACGGCATCTTTCGTTTCACAAAAAAGTAGCACAGTAATGCGAAAACCGCAACTCTCTATCTTTACGAATAAGTGAGATACCGCCCAAAACCATCGAAAATTGGACACCCGGTACATAGTTGCTTAGCTTTTGCCTGTCGAAATTGTGTTTTTTGGAATCGAAATGTTGTTGCTTGTAATGTGGAAGTTATATGATAGTCCTGTCAAATTAGATATTTCTCAGGTACATGTTTTAAAATGTTAACATTCGATCAGAGATTGTATGTAGTATAGTGCTATGGAACATGAGAAAATAGCTACAGGTGGATATGTCGTTGATAAATTTCATTGGGAGTATCCGGATTTTCCTCTATCACGTATGGGTGTGCACAAGATCATCAGAAAATTTATGAGAACTGGTTCTGGAAAAAACATTAAAAAGCACGCAGTGCCATTTGATGCTGAAGAAGATGCTGCGGCTATACTAATTATACACTCTGTGAACAACAACTCTACCATGTCATTAAGAAGACGATCTTTGCAGCTAGGAATGAGTAAATCGCACATTCATAATATCTTAAAACGGCTTAAAATAAAACCTTATAAGCCAGTTTTTAATCAAAATTTAGAAAGAGGCGATGAAGGACAACGATTACTCTTTTGTTTACGGATGGGTGAGAAACAAATGGAAGAAGCTTTTATAAAAGAATTATGTTTCTACTAACGGGATAGTTTCATTGCAACATGTTAGATACTGGAACCACACTTATCCTCCAAAGGTTAACGTGTGGTATGCTATATCAAGGGAAGGAATAATAGGACCTTACTTTTTTGATGGCAACACAAATCAACATGCCTATCATGCCATTTGTTAGAAAATTTTTATAGCGATAGTATGAGCAACTTTAGTTTAGCTTTTCTCAATACAATGTACTTTCAATAAGATGGCTGCCTGGCGGTTAAATAATAAACTTGGAGATAAATGGACTGGAACAAATGAACCACTTAGATAGCCTCGACCGTACCTCTCAATTGTAGATTTTTATCTCTGGGAACGTTTGAAGAATATAGTTTATAGTCCTTGTCAATGCGTGAAATAAGAAAAGGTTTTGCTGAATTTCGAGCAAGAATTGAACTGTGTGCTGAAAAGGGAGGAGGTTTATTTGAATAAAACTTTAATTTCTCTGAGTAAACAATTAAAACGTCGATATCACCAAACACCACAACTTTCATTAATTACTCGGGACACGTGTTTCGAGAACGCACGGGTTCTCATCATCAACCGAATACCGAATGATGAAAACCCATGCGTTCTCGATGTTTTAGTTCTTTGTTCTCTGTTCAAATTAAATTACGAATTAATTTTAATGAAAGCAAATATTGTAATTTCCTTTTTTTTCTTGCTAAAAGTTGAATAAAATCTCAAGTCTAGTACTGTTACCCGTTTCAAAACTTGCACAAATTTCACATGGATTGGACGTAAATTAATGTCTTCAGTAGGTTTTCTATGATATGACGCTTTATGCGGTCGTCAATCTTTGCAATCATCAATCTCTGATCGAATGATAACATTTTAAAACATGTATCTTTATCGTTTATGCCAAAAGTATTGAAGTTATTAAAGATAACTAACTTGAATTCGTTGTTTTAAAGCAAGCAGATTTTTTATAAAGAATACATTCCGCTTTTACCGGAAATGACTTTGATTTTCGATTTTTAAATTGGACTACCTGAATATTTTTCGATATTTTGATTCGGGATAACATTTTGAGTACATTTTCATGGAGAGTGCTTTGAAATTCTTAATATGTTCAGCTGTTACTGTATAAACAAGATACGAACAAATTTTTTCATTTTTACTGTATGCCCAGTTTTTTAATCGCATTTGTAGGTCCAAAATTTAGTTTTTGTTTTAAACAGGGTGGCTCACTAAATCATCACGAAAGAGCATTGAAGTACCTTCATTTTGATACCCTACATTAATATACCGAACGAACGTTTATTAAGTATTTTTTGTGAAAAGGCAAAAAAAAATTTATATCATAAAATATCTTTTGCTGCAGTTGTACTGCACTGTACACGGATGTTTAATTTTTGAGTCATGTGCTTTTTTCTGACGAAGCTAACTTTACAAATACGGGAAATGTGAATAGACATAACATGCATTACTGAGCAAATGCGAATCCTCGATAGACGAGCATTGTCGGCGATCACGTCATTGGTCCACATTTTTTTAGGTCATTTAAGTAGGAAAGTTTACGCAAACTTTCTGTAAATCGTACTGCCCGAATTACTGGAAGACGTGCGCTTGCTAGTTCGCAGAAATATGTGTATGCATCACGACGGTGCACCATCCCATTATGCTCTATGTGCAAGACACGTGATGAATGAGATGTTGGGTGAAAAATGAATAGGACGCTTGGCCACCTCGTTCGCCAGATCTAACACTAATGGATTACTTTTTCTGGGGTTTTGTCAAAGGACACGTAATGGCTGAAGCACTTACCACGCCTGACGACATGAGAGAAAGAATACGCCGAGCATGTACCGAAATTACACCACAAATGTTGGCTAACGTTAGACAGTCGTTTCCTCGGAGAATTAACCACTGCTCACAAGCGGAGGGTGATCACTTCGAGCATTTTCTGTAGATAGACCCAAACCTAAGTTAGTGGATGATTTGATGCTGATTATTCCGATATTTTCCGACTATTTTCATACTTTGCGTGACTAGAATGACCTTGTGTTGTAGGTCACTGAATTCGTCTTAAAAAATTGGAGTTGACATTGACGTAGCTTCTACGCCTACACCGATCAAAAAACTGGGTGGCCCAGTATGACCGCCTTCCCGAACACTAAAACTTTTGTCTGAAACATATTTCGATATGATTAATAGTTTGAGAGCTATTCCCGTATTCAGCCGAGAAAGCGATTGGCGATAGCTCTCAATCGTTTGCAGCGATGATAGCCCTCAGCGAGTTTTTCCTATTCCAAACCCTGAAAAAATTGCTGGCAGGAAAGAGATTTGCCTCAAATGAGGAGGTCATCGCCACTACATCTGATCCTCGAAAGATCCTACTTTTCCGACGGCTTGAAGAGACTGGAGCAACGTTTGAAAAAGTGTATTGATCTTCGAAGAGGCTACATCGAAAATATAATAACGCAATTTTTTTCGTTGATTAATAATAATTTTCCCTTACCTTATTTATCACTGCCATACGGATCTTAATAATGTACCAGATATAAATAAGCAGCATCCCATCCATGGCTAAATTCCACACAACAAAGTTCGCATCGATCGGATGATTTCCGATCCACATTTTTATATTCGATATTGCAATCGCGGTTCCTTCAGTTAACACGAGGAAATACACTAACAACAGCCCAATGATGCTCGTATTAAAAAGATCTTTATTTTCTAAAATTATCCGACTTAATTCGTGATGACATTTACTAAGATTTATCAATGAAATCATATCTTGCACTCCGCTATATGTCCTTATATTATCGTTAATGCAAGAAAATAATCTACAGAGTTCTCGTAAATAAATCCTAACGACGAATATTTCACCATTAGAGATTAGAGAATGTGAGGTGTAATACAGACTCATTTCTATAAAGCTCATGGTTATAGAAGAAGATGCGAGTAATCCGGTACCTAATGCAGTTATGACTGTCATAATTCCTGCAAATATTACTATTTGCTTGTTTAAATTGGGCGATTTAGATCTATCGATCTGTAGAAGCTCATCTAATCGATTGATATCGATCAGGAAAGTTTTGATTCGTTGACGATGTAAAAAATAAACTAGATACCTCAAGATAAAATCGCAGGTAATGCCAATATGTGATATAAAACGCGAAATGATATTCACATCGTTACGATTGGTGTAGTTCACCAGGAAAAAGTTCTTCGAAGTTGTATAACCGAAACGAAGAAGGCCAAGTATCACTATAATATAGATAAGGTAACTAATATGTGTTAGGAATCGATTACCGGATTTTGAAATTGTAAATGCACTAAGACCGAAACATCTACTGACGCAGACTAAAGGTTGAATGTAGCTTAGGAAATTTGGCCTTGATGTTGGGACCATTCTCTTCAAAAATGATATTAAGAAGGAGTCTTATGTATAGACTAGATAGCACTTTTACATTTAAAGGAGTAATTGGACAAACTAACTCATATTAGAATAATGTGTCGTAATCATCATACCTGCTTTATGTCAAATTAATACTGCGCATCAATTGATTAGATTAGAATTAATAGGAGCTACAGTTAACAAAAGAAGTTTGTAAATTAACTCGTTGTATTAAATGAAAGTCAGGAGAAAAAAAAATAAATTACCGGAGAATCGATTACATTATTACAATTTTTTACGTACACATGGATTGATTAATTATTGATTGATAATGGCATGCTGGCACATGCGTACTCTTTTGACAATGCTTCGGTGGTCGCGGACTTGTCGCTTGAGATAACCCCACAGCCAGAAGTCTAAAGGTTTTAAATCGGGAATTGGGGAAATAAAACGATCAGGAACAAGCTCAAGCACCGTCCTTCGTCAAGAGCAATATCTTCCAATTGAGGAGCAAAAAACTGTTTTATCATGGCACGAAGGTATCATCTTCAAAGAAATACGGTCCAATTATTTCTCTAGACGATAATGCACACCAAACAGTGATACGTTTTGGATGAATAGCTTTCTCATGAATCATTCATCGATTTTCTAAGCCCCAGATGCAACAGTTTTGCGGCCGAGGTGGAAAATAACAATTATAAGAGATGCATGCTGTGTGAGACTTCTTTCCATAAGTTCTCCAACTTGCTCCATCACTATCGACTTGTGAGTTTTGGTTTAGACGTGGTGAAGAAAGGCCAGCAACGTTTGAGGAGGAGGCTTTATTGGACGAATACCTGTGTCAAACTCAAAAGAAGCTTACTGAATATTTGGAAGTGACTCGACAAACTATTTTATTACGTCTAAAGAGCATGGGTATGATCTAGAAAATCGCAAATTCGATTCCATATGAACTGACAACCGACTTGGGCGGAAGTTTGGGGTTCCTGTTGTTAGCAAAGACCTCAATATTTGACGTTTCATTGCTGATGTAGAAGGTATTATCGCTGAGGTTCCGCAGATAAGGCTGCGAACGCCATGCGTGCAATTTTTTGTCGGCTTCACCGAATCAGAAAACTAACATTTACAACTCTTGCTTCCATAAAACTAAGAAATTCCTGAAAAAACATCCTAACCTTCTCATCATCCAGGCAAAGAAGGCTGCACTGCAGCTATGGATAAAACTGATTACCATGGTACTATTACAAGATCTATTAACCTACAAACTCCTCAACAGTGATCCAACTGAAACTGTACAGAGGAAATATAATACTTTCCTACGCAAAATTGCCCCTCTCCCCCTTCCCCCCCAAACAATTGAGTAACAATTGAAAGATCTCACTATCTATAATTCCACTCAGACCTATACTTAGTTCCATTAACTCTGCTACCTACAACCTCTCCAAATTTCTCTCACGAGTTTTAACGGACTCATTAGCCGACATTACCGATTACAACATTAAAGACATCTTCAGTTTAATTAATAAAGTTGATGATTTTACACTTCTAGCCAACTTCATCTTAATTTCATTAGATGTTGTTTCACTATTCACCAACATTCCATTGCAATTACCGCTAGACATTATAAAACGAAAGTGGGATCTAGTCAAATCTCATACAACTCTATCATTATAATCCATGCTAGAGTTAATCAAGTTTACTTTCAACAACTGCTATTTTGTTTTTGACAAGAAATTTTTTGTATACCGATGAGTTCTCCTATCAGTCCCATTCTGGCCTTAATTGTGATGGATTTTCTCCTTGATGGTGTCATCCCACAATTACAGTTTCAATTACCCTTTTTATTCAAATATGTTGATGACATCTTTTGTGCCATACCGCATGACCAAGCCGACACTATTTTACATTGCTTTAATTCATTTAATCTATGCTAAACTTATAAGAACTGAAAATAATACGATTATAACAGATTGGTACCAAAAGCCAACTGCAACCACCCGAAAAATCACAAATTCAATACGGTCATCCCAAGGAAAAATCGCATCACAGACATATCTCATGAAAGCTTTTTGAATTAAAATCTTAGGAAGCTCTTTGGGGTTTTTGCCAACAATGGCTACCCTAAATCTATCCTTAACAGTTTTAAAATATAAAAAAAATCTTATAGAAAATTTAACAAACCAAATAGTCACTTTCTTCAAACATTTTAATCAATTATCAATACGGTTGTCAAAGAAAAAAACGCCCTTGGATTACAAAAACCATATTGTGTACAAAGTACCGTGTTTGGGATGTCAGAGCTGCTACATAGGTCAAACATCACAATGGCTTAAACACCGCTTAAGCCAACACCGTAGTGATTGTCGTTTGGGCAAGAGATCTTGCGGTTTGGCTAATCATACAGAAGAGAAACATCACAATTTTGATTTTGAAAATGTCAAAGTATTAGAGTTTTAAATCAGACAATAATAGTTGAATTATTTTGGTACAACCTGTATTTTCAATCAGCTGTTCTCGATCTATTTCCATCTCGTCTGTCTTAATTTTTTTCAATTCTGTACCTATTTCCTATCACTTGTAAGTATTTATCATCAATCGATCAAGTTGTTGTTGCAATGAGATGCAATCGTGAATGTCATTGACAGCTGTTTATAGTTTTAAATCAATCTTATTGGTTCAACAATTTCCGACAATCCAGCTGTTCACAAACATCGTCAACGAATAAGAGGAACAAAAGAAGTCCGAGATTGCTCCCTTGTAGAATTCCAGATATAGAGGTGAATTGTCGTTAGAATTAGTATTCAACTCTGATAGGCACATGCCTGTTCAAACCACTGTAGAAAAGTCTCAAACTCATTTAGCGAAACATCAGGGGAAATATATGGAATAAAATAACTAAATAGATAAATATACCTTACCTTCATTACTACATCCATTCGAATTTTCACTAACACCCATGTGATTAGAGGAACCTCCATGCAGATGGAAATATTCCATAAGAACATGAACAAATCTACTTCTTCACCTTCATGAACTGCTCCAAAGATTAATATTAACCTCGTTAATGAATTGGTTAGCATTACAAACATTGCTAGTATAGTAAAAATTACACTAATGTTAAAAATTTGTCGATTTTCCAAGATTATCCCAGTTAATTTCTCATGATTATTGCAGAGATGTGTCAAGAAATTTATATTTGTGGTACTACCAGATGTTACCTTTTCGTTAATCGTGGAGAATATTCTAGATATCTCCTTAAAATAAGTCGCAGCGATAATAATCTCCATATACAACAACAAATTTTGTAGACCAAAATATAACTCACATTCCACGTAATATGTTTTAAAAGAACACATTTGTACCAATACCTCATTGACTATGATTCTAAATGTAACAAATACAAGAGCAGATGACAATCGTTTCTTTATCGTTGGTGATTGTGACCGATCAACTTCTAAATCTTCATCGAGTTTGTTAATCTTGATCAACACAGTTAGAATCTGTTTGCGATCTGTGGAATAAATCAGAAATCTGAATAACATTTGAGATGTCGCACACAGGTAAAACAAGAAATTAGAAATGGTGTTTATATTGGTACGATTGAGATAATCGACCGACCAGATTCCTTTGGAAGTGAAGAATCCCCATCGGAAAAAGCAACAGGTTAGAGTTACGAATGATAAGTGGCTGAAAAAGAGTTTGCTTTTAGATTTTGTAATCGTGAAGAACACCATTCCGCAACATTTTCCCATAAATAATACGGGTTTAATGTATTTAATGAAAGATGTTCTTCTTGTACTCGGATACATGTTAGAACCTTACGGAAACAAAAGGATCTGTATACTATTTCGAGTTTTATGATAATATTCTAGCCTCTATATTTTCTTTGTTGACAATGTTATTACTATAGTAATTGATATAGGAATTGTTATTTATTTAATTGTGTTGTGTGATAATCATTATTAAGTTTACTAATATCTAAAGCATAAAACAATTTGTTTCATATAGGATCGAATTATCGAAATTAAGCTTAAAGACTTCGGAGAAACTGTCAAAATTGTGACGACTTGTCAAACTAACATTTCGATTAGATTCTAGCAAACCGCGTTTGGGAATGTTTATTGACTTGTCACCAGTGCTTTTGAAACCCTGAATGGTGATATTTTACTTGAAGGTGAAGGTGTAATGAGTAGATGGTGTTTTAGTCACAAAGTTGGAGCAGGACGGGAAGGGAAGGAAGATTTTACCCCACGTTGGGCGCCACCAAATTTAATAAAATTCCTTCGTTAATTAGTAGTAATTTTCTTACCTTATTTATCACTTCCATACGGATCTTAATAATGTACCATATACACACAAGCATTATCCCATCCATGGCAAAATTCCACGCAACAAGGTTCACATCAATTGGACGGTTTTCAATCCATATGCGTATGTTCGATATCCCTTGTGCAGTGCCTGAACTTAACATGAGGAAAAGTACGAAAGAGACTCCAATAAAGCTCGTATTGAACAAATCATTACTTTCTAAAATTATCCGACTTAATTTGTGATGACATTTACTAAGATTTATCAATGAAATCATATCTTGTACTCCTCTATATGTTCTTATATTATCATTAATACAAGAAAATAATCTATAGAGTTCTCGTAAGTAAACCCTAACGACGAATATTTCACAACTAACGATTAGATAGTGTGAGGTGTAATACAGGCACATTTCTATAAAGCTCATGGTCATAGAAGAAGACGCAAGTAATCCTACACTTAATGCAATTGATACTGTCACAAATCCGGCAAATATTACCATTTCCTTGTTTAAATTGGGAGATTTAGATCTATCGATCTGTAGAAGCTGATCCAATCGATTGATATTGATCAGGAAAGTTTTAATTCGTTCGCGATGCAAGAAATAAACAACATACCTTAGGATAAAATCGCAGCTAACGCCAATATGTACCACAAAAAGCGAACTGATACTCACATCGTTACGATTGGTGTAGTTCACCAGGAAAAAGTTCTTGAAAGTTGTATAACCGCAGCGAAGAATTGAAAGTATGATGATAATATATAGAAGGTAACTAATATGTGTTAGGAATCCATTACCGGATTTTGAAATTGTAAAAGCACTAATACCGAAACATCTACTTAAGCAGACTAAAGGTCGAATGTAGCTTAGGAAAGTTAACCTTGAAGTTGAGGACATTTCGTAGAAAAAGTTTTAGAACTTCATGTACACTTAGTAACTGGACAAACTAACTCGTATTAGAATAATGTGTTGTAGTCATCATACCCGTTTTGTTAAATTAATAATGCGCATCAATTAATTAGATTAGAAGTAATACAAATACAGTTAAGAAAATTGATATTTACAGTTAACTCATCGTAGTATTGTAAGCTACGAAGTAAGTACGAGGAGCGTTTTTATATTCGCCGAATGAGCGGGTTGTAGGGGGATGATTAGACGCATTGGGGGCGTGGTCTGTGCAGCGACTCATAATTAGTATAAATACGAAGTTTCATGGTTATTAGACAGTTATATTACACGTTCCTTCGACCTATCGTTAGCTACGGCGCTCTACCTATTTCGAGCATGGCGAAGTCGCACCTCAAAAGGCTGGAGACAATACAAAATAGGGTTCTGAGACTGATAACTGGGGCACCATGGTTTGTCCGAAACATACAACTCCGCGAAGACCTTGGGGTCACAACTATGAAGCAGCATCTGACAAGCCTGGCAGCGAAGACCAGAGAAAGAATCGCGAGATCCGACAATCCGCTGCTGAGTAGGCTCATCGGGCTTGACCTTGACAGGCCCCCACCTAGGGTAACGGTCAGAAGAGCCCTAGCAATTGACGGTGAAGATGACGCCTAGGAAGACCATGCAATCCAGAAACTCGGTTTCATATGGACAGCGAGGACCCCCTTCATAACAACCATCCAGGGCTCAAGAACCATCGTTCGGCCCTAGAAAGAGAAAAAGACGACCCAAGTAGACAGTTAGTCTTTGAGCTACCGTCAACCAAGTAACATAATCAGGAGTGAAAAGTGAAATATGGAAAAAATCGAATATCGTGCCGTTATAAAGTTCCTTGCAGGCAAGGAAAATCAATCGCGACCATAATGAATGAGATGTCATTGGTTTACGGCGACTCTTGTCCAGGAAAAACCATGGTGTACAAGTGGCATAGTTTATTTAAACAAGGAAGGGAATCCCTTGAAGACGACCCGAGGTCGGGCAGGAGCATTGAGGTGACCACGCCAGCACTTATCCAAAAAGTTGAAAAAATTGTATTCGAAGATGCTCGACTAAAGAAGAAACAACTCGCAGAAATGGTTGGAGTATCCGATAAAACAATTTTTAAAATCCTACACGATCATCTCGGCATGTCTAAGGTCAGCGCAAGATGGGTGCCGAGAATGCTCACACCGCGCCGCCGCAAAAACCACAGCGCGTAGAGAGTTCGTGTGCATTTTTCGACCTCTGTAATGAAGACAAGACTCCATGCAGTGGCATAAAAAGAGCACAACACCTCCCAAGAAATTTAAAGTATCACAATCAGCCGGGAAACTCATGGCAACGGTATTTTGGGACCCGGAAGGAATATTGTTGATTGATTATAAAGATAAAGGTGTTTCTATAACCGGAGAATATTACGCTTCAGTATTAGAGCGACTAAAAGAAGCCATTAAAGAGAAAAGACGGGGAAAATTGACGAAAGGTGTGCTGTTTTTGCACGACAACGCGCTCGTTCACAAGAGCCGCGTTGCGTTAGCTGCCCTGCATAAGGTGGGCTTCGAAATTGTGAATCACCCACCCTACAGCCCAGACCTGGCCCCGAGTGATTATTACCTGTTTCCGAAGATGAAAAAAGGAGCTGCGTGGTAAAAAATTTACTGCCGATGATGAAGTCAAGGAGGCAGTTTCGGCGTATTTTGCAGATAAAGAGAAATCATTTTTTTATGAGGGTATAAATAAATTAATTGAAAGATGTGAAAAATGTATCGGTCTTGCAGGTGATTAAAGAAGAGAGAAAAATAATTTGGTTTTTTTATTTCCACCCCTTATCCCCCATTCCGCGAATATAAAAACCCTCCCTCGTATATAGAATCGATTGCATTGCACTCTCTTTGCGCATGAAATTCATTCATCATTATTATAAATTATTGCATTTAAAATTTGAATCGTCTAAGATAATAAATATGATAATTGACTCACGCTCCAAAGCATCCTCCAGCTCAATCAGGTGTATCCACCAATTGTTACAGAGGGTTAATTGAAATTCAAACAACACAACCTGTTCAATCTTCAATAGAAAAAGTTCAACACTTACCTCATCTACCACCTCCATGCGGATTTTCAGGAAAAACCATATGATCAGTGGTAATTCGACTAAACTACTGCCACACCATGCTACCATTATCAAATCTACTTGTTGATTTCCACTTATTTTAACAGCTCTTACATTTAATATAATAGCCGCAACCGAATTGGTCAGAATCACGATCAGGGTTAGTATGGTTATCATTACACTCGTATTGAAAAGGAGTTGGTTTTTTAAGATGATTCTCTCTAAGTTGTGGTGCTTGGGGCGAAATTTCAAAATAAAATTTATACCACCAGATGCGGTTATCCTATCGTTAATTGTTAAGAATAAACTGCGTAACTCGTTGAAATATAATTTAGTGATAAACATCTCAGTGTACATCAGCAAAATATGTAAGCAAAAATAGAGATCATATTCGATTGAACCTGATTCGTAAGAACTTGTTAGTATCAGCACCTCATTGGCGCTAATTCTGGTTATAATAAACATAAAGAACAGCGACAATTTTATCTTCATTCTAGCCAATTGTGAGCTGCGATCAATGTCTAGATCTGCATCCAGTTTGTTGATCGCAATTAAGAATGCTTCGATTCGTTTACGATTTGTGAAATAGATCAGGAATCTGAACAACATTTCGCAAGTAATACAAACGAAGTGGATGTAATCGGAGATTGTATTTATATTGGTGTGATTTTGGTAATCGAGTAACCAAATTGCTTTAGAAGCAATAAACCCCCATCGGAAATAGCAGCAGATTAAACATATACAGGATAAATGACCAAGAAGATTGTTTTTGGGTTTTGCAATTGTGAAGAATACCATTCCGAAGCAGTTTCCTAACAATAACACGGGTTGTATGTATTTGATGAAAGTTATTCTTGAATTATGGAACATTATTGGATGTAAGTGGAAATTTACAGCGTCAAGGAACGATACAAACTGTAACCAATTTATTCTGTATTGATTCTTATATGCACTCTCTCTGAATTAAATTGGATTAAAACTACTACCATATACTTAGTTGTATTTAGTAATATGTAGTTGGTATAGGTGAAGATTAATATCCTGAATGTTTTAGTTGATTAGTGAATTAATTTATTTAGTTGGTGCCACAACATCCACACAGCGTTTCTAAATTAAACTAGGGATTACTTTCTAGTAAACCACAGCGAGGATAAATGACGTGACTGAAAGATAGCAGACGATGTCCATCTAGGTCAAGTAGAGCTTAAGGACTAGAGAAAGGGAATTGATATCGTATTGAAGTCGGAGCGTTACGGAGGTGACGGATATCCTCATTCCTTGTGGTGACCAGTGGGGCAAAAACTCGAAAAGGATTTGAATTCTTCCTGTATCCTCTTCTTTGCTGCCTCAAACAATATTTTATTGCTCTTGTCCACTCTTTTACTTCCAAAAGGTAATCTGTACGCCACATGTAAAAGGTACTCGAGAAAACGTATTCGGGCGTGCAAGGGAGATAAAACAAACGTAAATTTTACAGGATCTATTGTACATAGTTTTCTGTATCAGCATTAAATCTATTTCATTGAAATTTTTTGTAGTGGCGCTACAAATGTAACATTTCTGCGTTGATGTAGTCGAGGTTGCTGCATTGCATACTTTTCCATCAACCATGGTAAACATCAAAATATGCTTGATAAAAATTCGTTTCCTTTCTATCTCGATCCAAGAGGGAGTCAAATTATCTACTTGTTTTTGTATATAATCTCTTTCTTGTTGTATTATGGCAGCAGTTTCATGAATTACCTGTAGTCTAATTGGTCGGCAGAAACCTGGTGAAGAGGGCCGTGGATTTTGCCACACCACAATTTTATCTGGCGATTCTAGATCACCACACACAAGTTGTTGTGAAATATCTTCATTCCCAAATTTCTGTCTGTACTGACTGTGACCAGAACTACTATCACACCCCCACTTTGACAATAGCACTACATTATTTAAGTTTTCCGGTTTTATCACTTCCAAAACATCTTTTTGCAGTTGCATAATACGTTCAACCGTGTGATCCAACAATAACAACTTAGTTTCGCTTCCTGAACCTTTTTATAAGAAGGAAACTTTTCTTTGTCACTCTGCCTGATTATGTTGTATTGATGCCGTGTGAGTTTGGCCTCAACTAATACAGACAGAGTTTCTGCATTGGAAAGTTGATTTCTGTGTTTTTGACTTACTCTGTACGCGCTACGATATTTCTGAGCACGTGTCTGGGTTGAAAAACTTATTTATTTCACTAAGCTTGTCTGTTGCTATTATTATATATGTACCAGGTAGCCCGGTAATCCTGCTTTATGATTGAACGAAAGAAAAACTAACTACATGTACTTTAAAATTTGGGGTTTTGGCCCGTTGTTCTTAAATTCGCCCCACTCTGTGGCGCCTCAAGCAAACGCAGGCCAGTGCTAATACGCTTGGTTTGGCACTTTCATCAAAAGTGCCAAGATTCGGCGTACAAGTCTTCCGGTCTTGATGATATTTTTTCTGCCGAGGAAGCAATAACGGTAGCGCTTTCCCAAATCTATAGAACCAGCCTACCATCTGTTTGGAATAGAGCCAAGATAGTGTTTATATCTAAACCTGGACGTTGTTTTTTAGGGAAACCTCTCTAATAGAGAGGCCAATACACCCTAATCAGCATGCAATTTGGGAAGCCAGAATGACATAGCTTTTGTGTTACTACCACCAAATACAACTGACATTTGTCAACCGTTGGACGTTGCTGTTTTTAAAGTTGTTAAAGAGCACTGGAGACGAATTTTAAATAATTGGATTTGTTACCAGATTAATGAAAAACTTGGAACCTACGCTGAAGGCCAATATACTTGTGGGATCTAAAGCAGATGGTATAAGTTAATTTAATCCAGAAGCTGTTTTGATTAAACCTCGAACAGTAGCCAACGAAAACGCCACTAATGGGGTATTATTGGAAGCATTTCAAAATGTCATGCAAGATGCTTCAAAAGTTAAAGATAAACCTTTTCCAAAAAGAATGAAGAGCTTGATGTGCCTGCAAGAAAATCTGTTGGCCTAGACCATGTCGAAATAAACCAGCAAAAACAAAAACGAAATGGAAAGCGAAATTTTTTTTAACAGCGAGGAAGAATTAGATTCTGAAACCGAAAATGAGACTGTACATTTGAAGACTGGAGCTCCGGAGTTTAAAACTAAGTTATCAAAAAATGCTTTCTTGGCTTCCTCAAGGGTTTTGGGACAATGCAACAGCGTCACGTGGAAAAAGCTTTTAAATATATTTATTATACTATTTAGTACTTTTGCGCAAATAAGAAAGATCTGATATTTATATCGGGTAATCAATTTGTGTAAAATTAAAAAATATATATCATAGAGCTTCTTAATCACTTACCTCAGCTACTAGATCCATACGAATTTTTATCAGATACCATGTATATTTCAACAACAATACACACACAACATTCTTCCATGTTATGAAGACTGGATCAACTTTACCATGTCGAATACTAATTTTAGCGTTCGATGCTAACATAGCAATATTATTGGCTATTGAGATAAATATCGTCAGCATGGTTCCAATGATGCTCGTGTTAAAAAGATCATTACTTTCCAAGATCAATACGCTCAATCTATGGTGACGATTACAAAGAGTTATAATAGAATTAAAATCAAGCTGGCCATCTTTGATCTTGATTTTCTCATTGATGTTAGAAAATAAAATACAAAGCTCGTTCGACAATATTTTTACGAGGAAAGTTTCGATGCCGAGACAAAAGAAATACAAGCAGTAAAATAGGTGCCTTTCAATTGATGGAATCCTCAACGAACTTATTACCAAAACGATTAGAGTAATTACAATACCCGATATCATAATTACAAGGAAGATTGCGATCTGTCTATATAAATGAGACGATTTTGATCGATCAATATTCAAAGATTTATCCAAGATATTGATTTCAATTAGGAATTGTTTAATTCGTTCGCGGTATAGAAAATAGATTAAATACCTTGCAAGCGTATCGGATGAAACGCAAATGTGAAAGACGACGAACGAGCTTATCATGACATTGGTTGTGTTCATGAATTTTTTGATCAAGATTTCTTTGGAGGCTACAAAGAAGCAACGCACAAAACAAGCAATTATTGGTAGATGGGATAAATACATGAGAAAATTGTTGTTGCAGTTTGAAATCGTGTAGAATACAGTACCGAAACATCTACCCAAGATAAGTAACGGTTTGATATATTTTAAGAATGTTATCTTTGTGGTTTCTTCCATTATTGAGCTTCGACATTTACGATGAAGAACTACAAGTTTGTTGTAGGAGGTTGTTATGACTACTGTTGTTATATTATTAAGTATTTGATTGGGGTGTATGTATGATCTTATGATCATATTATAGTTCCTCCTCCCAACTTCCCACCCCTAATAAATTAATGAACATCAACTTGATTAGAATAGCTCATAATAATAAACTCGCGTATTATTATATTCATTTTGATATATAGTTGGTTTTCTTTGTCTAATATTTTATTGCCAGAAGTTGGTAGACAACATAGATATTGTCAGTATAACTATAAATATACAGGGTGACTGCTAATGAAACGGTCACACATTACAGCGTGTTAGTAAAGATCATTTGCAATAGATATAGCCCAATTTGCCCTATCCAAAACTCACCCGTTTTCGAGATATTGTGTTTTTTTTTTGTTTTTTCATTAGTTCAAAAATTTAAACTTCCGCCTTTGATGAGTCATTGCCTACTGTTACTACTACTACTACTGCAATAAGTTGTTGTGGCTAATTTCAAGCAGTGGAGACAGGTGTAATGGCTACTTGAAATGTAAGAAAAGGTTACAAATAAAGTTAATTCTAATTACCCGTACTTATCGTATTATTATTAATGAACAACATATGACATGGCGCTGCGAAAACAGTGATAATAATAAATAAAAGTGAGTAGGTACAGATGGTATTAAATAGTAGCAAGAAAAAAAATAATATAATAAGAGTCGAGAATACCACAACAAATGGTGTTTGAAGGGAATATGAGCGAAAATTTTAGAAAATTTAAGCAGGCCCTAGCAATATATTTGTTGGCAATAGACAAAAATGAAAAAGTAGATTAAATAAAAATTGCAATAAATTAAATTTTTATTTTATTAAAATAAAAATTTTCCGAGGAAAAATTTAATATATGAAAGATATCAATTTTTCGCAAGGAATCAACTGGAAGGTGAATCCTATGGGCATTATATAGAAGAATTAAAGAAATTGGCAGGAAGTTGCGAATTTGAAAAAGCTAAAAATATAAAAGAAGAACTAATAAGAGGCAGGTCAGTGTTAGGAATGACAGATAAACAAGTGCAAGAAAAAATATTGCTGCTAAAAGAATGTAATTTAGAAAAAGTAATTGAGATATGTAGAGAAAGTGAATTAATGAAAGGACAGATAAAAGTGGTACAAACAAAAACGGTAGATGAAATCAGAGATAAAAGAAATGAGAAAAGAGTGGAAAAAGTACATAAATTTACATGTAAAAAATGTGGAAATAAACATGAACCTAGAAAATGTCCGGCTTTTCTAAAGTTATGCAATCAGTGCAAAAAGAAAAATCATTATGCGAAGATGTGCAGAACAAAAAAGATAGAAACAGTTGAAGAAGTAACAGAAGAGGAATTTCTAATAGGATCACTGCAAGTACACCAGGTGACGCAAGGAGCATCAGAGTGGACCGAAGAGATAGTGATAAATAATACGGAACTGTTTTATAGACAATAATTTAGAATTGTTTGAAGGATTAGGACGGATCGAAACACAAATAAGACTCAAGATAAACAGAAATATACAACCAGTGACCAGGCCACCAAGAAGGATACCCTTGAATAATAAGTAAAACAAAAGGAGCGAGTGAATGGGTAAGCAACATTGTGATTATTGAAAAACCTGATAAAAGTATTCGTATCTGCTTGGATCCACATGATTTAAATAAAGCATTGGAGCGTGAATATTATTTAATACCAACAATTGCAGAAGTAAGTGCAAAATTAAAAGGTATGTCTGTTTTTACTGTATTAGATTTCGAAGATTGTTACTATCAATTGCAATTAGATAATATGTCGAGTAAGTTATGTGCATTTAGTACACCCTATGGAACATATCAATTCAATAGATTACCATTTGGCTTAAATTGTGCCCCTGAAATATTTCAAAAAATAAATACAGATATATTTGGAGATATAGAAGGTGTAATAGTTTATTTTGATGATTTATTAATATATGCTGCTAAATCAGAAGAACATGATCAAATTTTACAGAAAGTGGTACAAAGAGCTAAGCAACATAATATAAAATTTAATAAGAATAAATTGCAATTTAAAACTAAGACCATAAAATATTTAGGACATGTGTTCAGCAAAGAAGGGATGAAAATAGACCAAGACAAAATAGAGACAATTATTTCATTAGACGAACCAAAAAATCGAAAGCAATTACAAGGCTTATTAGGCTTAGTAGGATATCATAGGTCATTTATTCCTATTACTAAAAAAAAATATTACATTTGAATGGACAAGTAAGCATACGATAGTATTAAATAAAATTAAAAAATTGATTACAAGTGCACCCACATTACAGAATTTTGACGGAAAACTGGATATAACAATTCAAACAGATGCATCTAAGGATGGCATAGGCTGTGTTTTGTTACAAAATAAGAAACCAGTCGCATTTGCGTCACGATGCATGTCTGAAGTAGAACAAACGTATCCTCAAATTGAAAAAGAATTTCTTGCCATTGTATTTGCATGTATCAAATTTCATCAATATATTTATGGTAAAGATATAATAATTTATACTGATCATAAGCCATTGGAGGTAATATCAAATCAACCTATACATAAAATTAAATCGGTAAGAACTCAAAGATTGAGATTAAAATTATTAAAATATAAGTCAAATAATAACAGTCAAATACTGTCCAGGCGGAGAAATTATAATAGCTGATTATTTATCAAGAAATTATTTAGATAAGACTGTTGACGATGAAATAGATGAAGTAAAAAATATAATTCATACGCTTGAAAAGGTAACAATAAGTAAAGAAAGGAAAGAATTAATAGTAAAATTAATACAGAATGAGGAAACTTTAAAACATTACTTTACAATTCGAAATAAAATATATGAAAATGATCAATTACTATTTGTTGAGGATAAATTAATAATACCACAAGAATTAAGAGAAGATATGTTAAAAAGAGGAAAGAAATAATTTACTGGCCCAAGATGAATGTAAACATAAGAAATTACATAAAACAGTGTAGCAGATGTGAACTAAACCAAAGAATAAATGTGAAACAACCATTAAAACCATTGGAAGTGCCAGGAGAACCATTTGAAGCAATTTCGATTGATATTTTAGAATTTGGAGGAACTAATTATTTAGTAATAATTGATCAGTTTTCAAAATGGTTAGAAATCATAAAGTTGGCATTAAAAACTGCAGAACATATTATCGTAAAACTAAAGGAAGTATTTTCAACGCATGGAATTCCAACCAAAATAATGAGTGACAACATGCCTTTTGGAGCTTACACATTTAGAAAATTTTGTACAGAATGGGATATAAAACTAACAACATCAAGTCCAAATCACCATCAATCAAATGGAATGGCAGAAAGAGCTGTCCAAACTGCAAGAAACATATTGAGAAAAAATGAAAATATAAGTGAAGCATTACTACAATATAGAACAACCCCATTACAGAAAATTAATTTATCACCAGCACAGATTTTATTCAATAGAAGATTGAGGACAAAACTACCCATGAAAAATAATTTATTGCAACCGGAAATACAAAATAATGAAGAGATTAGACAGAAATTAAGAGAAAGACAGAATGAGTATAAGTATTATTATGATAGAAATGCCAGAGATTTACAACAATTACCAGAAAATCAGAATGTAATAATTAACGAAGGAAAGCATAAAGATACAAAATGGGAAAGAGGAAAAATATTACAAAGACACGAAACCCCTAGATCATACATTGTAGAGAAGGAAAATGGAGAAGTAGTAAGAAAAAATAGAGTACATTTAAAGGAATCACTTAAAGAGCCTGTGAGAATGAT
Organism: Holotrichia oblita; assembly: GCA_023690525.1. Classification (NCBI taxonomy): domain Eukaryota; kingdom Metazoa; phylum Arthropoda; class Insecta; order Coleoptera; family Scarabaeidae; genus Holotrichia; species Holotrichia oblita. The sequence continues at coordinate 16,673,765 of CM043016.1, read as the reverse complement.
GAGAGAAGAAGAGAGCGTGGACATCTCAAGCGGAGCTCTTCCCACTTCCAAGTCTACCGAACGATGAAATAGTCAAGAAAAATAGCTCCGAAAGAAATTTCCTTACCAAGCTAAGCAGTAAGAGAGAATGGGTAGGAGAATACTCCACGTACTCCCTAAGAGAAAACACTATCACGTGGTATGTGGAAGGTTCTAAAACCGACAAAGGAGCAGGTGCAAGGATATTAGAGCCAGGAACGAAATGTTCCGAGTCAATGGGGAACCCTAGCAGAGATCAATACCATTAGAAGATGTGCTTAACTTAAACTAGGACAGGAACTATCGAAAGGAGAGCATTGCAATTTTCTCCGATAGTCAAGAAGCCATAACGGCGCTGAATTCTGACACCATGAGTTCGAAATTAGTCTGGGAATGTCTTAACAGATTAGGTAACTACGCCACGGAGAACAGAGTTGCATTATGCTGAGTACCAGGACATACTGGAATCAGAGGCAGCGAAGAAGACCGGAATCGTTCTGCGGTATAGGGATGAGTACACATCATGAGACAGACTTAAAAACAGGGAAGAGAGGCTCAGAGCATCCCTCTGAGATAATCTCATTGGTCTGAGACACTCCAAGATCTTCCTTGGAAGCTACAACAAGCACAGAGCAAGAATTAAGCAGAAACAGACTACGCATCCTCACAGGGCATTGTCACCTTGGTGAACGCATGACAAGGATAGGTCTAGGAACCCGTCAGTCAATTACCTCGGCAAAGACTTTATAGACGAAGAAGAAATACCTTCTCTGAAACCATCACAGCTGATGCAGTTTATTAAAGCTCTTAGACTGAATGGAGAGCTTTGAGAGCAGGCATACCCCAGAAGCTTACAGCTCGTGCAAAAGGGCACAATAGATCAATAGGTCGCAGCGCAATATCACCCTTACTTAACCTCATACCAGCCACAAGATGCAATAAACTAAATCAAAACGTCTTTGGTCTTCGGCAAACTCTAATAAACAGATGCCCATTTATGATGTAATCAGATGTGTGGACAAAATTTATCCTGAAGCATATTCACCAGAAAATATAGAATCTGAGAGGAGACGGTGAGTTTTTAACCTGATTTTTGACGGATAGGCCTGAAACAAAAGAGGAGGGGTGGTAAATATGGAGGTAGCAAACCCTGTCGCTGTCGCTGCCGGAATAGAAAAGCAACCAGAAATATAAGAGATTAAAATTAAACCCAAACATGTACAAGTTAAGAAGGATGTCGTAGAAATTTCCAAAAATAGTTCAGAAGATGAAAAACTCGTTATTATAGGAAAGTTGCAAAGAAAATAATTTTATTTTAGTCAAGTTGTCTGCAAAAAATATTCTAAATTCTGTATAGCAAAAATCACTGAAAATTCATTCTTGATCATTAATGCTGGATGGACATATGTATCTACAAAATTTCAATTTTAGAAATGATCACGACATTGTCAATGACAATCTATGAAACTCAATAACATAATCATACCCAACTCATCCGATATATGTGACGCTTTCAACAAATATTTCTCATCCAGTAGTTCCTCTAATCTTAGAAGCACTAGTATGACGTTGCAATCAAAATGTGTACATCTAGAACCGGCAACTGAGGAAGAAGTGATTAACATTGTCAACAAGCTAAAAAGAAAGAACCACTGACATTCCTGTCATATGCATTTTTGCATTTTAAAGGCTGTATAAACGAAACACCCTGTATAAACGAAAGCAATTTTAAGCTGTCGCCCCCTTTAAGAATGAAAACACTTTCAGTTTAAAAGTTGTTTTTTTGTATCATCAACATGTATCGAGATACCGACCGACACCGCACTATTGAAACACCCTGTATATCGCTCCCTTTCTCTAAAATATAACATTATTTATTCTTTCTATTTACTTTTAATTGCCGGATACATTATACAATGACATAATTACGCAATATCAACAATACAAACTTAATGACATTTTTATAACTTCCGGTTGACGTCACATTGACGTCACAATAACATTTTAACGACCTAAGGTCGACAAACTCAGTTCAGTTGACCGTCGACAACGGTAGAGGTAACATCTATAGAGACGGTTGTGTTATTTTACATCGGACGAATTGAATTCTTGTTAGGAATCGTTTCTCGTGAAATTACGAATGGAAGTTATCGAAGGATAAGTTGTGTGGTTAATTTTCGAATCGAATTATTACTGGAGATGATGGCTGCGGTGTAACAGTAGGAACTACCTAATATGAACGCTAGTTCTAACTCAAATTTCGCTTTGATGCAACGACGTGTACGTTAGTGCGAGTTGTCCCTCTACAGCTCTTTTGTTCGTTAGATTCTCTCTCTTTGTTTTGACACTCGGATTCTGTCCGGGTGGGTGCTCTAATGGCATAGTTCCGCTGACGCCACATACCCTCGTGAGAGTCTATCAAACGATTAGAGAGGTTTGACGTTCGTGAGAGTCTCAAAGGGGACAGTCTCAATCTAATTTATATCCCGTTTGGGCTAATTAATGGCCCCAGAATGCCAAAAAAAGCGTTCATATTAGAACTGTTCTTAGTGTTGATGGTTTGGTAGGTCGGTTCATATCGAAGGTTTGGGTATTACGTTGAATGTTGGTCAAAGTCTTGAGATAAGTGTTAAGCTACTTAAGGAGATCTTTGTCTTATTGTTGATGGTTGAGGTTTGACGTCCGTGAGAGTCTCAAAAGGGACAGTCTCAATCTAATTTATATCCCGTTTGGGCTAATTAATGGGCCCAGAATGCCAAAAAAAGCGATCATATTAGAACTGTTCTTATTGTTGATAGTTTGGTAGGTCGGTTCATATCGAAGGTTTGGGTATTGCGTTGAATGTTGGTCCACGTCTTGACCGAGATAAGTGTTAAGCTACTTAAAGAGATCTTTGTCTTATTGTTTATGGTTTGGTAAGTCGTTTCGTGTTGACTACTGGTCGGAATGGTATGTTTGCTCTAATCTACATAGTGGTGGTTTGAATTATTTTGGTATTAATCGTGTTTTTCTATATCTACTACCGTCTTGCAAACGACTAGATATTTTGGTCGCATACTATGATTTGTCCGCGATGACAGCTACGTTTGTTTCGTCTGCGTTTTTGCTGGTGATACTTCGGTAGAAGGATCTCCACGGAAGATTCGAGCTTGCGACAAATTGTCAGCATCCTATGGAAATGCATCTTAATTTTAAATTATTTTCTTAGATGTAATAGTAGAATCTGTCGATTTTAACTTTATTGCAATGAAATTAGCTAACGCTAAGTTTCATTTTCAATAACATACTTCTCCAGATAAATCGATAGATTCTACTAGTTTTTTTCCAATTTAACAATAAGATCTGCCTGATATGAACGCTAGTTCAAACTCAAATTTGGTTTCAATGCAACGAGGTATACTTTTGTGCGAGTTGTACCTCTACACCTCTTGTATTCGTCAGATTCTCCCTTTTTTGGTTTGACACTCGGATTCTGTCCGGGTGGGTGCTCTAATGGCATAGTTCCGCTGACGTCACATACCCTCGTGAGGGTTTATCAAACGATTAGAGAGGTTGACGTCTATGAGAGTCTCAATCTAATTTATATCTCGTTTAGATTAATTAATGGCTGCAGAAAGCCAAAAAATGCGTTCATATTGGAACTGTTCCGATTGTTAATGGTTTTATAGGTGATATTTTGTATTTAAGGTATTTAAGGTAGGGAGACGAGCAGGCTCTGTGGCTATACAAAGGATGTTTCGAAAGGATAAATAAATAATGGTGAGACGTGTAATTTTTTCGTTTGAGATGCGTATTTCGGAAATTATTGAGGAAATTGAAAATTTCGACCTGTCAGCCTCAAAATCGAAATTTGTAGTTTGGATTGTGGATTCGATCAGTAATTTGAAATTGTATTGGTGAGTGATCGGAGAGTATCGCGTTGAAAACGTGCCGGGAATCGCCGCCATCTTGATTTTTGTTTTAAGCTTTGTATCAAATTGTAAAGATTTAATAATATAATTAATAACCTACCTCGTTTATGATATCCATGCGTATTTTGATCAAAAACTGTATAATCATAGGTGCTTCTACACAAACCAGAGCATCCCACATCACATAAACCAGATCAATTCCAAGATTTTTAATACTAGCCCTTGCAGTTGAAACTAGTGACAGAACCGAATTTGAGGTGATAACGAATAAGCCTAACACGATGGTGATCACACCTATATTAAAGAGATACTGAAATCTTACGAGAATCTGACTTAATTTGTAATGATTATTGCAGAGCTCCACGAGGAAATTCATATTTCGCAAATTAATACAACGTATGATCTCATTATTAATTTTGTTAAATAACGCACGAATCTCGTTCAGGAAAATTTTCACCATGAATATCTCACTGTACATCAATAGGTATTGCATGTTATAAAAGATATCAAGTTCTACTGAATGATTTTCAATCGAACTCATTGCAATTATTAATTCGTTAAGTCCCATTCTGGATATTATAAATACGATGAAAATTGATAGTTGCTTCTTCAAATTTACAAGTTTAGTACAGTCGACTCTTAAATCTTCATCAATTCGACTAACATTAATCAGAAAAATCTTAATACTCTTGGCGCTCGCGAAATAAATTAGATATCTGAAGAGCACTTCGGTAGTCATGCAAATGTAATGCATCAAGTCGGAAATTGCACTTATCTGACTCTTGTTTGCGTACTTTATTAAAAGAATTGCGTTTGAAGCTACAAGACTTGTATGAAAATAGCAATATAGCAAAGGTATGCATGATACCTTGTTGATTAATACTCGAATTTTGTTTTTAGGTTCTGATATCGTGAAGAAAACCATTCCCAAGAATCTTCCCATAAATAGTAAAGGTTGGATGTATTCAATAAAGGTTAGTTTAGAATTTTGTGGTACCATAGCTTTTAAATTTTCTCGAATGTTTCTAAACAACTCGGGGAAAGCACTACTGCTTCTTGTATCGTGAATTTATTACAATAGTTACAATGGCTCCGTGAATGTACAGTTTTTATCTAAATTGAATGTGGTTATTAATTGATAGGTAGTTGTAAAGTTGACAGGAGCAATTGCTTAAGTGAATATATTTTTAATATAGTACATAAACGTAGACATTTATAAATAATAGTTATCAGTGGAGGTAATGATTGATGACGAATAAAATGGTCAAGGGTAGAATCGACAGTTTAATAAAAATAAAGACAATATTAAGCATAGCATCCTGAGGAATTCCCGATGAGAGACACAGATTCTGCCAGATAACACTATGTAATATATTTTTTGTTCCTGGGTATTTGACGTTGTTTCCTAACTTGTTAGGTCACAAAAGTAATAAAAATGGTCACTATTCTCCCGAAACTTTGCTTTTGCAACCGGAAGATCGAAATTTTGGAGTTTTCTTATTTTTAATTATAAAACCGTATCCTATGTCTAATATGTGCAGGGAAAAAAAAACTCCGAATCAAAATTAACATTTATAATAATTTATACAAACTATATCCATGTTTAGGTAACACTTTAGAAGTGATTCACTTTTCTGCACTTGCGAACATGATCCAAATCACTTTCTCTGATCAGCCTCCAAATGTACTCTCCCATCATGTTCTCATTATACTGTCCTTGGTAGCGTCGTTCAAAGGCCATTATGTCCTGATGGAAGCGCTTACCATGCTCCTCTGAATATGCACCCATGTTTTCCTTGAATTTATCGAAATGACCATCAAGAATATGGACTTTGAGGGACATTCTGCACCCCATTTTGCCGTAATTCCTCACGAGTGCCTGAACCAAGTCCACATAATTTTCGGCCTTCTCCAAGAAGCCACGGACACAACAAAGCTATTCCAAGCCAATTTTTCCTTCTTTTTCAGCATCTTGGAAAATTTTTCGCACTCCAACACCTTCTTTATTTGTGGTCCCACAAAACACTTGTTTTCACCTTAGCTTCAGACAGCTGAGGGAAAAGGTCTCTAAGGTTTCTAAGGAATGCAGCCGATTCCTTGTCCAGTGCAGTCACAAACTGTTTCATAAGGCTCAATTTAATATGCAAAGGTGGCAGCAGGATTTTCCTGAGGTCTACCAGTCACGTCCACTTAACGTTGTTAATGCCTACAGTAAATTCTGTTCGATGCAACCAGTCCCGTTTCTGATAGTGGGCTGCAGTGTCCCTGCTGTCCCACAGGCAGCAGGAGAACTTTGTAAAACCACCTTGAAGATCCATCAGGAATGCCACCATTTTAAAATCTCCGATGACCTCCCATCCATACTCTTCATATTTTAGCGCCTCTAGCAACCTCTTAGTGTTTTCGTAATTTTCTTTGAGGTGAACCGAATGCGAGGAAGAGATGGATAGTTGTTCCCGTTATGAAAAAGGACAGCTTTCAGGCTCCTGCGCGAACTGTCAATAAAGAGACGCCACTCTTTTGGATTATAGAGAATTCCGATTGCTTCGAAGAGACCTGTCAAGTTGTGACAGAAGCAGAGATCATCCTGGCTGGTGGCAAAAGTTTGATGACGCTTTCTCTGTTCAGTGATCTTAACGTCTTCATCCAACAAGTTCCATTGCTTGAGCCTAGACGTCAGAAGTTCAGCACCAGACTTGCCGAGACCAAGATCTCTGGCCAAGTCGTTAATATCTTTCTGGTTTGGATAGTATGCGTTTCTCTCACCGGGTACATTTTCAAAGCTGTAATCCACATCACCGATATCACAATCTGCCTGTAACTTGTTACTCTCCACTGAAGAAGACCGCTTTTCTCTGTCCGTAGCTGTGGGCACAGGGAGCTCAGGGCTGTGTGGAACTGGTGCTATGGAAGAAGGAATATCTGGATACTCGATGTCAGGTGCATTCTTGCCAGACCGACGTTTCGAAGGGTTCACCAAGCAGAATTAGCAATTACTGAGGTGGTCAGTAGGTTCTCGCCAAATTCTTGGAATTGGGAACTTCATTGCTCTCTTCTCCCCTCTATACCATCCTAGAAACAAAACAAAATTAGTGTAATATATCTAGATTTTAACGGTAAAATTTTGTATATACCTTCAAGAGTTTTCTTGCAGTACTCAGAGGTAAAATGAGGTGGCCAGGCCTTGTCTTGGTCCCCAACAGGCATACCAAAATATGTCGTATAGGCTTCACACATCCTAACAGATGCCTCCACTGAATATTTTTTTGCCCTTGTTTTGATAAATTGGCCGCAGATATAAAATACAGTATATGCTTGGGAAATACATATATTTCTAATTTGCGCTTTCCTGTTCACAAAAGCAAAGCTTATGGGAAATAACTGACATTTTACATACTTGTGTGACATCAGCAATTGGGAAATGGTGCTTATTACCCAGGAACAAAAGAAAATTCTAATGTGTTATATAGTGTGTAATATTCAATGAAGTGATACCTGCTGCACTCTATCCGCAAGAAACGACCTCAGCGCGATAATACAGCCAGTTTATCGTCTTAGAAACGCTTTACTGAAATCTAACAGAACGATTATTGTAATTTTTTGGCCTGTTTAGCTGATGGGTGATAAGTAGAACCTTCTAGAATTTGAATGTTGCAAGAGAGTTTGGAAGGAGAATTTTATAATTACCATGCACCCTTCTTGGGTGTTAAAGTCTCAGCCAGGGCTAATCCAGTACTCATGAGTTTTCTGCACGACTAGAAGTTGATAATTATGTTGTGCTTCATTGTTTTAAAGAAATTAGTAGTGCAAAGGACAGTGCGGACGAGAACCGTCGGCAATTGGCTTAAGAAGTTTAGAGCTGGCAATTTTTATTTGGTTGACGAGCGACGACGGATACGGACCTCTTCAAAAGTGCTCGAGATAGTCGATGCCATTAACATTTCCAGGACAACAAAACATAATCACTGAATCAAGATGGGATATATAAATCGATATGAAGTTTGGGTTCCACGCCAATTGACGGAGACCGACATTATGAATAGCGTCCCTACACGTGCGATTTGTTTGTTTAGCGACATAAAAAAATATGCATCGAAAACGCACTAGATCTAAGGCAAATCGACCTTCAACTGTTGCGAAGCCAAGAGTTCATACGAAGAAAGTTCTTTTGTGTATTTGGTGGGACTGGAAAGGTGTAGTATACTACGAGCTTCTTCCATAAGCTGAAATGAACAATTCGATAAATTGAAAGCCGTCATAGTCAAGAAAGATCGTATCTTGCGTTGATCGTGAGACAGAAACTCTTGATTGGAACGTTCTATCTGATCCTCTGTATTTCCCAGATCTAGATTATTACTTGCTTCTCGTTAAAAAATTATCTCCGTATAAATGTTATAAATTCGAAAGCGTAGTATTTTGCTATTTAATTATAGGTTATGTTACATTATCCAATATGGCGCTCATTTCACTTAAGGAAGTTATTTTAGATACCTCGAAAGCCGCCATCTTGATTTTTTGTTTGACATTTATTTTAAATTCACCGTATCGAGCATAGTACCTTTTGTCTGAAACTTTTTCGTAAACTTTTATACTTACTGAGATATTTGACTTACAATTAGAGGAAAATGGCGGTTTTTAAATTTTTTTATATAACTTCTGACTGGTTCTAAATCAGTACATGAAACTGCAAAACATAGCTCAGTTAAAGAAATCGCTATCTTCAATAGTAAGGAAGATGCCCATGCAATGGAGAGCAGAAACATTTGTCAAATTATATACAGGGTGAGTCACGATTACTCCCTCGGTCTCTTGTGTCTAAACCCCAAAAGACATCAGTTTGAAATTTTAGCCAAATATATAGGACGATAAGGAGGACATTTTAAAATTATCTGCAAGGATACAGGGTGATTCAAAAAAGTACAACACATCAAAGTGGTCGTGACATTATTTATTTAGCTACTCTTCGGTTCTCGGGTTCTCTGCCGTGTAGAAAGGTTTGTTAAGAGTTGATAATGAAAATTGAACTGTTGGCTGCATTATAGCACGAACCGTATTATTGTTAGCATAGTTACCATAGAGTTGTTATTTGATATGTAAAAACATATTTTTATGTAAAAACGTCAATTTTGCAATATACTTATAATATTAATAAGAAAAACGTGTTTATTCTATCAGAAAACCATTAAATCTAACAAGGTTGTGGTACTTGACGTTTCGATCATCTTGTCGTGATCTTCTTCAGAAGTGAAATGACTGGTTGGTCGATGATCGGGTTTATATATAGCCGTACGTCTCTTGAGGCGTAACCGTTCCGGTCTGTTGAAGCGTGTCCGTAGTTCCTCGTTGCGGGTGGAAGACGGGCACGCTTCAACAGATCGGAACGGTCACGCCTCAAGCAACGCACGGTTATATATAAATCCGATCCTCGACCAACCAATCACTTCACTTCTGAAGAAGATCACGATAAGATGATCGAAACGTCAAATACCACAACCTTTCTACACGGCAGAGAACCCGAGAACCGAAGAGCAGCCATCAACAGCGGCCGTGAAAGCCTGAAGACTACATTATTTATTTAATTTTGGACCAGTTCTGAAACTTTTTGCGTTGTAACTCCAACATGTTGGATAAATAATCAAATCTAAGCTCTTCTAAATTAGGTTTGTCACTGACAGCTGTCACAATTTGAAGAACAATTTAAAACTATCGCAGTGTCGTCAATCTTGCTAAACAAAACTACTTAATAATGTCATGTTGACATGCCTGTTTATTAAATTCAAACATGTCAAAAATTTGACAGGGTGAAAGTTAATTAATTAACTTTAGTAATTCTAACCTAAAAATGTTTCAGGTTTGTCAAACTACGAGGGAGGTTTGATAATTAACTGGGTTTGTTATGAAAGAAAACGATTTGAGTTTGGCAACGTACTCTATTTTTTTACATAGTCCCCTCGAAGTTCAACGAACTTGCCCTCAACTTCGCGATTTCTTCACGGAAATGAATTTCTTCGATGCTTTCGAAAAACTGGTTTACTTCCTGTATGATAATTCACGATGGTATTATCACATTTTGTAACATCTGTCCTGTTCCCTATTCCACCCGAGTTGGAACATCCTGTATGTACCACACTGCCAAAAGGATATAGCAAACAAAATCATTAGAAAATCTAGAAAAGACAACAAGCTCAAATTAATGAGTAAGTGAGATTGCGATGAGTCATCTGGACAACGCCAGTATAAACAAGGAAAAAATTAAGATTTTTTGTGGATTTCTTCTGTTAATAATACACACAAAGTACATGAGAAGTCTGATCAAAAACTTACCTCGTTTATGATATCCATGCGTACTTTGATCAAAAACCATGTAATCGTAGATGCTTCTACGCAAGTCAGAGTATCCCATAGTATTAAGACCGGATCCACTTGACGATTTTCAACACAAGCTCTTGCGGCTGTGATTAGAGAGGTAACCGCATTGGATGCCACAACAAATAAGGATAACACGATTGTGATCACAGTTATATTAAAGAGATACTGATATCTCACTAGAATCTGACTTAATTCGTAATGGTCATCGCAGAGCTCTACGACGAAATCTATATTTTCTAAATTAATACACCGTATGATCTCATTATTAATTTTGTTCAATAATTCCCTAATCTCGTTTAAATAAATTTTCACCAGGAATATCTCACCGTACATTAATAGAAAGTGCAAACTATAAAAAAGATCGATATCTATCGAATGCGTTTCCAACGAACTTATTGTAATTAATAGTTCGTTAGCTGTCATTCTGAATATTATAAATACGATGAAAATTAATAAGTGACTCTTCAAATTTGCAAGTTTAGTGCGATCAACCCTTAAATCTGTACCCTTTTTACTGATTTTAATCAGGAAGATCTTAATATTCTTGGCATTCGCGAAATAAATCAGATATCTTAAGAGCACTTCGGAAGTCATGCAAATGTAATGGATTAGGTCGGAAATTGCACTTATCTGACTCTGGTTTGTGTAGTTTACGAAAAGAATTAGTTTCGAAGTTCCAAAACTGGTATGAAAATAGCAGTATAGTAAAGGTATGCATGACACCTTGTTGATCAATGTTTGAATTTTGTTTTTTGGTTTTGATATCGTGAAGAAAACCATTCCTAAGAATCGTTCCATAAATAGTAAAGGTTGGATGTATTCAATGAATGTTAATTCAGAATTTTTCGGCATTATAAAATTAAATTTACGTATTTATTAGTTACGTGAATGTTTCTGAACGGCAAGGCAAGCACTATTTGCTTCTTTATATCGTGAATCTATTATAAATAAAATTCTTGCTTATAGCTGCGGTTTTCATTTAAGTTGAGTGCATTTATTGATTGGAAAACTGTCAGAAGCAATTACTTAATTAGATATTTGTTATGAGCGTATATAGATATGGATAAATGTCTAAATGGATTCAAGAAAAAACTGCTGTACAAAGCTTATATACAGAGTAACAACATTTAAAAACATTTTAAGAGGATGACCAATGGCAGTTGTCCACTAATCCTCTATAATAACCGTCTTTATTAACTTATACAAGTTCTTCTAAAATTCGCTACATACAGTGCTGTTCAAAAGTTACCGTCCATATGATTCTCGACTTAAAATTCCCTTAATTGAACTTGTTTCTTTTAGGTTTTATTAAACCTGGTGAAATGTTGCTTCAAAATTTTATCCATCAAAAATATGTTGTTATCGCGAAAATACAATCACATCTTTGACATTTTACACGAAAACATTGTGTTCGAAGTGGTTACACAAGACCCATCGATACGCTGGTATAAGGATGGATCCAAAACAAATACAGAAGTAGGACTAGGTATCTATGGGCCTTGGGTACGAGCCCAACCATTTTTCAGGCAGAAATACATGCCATTGAACAAAATGCCCAGGAATGTTTAGAAAGACGTTACCAGCCAGACGTTAGAGAGCCAATCAGCACTAAAGGCTCTAGTGGCATGTACCTTTGGGGCTGTCTACGGACCCTTAAAACTCTGGCCCAAAAAAACAGTTCCCTGATGTGGGTACCAGCCGTTTTGCGGCCTTACCTTCTCATCTTCATCAGTGCGAGACTAAGTAAAAAATCTTCCATTGGACTAACATTCCAAAACTAAGACAATCAAAAAAATTCATTACTTTTTCAGCATCTAAGCTGGACCTCAATAAAAGAGATCTTAGCACCATCACGGCTTTATTCAATGGCCACGGCCCTCTCAGGTTACATGGACAAGATAGATAGCGACAAATGCTGACAAGCCAAGAATGGCTTCTCGATCTTCTTCTCGAGATGTTACTGAAAAATCACACCAGTTGCATCTGGAATTACAGGCTAAAAGCAAAACAATTATAGATACCATCCAGCGGCTTTCCAATTTTTCTAAACCATCAAAAAAGTAAACTTGTCAAAATATGCATTCGTTTCGGCTATCACTTCCCCATTTGTACCGGATCTTTTTCCACTCCCGAGCCATTTTTTCCAATTTTGGAACTAGAAGAAGTCCGACAGAGCCAGATCTCATGAATATGAAGGATGCGGCAGCAATTCGTAACCCAATTCTATGAATTTAGCGGATGCTATGGCGGACGAATGAGAAGGTACATTGTCTTGACGGAACAAAATTTTCTTTTTAAATAAACGAGGTTGGTTTTTCTTTAGTTCCGTATCGAAATGCGTCAGTAAATTAGCATAATATTGGCCAGTTATTGTGCTTCCCTTCTTTAAGTAAGCAATAATAGCGATATTATTAAAAATATCAAATTTAAGCATAAATTTTACAATAAATATAAAAAATTTAAGAAAAAAAGAAGAAAATGGAAAAATTGAAACGGCTGGAGAAGTTGAAAACAGAGTGAACGTTGAGAAAGTTAAGGAAGTTGATGAGGCTGAAGTTTACAGTGTTTGCAATTGTTTAAAATATTTCTGAACAGTATTAAAATCTTCAAAAATTGGACACTGGAAAAGCTGACAGTTGAGAAAATTGATAAAGTTGAATAAACTGAAAAACTTTCCCAAAAAAATGGAAACGTTAGATTTAGAAACTGAAAATATAGAAAAAGTTGCAGACACTAGAATAAGATTGGTTGAAACTAGTGAAAAATTCAGGACATTAAAAAGTTGATAGTTAAGGCTGTTGCCAATCAAAAAAAAAATGCCTGTAATAGGCGCTCATGGTATATTGTTAAAATTCACCCCGCGGACGAATGCAATGAAAATAGATCAAGCATTAGAAGCGGGCTACGTGGTTTCGACCTTCCAGCTCTCATCAGCGCAACTCCGCATGCAAGATCTAATTTCAACGCCTTTCACCTCTCAATTTATTTGTATAATACATCCGACAATGGACTCATTCCAACACCATGTCCTCTAGTGAGCAAGGTGGGAAGTAGGACACCGCGAATAAAGTGAAAAAGATGAATATCTTCTGAAAAAGTTGAAAATAGTCAGAAAATGTGGGAGAAGTTGGAAAACTTCAAAAATTAAGTGAGAGTGTTGAGCAAATTAAGGTAATTGAGAAGAATAGAGTTTACAGTGTTTGAAAAAGTGCCTAAAACGTTTCTAAATTTAATATTATCAAGTTGAAAAATTTTAGAACGTTGAGAATTGTAAGAGTTAGGACTATTTAAACGTTGAAAAAACGTTGGAAAGTTGGAAAAGGACATTGAGAAAATTGACTAGAATTGAGAAGGTTGCACTATTCTGATTTTTTTTATTTTAAAACAACTAATCATGTAACAAAAACGAATCCACAAAGCTGATCCTCACTAAGATACATCAGCGTTCATTTAGTAATACAGTGAAGATAGTTGTAAAGGAACTAGCTGACAATACGGCTGATTAGCAGTGCTAATTCCTGGTCCTAATTAATTCTTGAATCAACGGGGAACCAACCTGAAACTTGCGGAGTAATACAACAATCACTGGCAGCCATCTAAAGGCTCCTTGAATTCACAAAATCTCTTGTATGTCTTCTCTTTTCGTGTACAGATTAATCCACTCCTTTCTTTTCAATAGAAGAAGACAGGTTACACGATATAATGTGGCGAAAATTAGGGTAGATTGAAGGAAGGTTGGATAGTTTCCTCTCCAATTTATCAATTTTAATAAATTAAATAAAATAAGAAACGATTGATCATCCGTGGTTATATGAACACTTTTGAAGGCAGCAAATCATTTCGTGTGAAGGAGCAGATTCACCATAATACTTATTTAATTGTTCTTCAGTGTCTTTAAGGTTTTTTCCGCGTAAAAAGTAATGTTTTATTAACACACAAAATTCCTAAAATTCCTAAAATTTTTTAATTAAATATAACTTGTTTACTTTAAAGGTCTGTAAAATGCGTGAAATTTTGACAGCAGCCGTCTAAAAGATCGCTGAAGTTAGCAAGACAGTCATTATTGCGACAGTCGTGCCAACTTTTGAAAAGTCACTCTGCTGTCAAATAACCTTCATATATTGTCATTCTTATTAATTCAAGATCTAATTGAAACTTGATTGCATTGTAGGAGAGTCGTATGCAGTGTACGATGGTATGTGCACGTTAACAATAGTGATGGAAACAAACAAGAGCTCACCGAAGTTGAAGTAGTAGATCATACATACACATTAAATCAACTTTAAAATTACACATGTTGTTTATTTTGATGTGGAGCATTTCAGAAATTAAACGCTTTCTTGTACTGCATTCGATATCGAGTACCTCAGTCTCATTGAATTTAAACTTGTGTCCTGTGTCTTTGTTACAGTGAGACAAACCAGTAGTATTTTTTGTTTACATCAATATCATATTAGTGCTGCTTTGATCGTTTTTCGAGATTTTGAGACGTTTGCCCCGCATAACCCTTTCCACAGTTGTTACAACTGACCCTCTAAACCACACACACAAAATATTTCTTACAAAGACACCACCATACTTGGTAGAAGGAATGAGAAGAATTGATTATTAATTGATTATTAATCGGTATCAACTCACCTCTTTTACTATATCCATACGTATTTTCACCAGATACCACACACAATTTAACAACACTATCCACACTGCATGACTCCATATCATAAAAAGTGGATCAAATTTACTCTCATAAATGAAGAATTTTGCTCTCGATACTAACACAGCAACACTATTACCTAGAGCGATAGATATCCCCAATAAACTTCCAATGATGCATGTGTTAAAAAGATCATTATTCTCAGAGATCAATATGCTTAATCGATGGTGATAATCAGAGAGAGTTAGGAATGAATCGATACCTCGTAAGCCATCATAAAACTTAATCTTACTATTGATATTAGAAAATAAACTACAAATCTCTTTCGAAAGAATTTTTACGAGGAAGGTTTCATTGGTGACAATAAAGAAATGCAAACAGTAAAATAGGTGCCTTTCCAAAGATGATACTTCCACTGTACGTAGTACCATTACAGTCACATTAAATGCAAGCAGTGATAATATGCAGACAAGGAAAATTGTTATTTCTTTAAATAAATGGGGTGATTTCGATCGATCAATATTCAAAGATCGATCTAAGATATTAATTCCAATTAGGAATTCTCTAATTCGTTTGCGATATAAGAAGTAAATCAGATACCTTGAAAAGGTATCGAATGAAACGCAAACGTGGTAGAACAAAAACGCTCTTGCACTCACATTGGTGGTATTCGAGAATCTTTTGGTCAAAATTCCTTTGCAAGCAGCGAAGAAGAAACGTAAAAGACAAGTCAGAATTGGTAGATGTGACAAGTAGGTGACGAGTTCATTATTGGATTTTGAAATTGTAAAAAATATTGTGCCAAAACATCTTCCCAAGATAATCAAAGGTTTGATATATTTTAAGAATGTTATCTTCGGAGTTTCTGCCATTAATCTATGATTGTACGAAGTAAAAGTAATACTAACTTCGCTTTTTAGGGAGGTATAATAATTATTTATATAGGCAGGTATAGGTAATAGATTAAGTCGATAATTATTATAATATTAGTATTCAATTAGAGAGGGCACCCTCTTATAATAAATTGATAAACATTAATTCAATTATTGGTAGTAGATAAGCAGACACGTACACAAGAAAAAAAAATGAAAGACCTCAATTATATATTTCAGGTTATATTCTATGGTTATTCTGTTTTAGTATGCTGATCAAAAATTCATGAAAGGAAGCTGGTAAGAAATTAAGTTGCTAGTCAAAAGAAGTGCCATTCTTAGTGCACGACTTCATAGAAAAAACCAACCAACAATGGTCTTTCCAAGCTGTCAAGTTTAGAGTTCTGGTCAACCAAAATTAAAAAGAAATTCTTCACCCATAGAAGTGAAATTCTAAAGGAAAAAGGAGCCTAGTAGGAAACAGTCATCTGATGACTTTTTTTTTCAGTTGTGTCTCAAAAAGTTATTATGAGAAGGTATTTGAGGGGTTGTGCTCCAGTCACCAATCTTATCTGTTACATTTCTGCATTATTTTGAGAAGGTTTTTTTTTGCTTTTCTGGGGGGCACTCGTTCCTATCTGAATCAAATCCAAACATTCAAAATTTAAATTTGTGGCACTAAGAAGTAATAAATGTCGTTTTGGGGTCTTCTAATAAGAAACCTTTCATTTACTCTTAAAGGAAGAGAGCCAACTGTTTCATCTGCTCAAGTTAGTGCCAAGAGAATTCCAAGTAGCTCTTGGTGTTGGCTCTGTAGATCTATTGATCTGGTGTGTGTGGATCACTTCGATATAATTAATTAGCAAAATAAATCGGTCATAACTGTCCTCGGTGATACTTATAATTGTCTGACTTCGTTAGTATGATATGACATGTCAAAACCGTGAATATTCGTTTTGCAAGATGGTATATCTAAAGAAGGAAGAAGAAAAGTGTGGCAGAAAAGTGACTGCCACCCTCTCCCTCCCTCTCCCCGCTCATTTCGTCCAAAATGCTAGATGGTAAGATAAAAGGACTAAATACCAAATCAAATATACAATTGTTTCCATTGTTTGAGACCTTCAGCTACAGTTTGGTACATCACAAGAAGGTACTTGTTCAACACGCGAAATTCTGTGATCTAAGCAACGATGACGACTATTCGAAAGTGTAGAATTTTAAGTTACTTGTTTGGATTTCCAAAAAAAAATTCTGGAATTATTAACAATAACACTCTCTGGTCATATGATCATGTCAATTAACAGAAACGCTTTAAAAAAAGAGAAAGTGCAACAATCTATTAAATAAATCTTTTGTTTCTACCTGACTCAAGTCCAGATACACGCACAAAATCCTTCATTTACTCGTAAAAGGAAAGACGTGACAAGAGCGGCTCTTCCTGTTTCAAACTTGTTCTTCCCCGAAAACTTATTACGAAAACTCTACTTCGTATAATTAAGCTTTTTTAAAGTCGACAAACAAGATGTGGAGTCCCTAATTGTGTTCGTAACCATTTGGATCATTCTTAAGGTAAATATTTGGTCTGGTGTTGATTTGCCTTCTTTGAAACATCCCTGATACTCCCCCACTAAAGCATTATGGTGGAGAGTAGCCTACGATGAACTGTTTTGACTTTTTTTTTTAATTTTATGCGAATATGCACATACTTTTTATGAAAACGATAATAGGACATTAATTTAAAATGCAAAAAAAATACATTTGTGTTTTTTGTCCAATCAAGGCAATCAGTCTTCCAGATTGGACCATCGGTTGTCCTAGTTGGACCATTACATACAGTTAATGCAGTAATATTTCTTGACATTTGCGCTCACTTCAGCACCGGATCATGTCTGCTTCCTTTTTTTTCCTAACACATAAAACAAAACCATGCTGAGGGTTGGTTTGCCTCTTTTGTATTTTTGTTCCAAATTTTGATTGTTTTTTCTTGTTTTGTTGCAGTTTTAAAAGATTTTCCTTGCTACTCGAGAAGATGATTGTCCTGGTAGTGGATTCAGTTTTGGAGGCGGTGGCACTTCATGGAGAACGTTGTCAAAATTTTCAATTGTTCTAGTTTGACATACCTGCATCAACAACAGTGTCATCGCCTTCACTATCACTCGATGACATCGGCGTTGACTGAGACTCAGTATTTTGTTTAGGGTGCAAAATATCTGATGAGTGCAAATTGGCTAAATACCAGAGTCATGGAAAGCATTCTCGGCAGTTGCAACTGTATTTGCAATCTGCATTTGACTTATTTTGTCTCCTTATACTTGCACTTTTTAACTAGTAAAAAAAATGCAAGTGCTTTTCTTGAAATGTATTAATTTTTAGTTCATTTGGGTTACCTAGATTGGACCGGTCCAATTTGAGTAATCACCATGTAGTCCAAACTAAGCAACTGTAATCTAATTTTGTTTATGTCTTATATTAGTTCGTGTAGAACTAATACCAATGAGATTATTTCACACAACTATAGAAGAATACATTCTCTATCCAATGGTATAATAATTAAATCCATTACTTATTTTTCTACTCTCTCAACGCGCTATGGAAGACACATAAATTTCTACAAGGACTTGCTTATAAATACAAAATTGCCACTGCTTGCTTTGTTCCTAGAGAAGCCAGCTGAATTTACGATATCGTGCTCTGCAGGGGCTACGCAACCTAAATTGCCCATGTTAAGAATACATTACTTTATAGTTTTCAAATTACGATGGTGGTCCAATCAAGGCAACGGTCCAACTTCGGTTACTCTCCCCTACTTTAGTAATTTTTCTTTAGTTCTTCTTCTATTAATTTCATGGTTGGTTTGTCCTATTCTGACTTATCTCCAACATATTGGTTCTCTTCATTCAATTTTGAGTCACTCCTTGCGATTTCTTTCCTTCCCGGTAGAAAATTCGGCTCCCTTTCCTGTTAAAGTGATCCGTCTCTGCTTCCTCGCTCTCTCACTCCAACATTGCTGTAATGATTCTGACATAACTCTTTCGAGTTCATTCCATTCAGTTTGAATTGATTTTGTCTCTTCATCTTCGCTCAAATTTCCATTATTCTCGAGCATTGTACTTTTGCCATTATTTTGTTTTTCCATTATTCTCTCTAAGTAGCTACTGTCTTGGCTTCGGCAGTACCATCTGGTGATATCCACGTGGTCAAAAGTACTAAGTGAAAGTCTAAGTGAAGTCTTCCGAGTATTCCAGTCTCCAGCAACCTCATAGGAAGCTTGATGATGATGATAAAAAAAAAACGTCGAGTGCAAACTTATTTATGCGACAACACCCGGAAAACTTCAAGGCAGAAATAAATGTTGACAAAAGATATGACAAGAGAATACCTATCGTAATTATTAAGTAATATCGAAGGCTTCCGCGATCCGAGTCCGAGTTACTCAGGAATCTGTTTTGGGACCTTTTCCCTTTTTATTATTTTCCTGTTTACGAACTAACATGATCGTATTTTGAATTTAGTGTAATTGCGTTGTTAAAGTTAATTTGGATTCACTTACCTCGTTCAGCACGTCTACGCGCATTTTGATAAGGAACCACATCCCTGCCAATACTGCTATTCCCATCAAGAAATTCCATGTAACGAACATGACGTCTATTGGACCATTTTGGACCCAAACCATCGCGTTTGAAATTAAAACCGCGACCAAAATCGTTAGACCGGCAAACATCGATAGTAAAACTCCATGGAAACTTGCGTTAAAAATATCATTGTTGTCCAAAACTAGTCTAGATAATTTGTGATGATTATGACAAAGAATTAGGAAAGAATTAGTGAGATTGGTGCGATCCAGGTTCAGGTTAGCGTTGATTGTTGAAAATAGTATACGAACTTCATTTATTACAGTTCTAACGAGGAATGTTTCGTTGGTATTGAGGATTAGATATAAGCAGTAATACCAATATCTTTCCGGAGGTACTTGGAAAGAGCTTTTTAACAAGAAGAAATTATGAAGACCACCAATAAATATTACTTGCATCACTAACAGGAAAATCTGTTTGTGTGGGGTATCAATATCTAGAGATTTGTGGACGATGTTAATTCCCAATAGGAATCTTTTAAATTGATGACGATGTGTGAAATGTATGAGGTATCTGGAAAATATTTCGTAAGAAGTACAAATGTGGTAAACAAGATACGATGATGTAATGACATTGTTGGAATTCACGAAACTTACTGATAAAATGCTTTTAGAACATAGAACCCACCAATGGAGAGAGAACATGATTATTGGTAATTGAAATAAGTAATTGGTGCAGGTTAGAAATTTGTTGTTAGTTTTGGAAATTACGAAGAAGATCGTGCCCAAACATCTACCTAAGTTGAGTAGAGGTTTGATGCTTTTCAAGAAAGTTTTTCCCGAATTTTGGACCATTATGTTTAATGTTACATCGAAGAATGATTTGGGAAAACTGCTAACGATATTGAATATTTGTATAATAATATCCCCGTTAATTTATTTAAGTAGCGAACGGATATCGATTAAATAAACAGAAACAGAGAACGTCATTTAATATATTAAGTAATAGGACTTACCTCAACTAGGACATCCATACGTATTTTCAATAAAAACCATATTATTACGCAGAATTCCAAACAAACGAAGATATCCCAAGATACCAGCACCGGATCTATGACGTGGTTAGCAATGACAGCTTTAGCTGTCGAGATAACAGCAGCAACCGCATCAGTTATAATTATAAACAAGGATATTAACATTATAACGATACTCGCGTTAAAAATATGTTGATTTTCTGAAATGATGCAAGTTAATCTGCGGTGATTATCTCCCAAATTGATGAAGGTTAGATTCCAGTACAGTTTCACACCATTGTTGATCTTGGAAAATATTAATATGAACTCGTTGAAAAATAGTTTATGGAAAAAAATTTCGGAATATATAAGTTGGAGATGCAGGCAATAATAGAGCTCAGTTTCGATTGAGTGCGGATCATACGAGCTTAGTATTGTAAATAATTTATTAATTGCAAGTCTAAATATTGAAAATATTAGGAACGATAACAATTGTCTCCTTAATGTTGGCAAATCCTTGCGATCAATTGCCAAGACTTTATCGATTGTATCGATTTGGATCAGGATTGTTTTGATCCGTTTGCGATATAAAAAATAGGCCAGGAATCTGAGTGGTATCACCAATAAAATGTAGATGAAATCAACGATTTCAGATATTGCGCTTATGTTGTTTCGATTTATGTAATATACGCTCCAGATGTTGACAGTGGTAACAAGACCCCATCGCAAATAACAGACGATTACAGGTAGAGAAGATAACCAACCGAGAATTGCTTGGAATTGATTTTTATCTTTGGGAATTCTAAAGTATATTATGCCTAAACATCTGCCCAAAAGAAGTGCTGGTTTTAAATATTGGATGTAGGTTGTTCTTCTTAAATTTTTAAACATTTTTAATCGCTGAATACGGATAGTTGTTAATGGTATGGATATGCATCTATTATGTTTGGGAGTGTCAGTAATAGCTCTCACTAAAATTGGTTCTCATATTTCATGTGCCTACATACATATATATCAATTGGTTTTGCTCTTTCATCCAAATTAATTTTCTTGTTAAGTAATTGTTTAGCAGTTTTATTATTATACTAGTTAAGTAGAAGCGCAATTATTGTACAAAATATTAAAGTCCCATTCCCACGCATCTCCTTAATGTCAAATTAATTTAATAAAGCTTTCGGTAAGGCGATATTCAATACATTTCAGAGGTGTAATTAAGAAGAGTACATCTTCATGAAAACAGAAGTAATGGAATAATGTGAAATGAAGGATAAACTGATACAATCGGCTCATAAATTTTATTTGGAAATGAAATCCGGGTTTCAAAAATTCCGGAAAGTGACGAGATTGGTAAAATAAGTAAGGGCTAATCTATCTCTATGAAGTGAGCCACAACATTTTCATTCTACGTAGGCCATCGATATTAATCTTCGAAATGTCATCCATAAGTAATCGTTAGTCAAATTGAAGTTGAAAATAATTCGTCCGCCCATCGACTACTAAAATTTCAGTTCACTTATCTATCTATAGCTTTTCTGCAGTTCCAGGTGAACCCTCACATGTATAGGTACAAGTGTCGAAAAAAAAACAAGTTGTTCGTTACAGAATTAGAATGAATATCTGTATCCCAGAATAAAAGTGTATTAAGTCCATTTTATCAATAAAAATACTCTATAGGGTAAACGATACAGTTGTTGACACTCCAAGAGTTATTGACATACTCAAATACAAACAGAAATATTAAGGTATGGGAATAAATTTAGCTTTGGTTTATTATTAAGTTCTGATTGGTAAAATTTTAGTTTAGTGGGTTGGTATTAGATGTACTTTGGGCAGGTGTCAATGTTGTACTGCGGTGTATCGAGCTAATGTTGGTAAGTTATTGTGATTTTGTTAAGCAAGTGCATGTCAGTACACAAGCTTTTAAAAGTACTCGCTAGCTGATACGGGTTGAAATTACTCGTCTGTATAGTAAAGAAATATGGTGCAGCGCAGAACTTAACCTAAAAATATCATTTAATGAAGTTTTACCGCCTTTTTAAGGGTGTCAATAACTGTACAAACAAATCGGGCAGATTTCAGTTATTGACACCCCCTGTCAATGACTGTCATAGCAGAAATTTTAAATTTTTTCCAGTATTAGCATAAAAATACATAAAAAATTAATAAGAAATGGTTTAAATTTATTACCGTTGCTGTTATTTACCTGCAAACAGTTGTTGACACCATGTCAGTCACTATAGAAAGAAGGTGTCAATCACTGTGTTCAAATGTAAATAGTTATATTCTATTCTATTTTAATAATTCAGTGCTTCAGTTTTTATAGATATCTATATACCTATCTACTTATCAGCTATTTTTTCTCACGTTTAGTAAGATGCCGCGCGTAAAAGGAGGGACCGCTTACCACCAAGGTACACGGACGAAAACGTTAGATTGGCTGTAGATGCCATAAAGCAAGGCATGTCAAAAAAACAGGCTTCTGTAGTATACGGGGTTCCTCGAACTACAAAAATTTTTCGTTTGAGTGAAAAGTTCGTTAAAATAAATCACGGGCCTTCTCCCATACTAACATCAGAAGAAGAGTTAACTTTATGTAGATGGTTAGATGTAAGTGCTAAAAAGGGATTTCCACGTCGTAAAGACGATATTGCAGCTAGCGTGAAGGAATTCCTCGATATAGCTCCAAGAAAAAATCCTTTTAAAAATAATACCCCAGGTGACGGATGGTTCAAGGCATTTTTTAGGCGTCACCCTCAACTGTGTTTTAGAACATCAGAAGCTGTTACAGCTGCAAGCTCGGCACGAAAGTGGTTGCTGGACCCCAAAGGAGCACCAGCTGCCGACCGACCGTTAGTTATGCGGCAAAACAGGGAAAGTGCACACACTCCTCAGGACAAAGAGGCACGAAACCAGTTGCCCGCACGAGACCGACACCTCTCGGAGAGGCCCGGCGAACCGGTGGGCTCCTCTCCCCCGTGCTACCCATGTTAGACAAGTTTTCTTGTCAACGTTGGACGGGTCACCGTTGGAGACGCTTTAGCGAACTCCTACCTCACATCTAACCCCACGGGGCCTAGGCCTCCTTGCGGATGGCTACTATCGGCCAAGCGTTGGAAACGGAATCTGGCCGTGAGGTACAACCAGCCCGCCCGTGAATTAAGCCTGAACTACGGGGACGGCCGGGCAAAAGCCTTACCCCAAAATGCCAACCGCGCCAACCCTTTCGCCCCTCCGGCGATCAAGTATCCGCGGCAGCTACAGTGAAACCGTAGGGTCCCAGAGTCACCGAGTTGTTTTAGGATGAAACCAAAGGTTTCCCCAACCAGACAACCAGCGGTCGGACTACTCCTCGGCGAACCGACTTTTATCCTCCCCTACTATCTTCGCCAAATTCTCTCGCCACGCCCGTTTCCCTGAGTGTGGCCACCAAGGATGGGGTAGTGCAGCTGCAGAGTTCTCTAGGTAAGCGCCGTAAGGTGCCTCACTTACCCACCGTATATTCCGACGGTTAGCGGCCGGACTGCCGGAGCGTATGCCCATGCTTACGCCCAAGCATCCTCCCCTATATACGAAGTCTACTCCCGCCACGCCCGTTACCCTGGAACTATGAAACCAGGGATGGGGTAGTGCAGCCGCAGAGTTTTAAGGGTCGACGCTATAGGGTGAACGCCGACCCAATGCAAGCTCGGCAGTAAGCGAATCCGATATTCGCAAATGGTTTAATTCAATAGCTGACTACCTTATACAAGAGGGATATATGAATATTTTGCAAGACCTTTTTAATGGAGATGAGTGTAATTTTCAATTGTGCCCTAAAGGTCAAAGAGTTGTAGCTCTTAAAGGTACACGCAATGTGTACGAAATTGATGTCGGCCAGGCTAAATCTACTTTGACGGTTATGTTCACCTTTTCCGCTACTGGTGAAGTAACAGCTCCAATGATAATTTACCCAAATAAGAGGCGAACGCTTGAGATTTCCAAAAGTTTGCCTGCTGACTGGGGATATGGTATCAGCGACAACGGCTGGATGAAGGCGGAAGTTTTCTACGAATATATTTCACAAGTATTATATCCATATCTAAAAAAACATAATACTAAATTTCCTATTATATTGTTCGTGGATGGACATTCTACACACATGACTTATAATGTGAGTATTTTGTGTTCCCAATTAGAAATTATACTTATCGCGTTATATCCTAATGCAACGCGCCTATTACAGCCAGCCGATGTTGTGGCATTCAAACCACTCAAAAATGGTTGGAAGAAGGGAGTAAACGAATGGCGAAGAAGTAATCTGACCAAAGAAAAATTTGCGCCCATATTAAAATTGGCTATTGATAATCACTTAAATAGAGACATACTGAAAAATGGATTTCGAGCGTGTGGCTTATTCCCTTGGAATCCGGATTCCTTAGACTACAGCAAATGCCCCGGAAAATCTACTCAGTTACTAAGGACTACTAACATTCAGCCCACTGTGAAAATGAATTATGAGACATTCAAAGGCATCGTTGGCAAAGAGCTTCTGTCAAATTTTGAAACGTTTTCTGAAATGCAAGAAAACGAATCGTTCAATAAATTATACGATATGTGGAAATTTTTTCATAATAATAATGATGTACCTGACATAAATACTCCAAAAGACTCTACTGGAACAACTAACCTGATTAATTCTGACGGAGAAGGTAACCAAATACCCACTGACCAGAGTGCAAATTCAGAGTTGTTTGATATTGCGAATATAGAGATTGTTTATGAAGATTCGCCATTAATCAATAATAATGGAACAGATCCAAGTGATTGTGGAGTAAAAATAAATCTCAAAAAAGATGTACGTTCTACTTCAGCTATTGATAATATATCTGAACCAGTTGCAGATGATCTACTAATGAGTAGTGCAAGTGACAGAAAGGAGCAGTAAGCAGAAACCACGCCAGTGAAGGATTCGGCTAAATCAGTTCAAACTGATATTCAAATAGACAATGTTTTATATTGGCCAGTAACACCTGAAAGGAAAGGCAAACAAAATACGGAACGCGTTCCATTTGTTATAACTGCAGCCAAGTGGCAGGATATCCAATGTAAAAAAATTGAAGTGACGAAGGACAAGGAACGGGTAAAGGAAGAAAGAAAACGAAAAAGAATTGAAAATCAACAAATTAGAGAAAATAAGAAGAAAGAGACAGAGACAACTAAAGAAAGAGTTTTGAAAAAACACTGTACGAAATCATGTTTTTAAACTGACTTTAAAAAGGAAGAAAACGAAAAAGACAGAAAAATTGTTGGAAAATCAATGTTCACAAGCAAAAAGTAATTGGCATGACTAATACTAAAGTGATACTAGCCAAAATTGTTGGCCCATCTTGTAATGAAACTTTCAATTTTAAATGTTCTACAAAGATAAGCCCAGTAAGTAGAAACAACACAAAATCTGCGTTTTAGAACAAACATACAGATATTAACCAAAACAGACAATTTGTGGCCTCACATGTGAAAATAGTGCCTATAATGCTAATAGTGAGACTAAGCACGGGAGTTTGCGCAGATGCTCGACATTATTTTTCTTAATACACTAAATATCTCGCAAACATTCGTAACAACAGCATTGAAGAAAAAAGAACCAGGTGGTATTGTAACGCTTTGCCAAAGAGGTCGACATGGGCACCATGCAAAGTTATCAGAAGTAGTTCGACAAAATGTACATGATCATATCCTGACTTCCAGAAAAATTGCAACACCTAGAAGTTGTCGAATGAATGTTGTTGAAATTTTCAGGAAACGTTTATTTTCATTAAACAAATTGATGATTAAAATTTGAATAAAATCTAGCCAGTAGTTTTTTTTTTGCATGTTGTTTCCGTAGCACATAGTAACTATAAATTTGAAGTATTACCATTTAGTAACTGTCAAGTTTGCAAATTGTTGTTGTTACGT
This sequence comes from Holotrichia oblita, assembly GCA_023690525.1. Lineage (NCBI taxonomy): Eukaryota > Metazoa > Arthropoda > Insecta > Coleoptera > Scarabaeidae > Holotrichia > Holotrichia oblita. The sequence goes on along the minus strand of CM043016.1, from coordinate 16,647,420 downwards.
CACAATTTCATTCTGCACTTGATAACAATGCCGAGAGTACGTCAACATCAACATTTTGTCCAATTAAGTGATTTTGAACGTGGCCGTATTATTGGTATGAGAGAGGCCGGACTTTCGCTAAGAGAAATTGCTCGTCGTGTAAACCGAAATGTTTCAACGGTATTGAGGTGTTGGTCCAAATGGTCCGAGGAAGGGGTTCAACATCGTCGCCGTGGATCTGGACGTCCTCGAAGGACTACAGATCGCGAAGAACGTCGCTTAAGACTTTTGGCCACAAGAGATAGATTTTCAACAACTCGATCAATTGCAAATGATTGGATGAGAGGTACAGGACTCAGAATGTCAATGTCAACTGTTTATCGCCGGATAAGATCTTGTGGATTGCGTTCATATCGTCCACTTTTATGTCTTCCTCTTACACCACTTCACCGTCTACGCAGACTAGAGTGGAGCAACTTAAGGGTTAATTGGGCGCAGGAATGGCATCAAATTGTGTTTAGTGACGAGTCCCGATTTTGCTTGTGGGCCCACGATGGTCGTAGGAGAGTCAGACGGATGCGTGGAGAACGTAAAAATCCAACATTTTTTGTGGAACGAAACACAGCCCTCACTCAATGAGTTATGATATGGGGTGCAATATGTTATGGTAGCAGATCACCCTTGGTCTTTATTGACGGCAACCTTAACGCACCTGGTTACATTGCTAATGTGCTACAACCAGTTGGCCTTCCATATCTTCAGGGGCTGCAAAATCCCATTTTCCAGCAGGATAATGCGCGCCCTCATACGGCAAGTGCTACAACACGGTTTTTGGAAGAATCTAATATTATCGTCCTCCCATGGCCTGCTCGGTCGCCTGATTTGTCGCCCATTGAACATGTATGGGATATGATTGGTAGGCGAATAGGTAATTTACCGCACCCTCCAGATAATTTACACGATCTTCAACAACGGATTCAAGAAGCTTGGGACGATATACCACAAGCAGCTATAGATCACTTGATTAATAGCATGCCAAGGCGTCTAGATGAATGCATTACAAATCGTGGCGGAGCAACTCATTATTGAAAAAACTTTTAAAGCTTTTATTCTTTTGTTTTTAAAACTTAATCATAACTTTGTTTCATAGAAATAGACGTTTTCTGAAAATTTCAATAAAATCGTTAAACAGCTTCTAGGTGTTGCAATTTTTCTGGAAGTCAGTTTATAATAAAATTTCCTTTGGAGCAGTCACATTAGAGTAGAGAACGAACCACTAGAAAGTACTTGGGAAGTCACTTAAACTTGTCCAAGATAGACAGTCTGTATAAATTTGAATATATTTGTTTTTCTAAAATGAAGTTTATTTTTAAATTTATACATTAGATACAGTCAGTATTAATTTTTTTATCCTGAACATCTGTGTACTAATACATGTGTTAACACAATATTTTATCATTTTTTACTTTAAAAAGTACTTAAAAAGTCCACTTAGAAACAAAAAGCTATAATACACTGGTTGAAAACGTCGAGGAATACCACAATATAAGAAACCAAAAAGATGAATGATGAATGAAGATACTATGTGGTTTCGACCTTCTAGATCTCGTCAGGGCAACTACGAATGCAAGATCTAATTTCATCGCTCTTCACATCACAGCTTTAACTGTATAATACCAACCAAATGCGCTCTAGTGGGCAGGGTGGGAAGTAGCAAACTGCAAGGCACTACACAACACAAGTCGGTACAGCAGATATTGATCCAGCACATTCATGGAATGTGATTCCCGCTAGATGTCTCGATCTGCTAAGCAGTCAAACCTCAAACTAGCGAAAAGCCCTGAATGGAAGTTAATTTGGTCTTATTAGAAAGGATTTTGATTCGCTTATATTTAGTGAAGTTTATAGTTGTATTAGTTTAAGTGATTTAGTTTAGTTTTTCAGATATTTCAACACTTACCTCTTTCGCGACATCTATATGAATTTTCAGCACGAACCAGAGTCTCGTTAAAAATTCCAAACTGATAGAAATATACCATCCTACCATTATAAGATCTACTGCCCTATTTTCGATTGCAGCCTTGAAATTCCATATTACGATAGCAACTGAAGCGGTTGTAGATACGAATAAAAATAGGAGCGTTGGGCAGATATTCGCGTTAAAAAGATGTTGATCGTCGGAAATAATACGACTTAATCTGCGATGATTCTTCCAGAACTTCACGATGACATCGGTAGCCTCTAGATCTCCCAGCATTTTTATATTATTGTTGATCTCGGAAAATAATAACAGGAACTCGTTGAAATACACTTTAAAAAGGAAAATTTCAACGTATGCTGACAGGTGATGAAGCCAATAATACAATTCAGCTTCTATAGAATGTATATCGTACGAACTCAGTATTGTTAATGTTTTGCTATATATAACTCTGAATATTAAGAATATAAGAAAGAATATCAGTTGCTTCTTTATCTTCGGCGATTGCGACCGATCAATTTCTAACCAATCGTCTATTTTATTAATCTCCATCAAGATCGTTTTAATTCGTTTGCGATACACAAAGTAGAATAAGTATCTGCCCAGCATCACTAATGAGATACAAATGAACAAAACGATTTCCGATGCTCGACTTGTATTGTTTTGATTTATGAAACCTACGTGGTAAATTTGGAGGGCGGTAACAAAACTCCATCGTAAATAGCAGATCATCAAAGGTACACACGAGATATAAACGAGAAACGTTTGGAATTTGCTTTTAGGTTGTGGAATCGTAAAGAATATTGTGCCGAAACATCTACCCACAAAAAATACTGGTTGTAAGAGTTTAATAAAAGTTGTTCGTTTTTTCATTAGTAACATTATGCTTCTGATTGTTTGGTTTGAAGTGTTTTGAAGTCTAAGAAGGAACTGTCGCGACTGGAAAATTCCCACACATAATGCATATTGGTTTTGTACTTTAATTTGAATGAGTGTTAAGTAATTCATTTATTAAATTGAATAATTTCTATTGTTTGTATGTATACAATGTGGTAAATGACGTTATAAATTTGTTTATTTTTTAAAAATGCTAATAAATATTAAAATGAAACTAAACGGAAATTTTATATTTTTTATTTTTGCGTATACTTCGTCAAATAAGTAATTCAAGGGATGAGGTACTATGGACACAAAGAAGCGACTACATTAGAAACGAATAGTCTAAACCTGAAACATTCATTCCAAGTGGGAAAAAATTTAAAACATGACGATCCATGCAAAACATCCTGCATGTTTGATTATCATTTGATTGTGACTTTAATTCTGAATCATTCTGTATTTTTAATTCTGTATTTTTTTATGTGATCATGCCCTCTAGTAGGCAAAGTTGGAAGTAGCACAACGCAGGGCACTACACAACACAGATCAGTAACAACAAATACAGATCTAGCTTGTGCATTTTTCTATTCCTTCTTCCCCAGCTTTCGCAAGTGTGCAACTTTTTGGTGTCCTTTTTAAATTCTTCCAACAACATTCCAACCAAATATGCCAAATTAATTGCATTGCCAGATCTTATGATTAGTGACTGATAATGCTGATTATGAAATAAATAATAGCAATGTAATAGTTGACCTTCCAAAATGTCATTGTTAATTAGTTTTATTTGTATGTTTCATTTCTTATTTTGTCCTTCCTGATTTTATTATCTATCTTTGTAATTGATTCTGGATTCCTCGCATTATGAAGACAACATTTTTAGGAAAAAGACAACAGAACGTCTTTTTCCTACAAATGTTGTCTTCATAATGTTAAATAGATTTCTCAACTGCTCCAAAATATTTAAAATATTCCGGTTTTTCAATATTTTTTCCAGTATCCCAGTATCATGTTTATACAGCACAAGAGAGTCTTTCATCAGTTTTAGGTCTGTTTGTCTCCTTTTATTTCTTATTCTTGTTTTGTATTATTTCTTTCTATTATTTCTCTTTCAGAATTTGTCCTTGTGTGACTATTTCTTTCCACCAGTTTGGTTATACCTTCTTTTCTTGTGGATTTTATAATTTTCCTGGGTAATATTGTCTTTACCGGTGTTTTGCCTAATTTTATCCTATAGGGTCTTCTCTTTCTCTCTCTCTTATGTTGTCTATACTCTGAATGTCAGTCGCTTCGTCATCCTTCTCTTCTCGGCTCTATATATCAATATACGTTAGTTCTTCGAAGTATTCTGTCGGTCGCCCATCTTGTCCTTACATTCAGCACTTTGTGATGGCTGCTCTTCGGTTCTCGAGTTCTCTGCCGTGTAGAAAAGTTGTACTTGACGTTTCGATCATCTTGTCGTGGTCTTCTTCAGAAGTGGAGTGTTCTTCTGAAGAAGATCACAACTTTTCTACACGGCAGAGAACCCGAGAACCGAAGAGCAGCCATCAATAGCGGCCGTGAAAGCCTGAAGACTACATTAGCACTTTGTGATGTTTCATTTAGCTAGGTTGCTTTGAATTATCTCTGTAGTCTTTGCTTATTTTATGTCAAAAATTCTTCCAGTATTTGCCAGGTTTTGCCTCCTGTTTATTTAGAAGTTCTAGATGTCCTTTTTATTACAGGCTCACGGTCGAAATAAGTTTCATTAATCCGCAATGAGTTAGTCCAATATTTAAAAAGCTGTCCGTTGGATGATTTTAAAGAAAGAAACATGAAAACATTTTGCAACAAAAACCAATCCTGGCTGGATGGCAGGATAGAGTTGCCTTGTGATGGTGAAACGTATGATTCGTCCCCGAAAAAATGTGGTAGGCCATCAACTCATTTTACTCAAAGCAGTGAAAGATCAAAATGAAGAAAAACAAAAGGATTGCGAGATGAATTTTGCTCCGAAGAATTAAGTTACGCTGCTCAAATGTCACTTAGAGCGGAAGGACAATTCGATGCTGCTAATGTCTTAAAAGACATTACAAGTGCAACTGTTAATAGTGCAAAGAAATACAGGGAAGCCTATCATAAAGCAGATGTTGTACGGTATTCTGCCGACAAAGTATTATCAATACTTGTCGAAGCGAAACTCACAAAATTTCAATATAATTTTATCAGAAATGCAGCTCGAGGAAATTATAGTGATCTCTACCCTAATTATGAAGCCATTACTGCCCGCTAAGAAAAAATGTTATCCAGAAGATACAAACATTACTGAATCCATAGCAGAAGTTCCATTGCAAAATTTGCTTAATCACACGGTTTCTCGGTTATGTCAAGCATTGGAAGAAGGTTTTGATGCCGTAAACATTGAAAAAACACCATATCTTCACCTGATAACAAAATGGGGTTGCGATGGGAGCTCAGGTATGAGCGAATACAAACAGAGATTTTCGGATCCCAATATTTCTGACTTCCCTTGTACCTGTGCAGTTAATATCTGCTGTTGCTAATTCAAACAAAAAACTGTTTTGTGGTAGAACCCTCGTCCATCGTCACCAAGATTTTGCAGGCCAATTCGCTTGCAATTCATACACGAAACAAAAGACATTACAGTGACGGAACATGAATATATAGAAACCCAAGTTCAATCTTTAGTATCAACTATGCTGAATGTTAACAATAATAACATTCAAATCCGACATGTTCTATTGTTTACCATGATAGATGGTAAAGTGTGCAACGCAATTACCGATACTTCGTCTACACAGAGGTGTTATTTATGTGGACTTACTTCCAAAGATTTTAATAAAATTGATTTGGCAGTTCATAAAGACATCGAGGATAAATCAAAATTACAGATTGGTATATTGTCGTTGCATGCCTGGATACGCTTTTTTGAGTGCTTATTGCACTTGTCGTATAAACTACCTATTGGTCAGTGGCAAACTCTAGGAGAGGAAAGCAAACGAACGGTAGCAGAACAAAAAAAATTATTCAAGAAGAATTTAGGTCCAAAATGGGTTTATTAGTTGACAAACCGAAACCGGGTTATGGGAGCACCAATGACGGAACCACTGCACGCAGTTTTTTTGAAGACCCTGTGACGTCATCGCAAATTATTAAGATGGATGAAGAAATAATTCGACGTTTTAGAGTGATTTTGTTGACCATTTCTAGCGGATATTCTGTAAAAGTAGATGCATTTAGGAATTATTGTACTGCTACGGCTAAACGGTTTGTCCAATTGTATCCATGGTATAAGATGCCGACAACTGTTCATAAGGTATTAATACACAGTGCAGAGATTATAGCTTCTGCGATCGTCCCAATTGGTCAACTTGGAGAGGAAGCCCAGGAAGCGCGAAATAAGGATATTAAGAGGTACCGAGAAGGTTTTTCTAGAAAATTTTCAAGGCAGAAAAATATGGAGGATATCTTTCATAGCCTGCTTGTATCTTCAGATCCTTATATTAGCAGCATGAGAAAACTAGCCCAGAAGAAGTGGAAGAAATACCCTTCCGAGGTTATTGAATTTTTGCAAGAGCCTGAAATAGAACAAAATGTACTCGATTTAAATGATGAAGAATCTGATTCTGATTATCAAATTATTTTATCCAAAATTCAAATTTACGCATACTTTAATTTATTTATTCTAATCCTTAATCATATATTGTTGTTGTACTATTACTTAGACTTAAGCCTAGCTACCTCTTTTAGCATTTCTAATTACCCCAACTTATACGATTCAAGCAAATAAAAGTATTTGTAATTCTAAATTACATTACATTTAAATAAAAAGTCAAGTAATATAAACAATTTTATTATCATCCAATATTCTAATTTGTCCTCATCATCACCATCATCATTACTTTAATATATTCGTTCTAACCTGTAATTTTACCTATATTGTTTGTGAAATTTTACCTATCCTTTTACTTACCTTTTTCAACCACAAATTAATTATCCCTGTACCATTCAAATAAATAAATTAGATCACATTTAGATATACAGTGCAGAAACAAACATATACCTCTATATAATTCATAATATTGATTAATATCTCGTACTAATCTCTTCGCCAGTGTGCGGCGTAAACATAGTAGTATCCGAAGTAGGTACACAAAGCGACTACGAGCCCACTTTGACCTTTGACCTAGCGAAGGAATTTACTTTCACTATCTTGTAATTATGAAGGTTGTTCTTGGAGAAAACAAGTTTCAACTCGCGTTGCAACATTAATTTTGGGTACGAATGTATGATGATCAGGTATTGAATAGCTTTGATCTGGTATTGAACGGCTTTGGCACTGTGCTGTTCAGGTATTGAAGTGTGTTTGTCAGGAGATCTGCAGAAGAAAGAATGTTGCCCGAGTGTTTAATATCTACTTCTATCTTTTTTACATGTAGGAGCTGGTGATTGGGTTTCAGTTTATGCAGAATAACAGCTCTAAACACACTTCTAAGGTGTGCAAGTATTATTATTAATTTCAAAAAATCATCCAAGCTTATGTTTGAAAATGATTTGAAGTTTAGTTCTATTTTTTTGAGATATTCCAGCACTTACCTCTTTCGCAACGTCAATACGAATTTTCAACAAGAACCAGAGTCTTGTCAACAGTTCCAAGGTGATAGAAATATACCAGCCTACCATTATAAGATCAATTTCGCAATTTTCGGTAGCAGCTCTGAAGGTCCATATTGCGGTAGCAACTGAAGTGGTTGTGTTTATAAAAAAAAACAGTAGCGTTGCGTAGATGTTCGTGTTAAAAACATTCTGATTTTCTGAAATAATACGATTCAATCTGCGATGTTTATCCAACATTTTAACGATGAAATCTGTAGTTTTTCCATTTCTGTATATTACCATATTATTATTAATCTCGGTAAATAATAACAGGAATTCATTGAAATAGAGTTTAACGAAGCAAATTTCAACGTATGCTAACACCAAATTAAGCCAATAATACAATTCAGCTTCTATAGAATGTATATCATACGAACTTAGTATTGTTAATGTCTTGGTGTATGTTAGTCTGAATATTAAGAATATAAGAAGGCATACGAGTTGCTTCTTTATTTTTGGCGATTGCAATCGATCAATTTCTAACCAATCGTCTATTTTATCAATCTCCATCAAGATTGTTTTGATTCGTTTACGATACACAAAGTAGACTAGATATCTGACCAGCATCACTAGTGACATGCAAATGAAGAAAACAGTTTCCGATGTTCGACTTGTATTGTTTTGATTTATGAAAACTACGTGGTAAATTTGGAGGGCAGTCACGAAACACCATCGTAAATAGCAGATTATTAAAGGTGTATAAGAGATGTAACCGAGAAACGTTTGGAATTTGCTTTTAGGTTGGAGAATCGTAAAGAATATTACGCCGAAGCATCTGCCTACAAAAAGCGCAGGTTGTAAGAGTTTGATAAAGCTTGTTCGTTTTGCAATTTGCAACATGATATTTCTGGTTGTTTTTGCTTGAAGTCTTATGCTTTGAAGTCTAAGAAGGAATTGTCACAACTGGAATATTACTAGACGTTAAGTAATTACATCTTGAAAATAGTTATACAATAATTTCTATTGTTTGTATATAACGTGATTGATTGAGACTAGCTATTAGAAAGATTGGCTACCTAATTGTAGTAAATTTCCGCACAGTTATATATGTTTTCTTTTCAGTTTCGAAATCTAAGTGTTATTTTAAAGAGACCTTTACTAGTATTCTCTAGCTCAAGCTCATTTATTAAACCGTCAATATCAGAACAGAAACACAGCGATTTTTACTTTTCATAAAAACTTGATAATGTTACCTATATTTCGTTTTCGCTAAAATGAAACAACTAACAAATTCCACTCTTGAAGTCTGGAAGTAAGAAGTTCCGATTTCTGTTTTGACAATCACATGTTTGTAGATCAGATACTGTAGAAGAAGTAGAATCGCCAGGAACAATGTTGTCTAGGTTTAAGAGCGCAATCGGTACGGGCAGTTCCTCGTTATGAGGAACTGGCCTAATTTGAGAAGACAAATTTGGAAGCTTTGCTTTTTTGAAAACCCTTCTGTTTTAGTGATACAAAAGTAGAAACCCCTTACGTGGTCGGTAGGTTCTCTCTATACCATAGAAACAGCAAACGGTATAGAATTTTTCTTGCGATGCATCCACTGCACTGAGGTTATATAAGTTCACTAAGTGCAAAAGTGTGTATTTGTCATATATTCAAAAACCGAGTTCTGCATGCCATTTAGACGCCAGTTAGACGCGAAAGTACGTATTTGAGGCGTTTTGGCGCCCTGAATATCGATGTCATAGAAATTTTGTTGCAAAAGAATGTATATAAATATGTATATGTTGTTCAGCGAATCACAATGACGTGAATAGTCACGTGAAGTAGCCATGTAATAAAATTATTATTCTTAGGTTGGAACCATGTTAGAATGCACTTGGTGACGGATGTAGTTATTGTTTATATTGTACGCTAAAATAAATACTTTTTGCTAATAATATCATGGAACTGAGGAGGAAGAGACCAGTTCAAAAAGAGAAATGGAAACGAAACGTGTAGAAATTATCAAGTCGGTTACATTAGAAGAAAAAGTCCAAATTATAACAAAGCAGATAGTTCATACATTAAAATCGAAAGCATTTTATAATATGCTGAAATGTGAAGAAGATAATGTGCAAATTGTTTGGTTTGACTGTCAGAGAAACCTAGCTTTTCCAAAGCTTCCAGATCAGGCTGCCTATTTCAGATAGCATATTAATGACTACAGTTTAACTGTAGTCAAAGGAAGTTCCAAAAGTACAATTACTCCAAATAATGTGTTTCCATATCTTTGGGCGAATCCGCAAAAGATTCAAATGCAATTGCGTCCGCTATTCATCATCTATTGACGAATTCTAGCTTTTCGGAAACTATAGATACAGTGCGTCTCTTCACAGATGGTTATGGAGAACAAAATAATAATTCTGTTGTGATGTCCATGATCGGGTACTGGCTCGCTTTGGAAGCTCCTGTCCATATAACAACTGTCGAATTTGTCTTTCCAATTGTGGGATCATCGGGGGATTCATCGGATAGAATTTTTGGCCTCATTGAAAAGAAGATAAGGAAAATCAGTGTGATAATAAGCAAAGAAGAATACGAAAAGATTATACAACAGCACTCAACTATAAAAAAGATTGGATAATATTCGACTGGAAAGCAGAAAAAGAAGTTTACCAAAGTTCCTGGACAATGGCACTTCAAATTTAATCCATCGAAAATATTCATTTTCTCAAAAACTCAATCTTCTATTAGAGTAAGAGGTGAGGTACATTATCGATCCGATCTGTGTGAAAGCCAAGGCATTCTGAAAAAAAATAAGAAGTTTGAACAATTCCAGCCAAAACGGTTGAATATTCAAAACAGGTTCAAAGGAGACAAATCCAGCATACATTCTTTGTTGAAGAAGCGCTATGGGGATGATTGGAGACAAGATCCTCAATTGGAGTATTTTGTAAGATTATGGATCAACATGGTTGAGCAACTGAAGAAACTGAAGAGGAATCCGATCATAACTTGAGTGAAGAAGATAATGACATAAGAATTTAATGCTATTATTACGAATTTGTTACATTTCTATCAGTATTTAATAATATATTTTTTTTTATTATAATAATAATAATAATGTCTTTATGCACCGATTTGTTAGGGAAGTCCAATACTATCTTCAGTAAAACAATCACGACAGAACTCTAGATGGTTCAACAGCAAACAATTTTACGCAATTATCTCAGAATGTGTTGGACGTCATAACACACTTTTGCATCTGGTGGGCTCGTATGACAACTCACAAAACAAACATGAGGAGCTCAAGTTTTATTAAGCTCGACAAATGTCAAGCATGGACGAGTTTGATATTTAAATGTCAGACATGAACAAGTTCGCTAAGTAAAACTTAAACACATAAATGTCATTACAAATCTGTCAAAATCGCATGCTCAAGCATCGACACAACCTCAAGCACGGACTATAAATATGACCCTTAAGTCTTATGTGTGGACGTCGATGTTAAATATAAACAAGTTTGACAATTGAAAGCCACAAATACTGACAAGTTCGTTAATTTAAGAGTCATTATAGTTCAGGTTTGTGGTTGTGTTGATCCTTGAGCACGCTATTCTGATATTGATGTCAAAGCTGTCAAAATCGCGTGCTCAAGCATCGACACAACCTCAAGCATGAACTATAAATATGACCCTTATGGTTGGTTTCATAAAGGAATGTTAAATGCTTAATTAGTAAACAACGAGTTAAATTTAACAAATGTTTAATTTTAGAAGACGTTTCATAAAATTTACCAACACAATTTAGCAATGTGTTAAGTAACTGTCTGTTAAATTTATTTTGAGCCATTTTGAATGAAAATCGGTGTTGATCTGGTATTGATGGCAACCAGATTCTAATATTACTTCATACGTAAATGACATCTGTCATTTTAATGTTTTGCAATAAAATGCAAATATCGGTTTTCCGATGTAATATTTTCAAGAACAAACTATTCATTAGACAACACGCGGATCCGACGCAGAGAATTCCGAGACACATACAAGTCATTTTAAGTGCCAAATATACAGTGTGGAACAGCCAAATGGAATAAATTCGATAACAAATAAATGAGGGTGTATTGGGAAAAACGCTTGGACACGTCGATTTGTATTTTTAAATGCGCATTTTTTTCAAAAAAAAAAATATATATACAGGGTGTGTCATGTGACAGTGGCCAATACCAAATTTCTTATTTTAAATGGAAACCCCTGCATATTATTTACTTTTTGGGTTCTTCGGAAAATTCTAGACATAATTCATGTGCATTGTCCCACACCTATCTTCAACTGTTTCGGAAATATTAATTGTTTTCAGATTTATTACGAAAATTAACATTAAAAAAAGAAAATTATTTTATTTCACAAATTCGCTACATTACACTAAAAATCTATTTCCCATTTAACTCTTGATATTGATAAAGTAAGCAAAAACCATTACTGCGTTCCTTTTTACTGATATGAAATTAAAAAAATACAAAGACCGTTTTGTTTATTTTCGTAAAAACTCATAGCCTTAACAACATGTTGTCTGCCTGCATGACAGTAGTGATCAGTGTCAGTGCTATTGTCGTTTGAATTTCGTTAACTGTGCGTAATAATATCAGAAAAATGGTTCATTTAACAGAAATGCACAAAATAACCATTCTACAAATGATTGGCTATGGAGATAACACACGGACACAAATGGAAGTTTCTCGCTTATTTCACGAAAAATTTTCAAATTTGCCGCCTGTATCCCAAGGAACAATTAGCAAAATAGAAAAACAGTTTTGCGAGCTTGGTCATGTAAGACATATTAAAAAAGTAGCTGCCAATGCAGTAAGTGATGATACGAAATTGGATATTATGCTTGAGTTTCAAGAAAACCCACATAATTCTGGTCGAAAAGCAGCCCCACTGTTCAACATTAGCCACACATCAATTTTTCGAGTATTAAAGGAAAGTAAAATGCATCCCTATAAAATGATGCCAACTCAGGAGCTCATGGAAGACGATTTCGATAGGAGAACGTATTTTTGTGAACAGATGATGGCAATGTTAGATAACAATGTGATCCAATTAGAAGATATTTTATTTTCTGATGAGAGCACATTTACACTTCACGGCCATGTTAATCGTCAAAATTGCCGCTATTGGTCTAATGAGAATCCTCACTGGATGAGAGAGAAACATACGCAATATCCTGAAAAAGTTAATGTTTGGGCAGGAATTGTTGGAAATCACATCGTTCATTGATGGTAACTTGAATGGAGATAAATATTTAGAACTGCTCCAAAATAATGTCGTGCCAACTTTCGCAAACTTATATCCTAATCCAGCAAACCCACAAGTTCCTGCCCATACAGTATGGTTTCAGCAAGATGGAGCACCGCCCCATTTCCAAATCAATGTCCGGCAGTACCTGAACCAAATTCTTCCAAATCGGCGGATAGGGAGGCGCGGATCGGTAGAATGGTCAGCACGATCTCCTGATCTGATGCCATTAGACTGCTTTTTGTTGGGATATGTCAAAAGTCTTGTATACAAAACTAAACCCCTCAACTTAGATGACTTAAAAAGACGAATCACGCTTGCGATTAGATCAGTTCCGCCTGAGATGTTGAGTAATGTTAGAAGACATTTCTATACCAGATTAGCATGTTGCCAAGACGTTCGCGGCGAGCATTTTGAACATTTACTACATTGACATTAATGTTTTTTGTTTTTTTTTTACATTAATAAGAAATAATCAGTATTACTTATTAGGGATTTCCATTTAAAATAAGAAAGCTTTTTTTAAATGCGCATTTAAAAATAGAAATCGACGTGTCCAAGCGTTTTTCCCAATACACCCTCATTTATTTGTTATCGAATTTATTCCATTTGGCTGTTCCACACTGTATGTCTATAGATGCACCCAGATAATAACAAACAGTAGCGAACGAGCATGCAAACCATTTCGCACATGGTGGTGTATACCGATTACGACTACGAACAAAAACAAGGCCAACAAGGCTAACGGTACAAGCACAGCGCTCGGCGTGTTCCACCCAGATGGTGTCTGTGCTTCGAAAAGATCCTCAAAAGCTTTGGAGCCTGTTTAACCCCCAGGTTAAATGGAGACGAACGAATAAATATCGAGATGGAACTTGAAAATGTTTGCAAATGCAACGAGCAGAAGGAGCAACGTGTACATTTTGGTTCGTGGTTATCGAGCACGAACACAAGTACAAGTACTTTAAGCAATGTGTTGACTGAGTAAAAATTGGATTATTATCCATTTATAAGTGGTGTAGAACAATATATTATATATTTTTTCCACTCGTGTGCAGAAAGTGCTGAACTGTTGAATCATTTTTAAACCTAGTCAATCTATTTGTTGGTTCTTCCCAATTATAGTTTATATATTTGGAATTTACATTTAAAATAAATTACTTAAATACATGTCCTTTTTTATTAAGTAATAATTCATTCGGTAGAATGGATCTATAAAAAAATAGTGAGATTGTACTGATTTATTTCCAGGTGAAACAGTATTATCTATAACCGTAAAAATAGGTTGTTGAAGTTACGGCTGCATTAAAACAGCAATGAAGTTAGTCACACATACACACTCTTTAGGGTACGTTCAGATATGTCTGTTAAGTTAGATCACGAACGTTGCATAACAGAATAGGTTACAGAATGCCTCTATTTTGATAATCTGTTAAAGGCTTTTTAACAGAGCTATGTTATTTTACAGTATGTTAAATAACATACTGTTAAGCGGTTTTTAGAGAATAGTCACATAAGCAAAGCAATCATCGACAAGTTTAACAATTAAATGTCAAACATGGAGTAGTTTGACAATGTGAAATATGGGCTAGTTTGACATTTAAACGTCACATATGAAAACGTTTGGCAGTCAAAAGTTAAATATTGACATTACTATATTGAATATGAACAAGTTTCATAAAAGTCGAATATGGACAATTTTAATTTGGAACACAGGATCCTTTCTTATTGAAAGTTATTTTTGAAACGCTAAATAATGTAGAAGGATAGTTTTAGATCCATTTGTTGAACGCCGTGTTAGGAGAATGCTCTAGAGAAACTTAAGTGACAGACTCTTCAGAAAAAGTTGTGCAAATTAAAATATTTAAGATGTTACTTAGCAGTATTTAAACAATACAAAATTTTTTTCAAATTAACAGTAATTCTGCTCAATTTAAAATAGATCAATATTCCAATTCAAGAGTACTCTGACATGTACTCTTTGTATGGTGAATGTGATGGAAATGCTAGGGACGCAGTCAGAAATACCCTCATCGTAGAACGGGGGAACAGGTTTGATAGTACCAAAACACCAAGAAGTGGGAGAGAGATGTGATAAAAGAATGGTGAGTGTTGAGGAAAATATTGTTCAAATTATTAAAGTATGTAGATCGTCCAATCAGCGTTAGGGATTCAATCCCCAAGTTGGAGTTAATCACTGGACAACATGGATAACTTTAAAAGAATATCTTTTCTACCCTTATGGATTTGCAATTACTTAGAATAGTGTGGTTCATGCATGATCACTCATTTTACTCTACAGATCAGATACTCTTCAAATTAAATTTTCGGTGAATGGTGGACTGGACGAGGTGGACCACATGCTAAATACCAAGGAGTACCCAGTGGTGTCCTTGCAGTTAATCCCGATTCTAATGACGATATCAAAACATTTCGATATGACTTTTATTATAGAAGGGCACCAAAAATATGAAAGTACGCCAGCTAATACGCCAGCCAATTTTAATTAAGGCCGGTATGGTTTTTGCCAAAACTTTAGCTATAATAGTTATAAGTTTCACTGATTTAGTTTAGTTTCTGAGATTTCCCAGAACTTACCTCTTTCGCAACGTCGACGCGAATTTTCAGCAAGAAACAGACTCTTGTTAAATATTCCAAGGTGAGAGCAACATACCATCCTACCAATACAAGATCTATTGCGTCATTTTCCACATCAGCTTTGAAAGTCCATATTACGTTAGCAACCGAAGTAGTTGTATTTACAAAAAAAAATATGAGCGTTGAGTAGATATTCAGGTTACAAAAATGCTGACTTCCTGAAATAATACGACTTAATCTGCGATGTTTATCCCCGAAGTTCGCGATGAAATCTGTAGTCTGCAGATTTTCATGTCCTGTTATATTATTGTTGATCTTGGAAAATAATAGCAGGAACTCGTTGAAATACATTTTAAGAAGGAACATTTCAACGTATGCTGATAGGTGGTGAAGCCAATAATACATTTCAGCTTCTATAGAATGTATATCGTACGAACTCAGTATTGTTAATGTTTTGCTATATATAACTCTGAATATTAAGAATATAAGAAAGAATATCAGTTGCTTCTTTATCTTCGGCGATTGCGACCGATCAATTTCTAAGCAATCGTCAATTTTATCAATCTCCATCAAGATTATTTTAATTCGTTTACGATACACAAAGTAGACTAAGTATCTGCCAAGCATCACTGATGAGCTACAAATGAAGAAGACAATTTCCGATAATAGACTTGTAGTGTTTCGATTTATGTAAAATACGTCATAAATTTGGACTGCAGTAACAAAACTCCATCGAAAATAGCAGATCATCAAAGGTACACACGAGATATAACCGAAAAACGTTTGGAATTTGCTTTTAGGTTGGAGAATCGTAAAGAATATTACGCCGAAGCATCTACCCACAAAAAATACTGGTTGTAAGAGTTTAATAAAGCTAGTTCGTTTTTTTATTTGCAACATTATACTTCCGATTGTTTGCTATTATGATTTGAAGGCCAAAAACGAACTGTCACAACTGGAATATCCCCAGCCGTTAAGTAATTATATCTTGAAAATATTTATTTATTAAATTCAGTACTTAATTATTATTGTTTGTATAGAACGTGATTGATTGAGACGAGCTATTAGAGGAAGTGGGCTTCCTAATGATAAATAAATAAATGTGTTTGCAATGTTGCATATGCGTATGGGGTAATTAAACTGCCCCACATAACTTAAGAATATATCTCAAAATCTGCTCAATTTTTTAATTTTCAAGTACTAACGAATCAATTGATTGTTTGGTTTACTTGTCAATTTCTTGACTTATTATGCAAATTCGGTATCAAAATTTTGTTTGTTGCTGTTGCTAATTCCCAATGCCTAGATGTAAATTAATATCTGACGAAGCAAATAGAGCAATTGGTGCAATGTGACGTAGCAATTTGTTTTCAACTTAGCCAAAGTGTCATTTCTAGACTTTTTAACCGTTTTCAAGAAACTGAATCTGTTGAAGATCGATATGTTACCATTTCTGCACGACGAGCACATTAGAGTACATGTCGAGTGTTGAGGAGGAGGTTCGCAGAAGCCACAGGAGCATCAATATCAGCTGAAACAGTCAGAAGACGTTTATGGGATGTAAATTTATGTTCTACACGATTTTTTAGAGGTGAACCATTGACCATAGATAATATAATACTAACGTACTATAGATACGGCAGAAGGTCCCGTGTTCTGTCATCAAAGTTTTGGTACTCACACATTTCACCAGGTGTCGCTGGCATTGCTTTTTGAAATTTGAAATATGAAAAACGCGAAATTGAGTGTCATTATGACATTATATTGTCATTCTGATTTTGTATGTTGTGTCGCAAGCGTCTTTAAAACAGTATTAGTAGAATGTGGTAATTTTTGTGATATTCTTAGAGAAGATATAATATAAGTTGAACGATTATGCACTCTACAAAATCTTTTTGAATAAAAAAGAGATAACAACAAGAACAAAAATGACGGTGTATCAAGCAGTATACTTACAAGTCTTAACCTATGGAGCAGAAAATTGGATACTTGGTGAAAGACAAATAAAACGACTACAATCCAGTGAAATGAAGGGAAACATAACAAGGAAAACATTAGGCGCTAGAAGAACAAACAAAAAAAGAAACGATAACATTAGACAGATGCTGACAACAAAATCATTGAGAACTAAAGTAGAAGAAAAGAAACTGAAATGGTGGGAGCACTTGATCAGAATGAATGAAACTAGACAGGTGAAGCGGGTATGGGAGGTAAGAAAAATCGGGAAAAATCGGAGAGGACGACCCAGAAAAACGTGGAACAGCAGTACGGATAAACTTCTGAAAAAAAGAGGGTCCCAGCCAGAAACAGGAAAGAGTGGCGTGAATTTGTTGAATCTGTGGAACTAAATTAAGAGAACTTTACACCTCGACACCTTCGGGTATAAGAGGTCTTTGATTATGTATGTATGTATGAAGGATTATGTTGGACGTGGTTTAGTTTAAACCTTAAATAGTAGTGTTAAATACCGCTTAAGGATGAAACTATCGTTTCTGTTCATAGATAATATATACATTTGTTTCTGTTAAATTGACAAGAGCTGACATACTAGTTTTGACATAACCCAGTGACACTTTATTTTCATATCGCATTATCCCATACAAATTGAAGCAGTACAAGAAATGTTTAATGTCTTCAAGGCGATAACACCAGATACAATATACTTCGCCAAGGAGAGTGCAGTACACAACATCCAATTAATAGGTAAATACAAGATGTGTTATTAAATTCTGTTATGGTTTAGACCTACATTCTAATAGTACTCCTTAGTGGCTTTCCGAGATTGTTAAAACTTGAATATCTTTTGAGACCATTTTTATAAATTACCTAACCTTCGGTTTCGATATTACAGGTATACGTGACATATATCATCCAAATTGAAACTTCACGACCAGCGTTAGGGAAGGAAATTTTATTTCGTCGTGTTCCACGAAGATAACATTTTTGTAAAAATATTTTTAATGAAAATATAGAACAATATTCAGAAACTATATAAAAGCGCTTTGTTTTTTAGTTTAAAAGTTAGAAATTCAATTTTCAATAATAAACAAGCTTTTCGTGCCCCAGTATGGTCTGTTTTAAATTTAACACATTTCACTAGATGGCGCAGAAACACGTCAACAAAATTTTATTAGAAGTGTCCAATCTATAGAGAATGAAATGTATATATTATCTATGCCATTGACTCGCAAAATTAAGCGACATAGATTAGAATGGGCAAGAGAGCGTGTCAGTTGGACGGAAGAGTGGAAGTTGGTACTGTTCACTGATGAATCACAAAATTTCATAACGTGTTGCATACAAGATTTTATCTAATTTTGACCAAAACATAGTTTTATAATTTTTTCAGTTGATCTGACATTAAACGTCATAACTAATTTATTTAGAATGGTCATACGACATAAACGTATTAAATTTAGTAATGACAGTTTCCATGGTATTGATAATAATTCATTTGTCAGTTTGACCTTCACCTAAAATCGTCTTTGCGATTTTCGTTTAAGCACAGATTCCTCAACATAGGATTCAGCAATCGTATCGCTTCCAAAAGTATGGATTCCTACTGGTTGGTCTATGCATTTGCCATTTCTATAAGTTAGGAAAAATCGGTCGTTTAATAATTCTATGTATTTTACTTTTCCGTCAAACTCTGAAGTGATTACAAATAATCGAGACCTGTTGGTCTTTGTTTTAGTGATATGAACAACCAAAATTGTTTCTTTGTGCTTTATGTTAATCACTTTTAAATTCAAGTTCTTCATTACGTAAAGCTCTAGGAACGCCAAACACAACACAAATCTAAAATAGTTACTACATTCGTATCAAATTGGTTTCGAAAATTTTAGGTACATAAATTACCTTCATCAACAAGTAGATTTCATCCGGTGCATTTAGTAAAAATTAAAATATCTCTTCATGTGAAAGGGTTTTGGACTTTTTTGGAAAATGATTTCTTCCTTTTTGTTTTAAAAAAGTCGTAAGTTTTTTATATTTACTAATGTCGACGTCATTTTTTGCTGAAAGAGGTGCTTTCACCATGGAATAATATGACCACAACAAATCTTCTGAATTTCAAGCGGCTTCTATAAGTAATTAGCGACAAAACTTTTACTATCGACAAACGATTTTTGTCATACAGTTATGGCTATGTTAATAAAGATTAGCAGCTTCTTACAGTAAGATAAAGTGTTTGTTTACTTCCGAAAATCGCTATGGTAATGTATGGCTGTATTGACGGTTGGCGATCAAACATATTTTTAATAACAAAGGTTGCATTAATTGTTGGAATAGCTGGTGCTTGTCGAAAAGTCAGTTAACTTTTCTACGTGTGGGAGATATTTTAGACGAGTTCTCTCCTTTTGTAACAAAAGTTCCTAATACAAAGACAAAAGCGACGCGTGAGTTTGTCATTACAGAAGAAAATATTGACTTAATCTCATTAGAAAGTATATTTCTTTGGGTCCACAAAACGTTAAACATGATAGGTTTTTGGTCAAATATAATAATGGTAAAGCCCGTTGGCATTCATACAATCGGTAATCTACCGAAGAGTATTGCTCAGTTTTTGAAACTACAAATCCTTTCTTATTTACCGGACACTACTTCAGAAGGTCGTCGGCCACCTCTTAGGCAGATTCCGGTGCGGATATTATGAAGGTTAAACGATATGGTGGCTAGATGTCCAATACTGTAGCGGAGGGCTATGTAGAGAATTCTAATAGAAAATAAGAAAAGGATTGCCACTGATATTCTTGGTGAACCAAGCTCAAATGCGAATTCCGTTTTGCATCATGAAATTAGAGCAACTGCCATGAATTCTACGTCTGCAGGAATTATCCTCACCAATTCTTCACATTGTGTCATAAATGTTTATGATGCATAAAATGAAGATATTCAACCAGTTTGTGTCATTTTTTAAACGTTCCTATTTTCTGTGTTGTAAATACAGATGTACAGTCGTGGCCAGATAAATGTAGTAGGTACAACCTTAAATTTCATATGTCAAAAAATTTGAAATTTTTGTATTGTAAGACGAGCTTTAGCTTAAGCTACTTGTCATAAAAATCAAATGTCAGACCATACTGAAACTCAAACTTACACGATACAAATTTAAAAAAAACGGTTGTACTACATTTATCTGGCCTTGACTATACATGTACATAAATACCATGGAAACTGTCAAATATTTTTCATTACGTAACTAGTTAGGAAAAGTAAAACGTTTCCTACCGTCATACGGTTTTGAAAAGTGTCACTTTATATGTCAAAATTAGATAAAATTACCTTCAGTAAAACAATGATTTATTAAGTGCAATAACGGCTTTACTAGAGAACCTGAGACATACCTAATCAGAAAACATGGTACATCATCAATAACCGACGAATGCTTGTTTGCACATATATCAAAGTTTGAACAAAAATTATGCATTGCCCCTGTGTACGCAGTTTGTCCAACAAATTGTCAAAAAAATGATATTGTAGAAAAGAAGTTGAAAGCTTAAAGCCTGTTTCACCATGCGCAAAATTAATCAAAATTTCCTGGATCTTTTTGGTACCTACGTGAGATAAAACTTAAAACACAAATGGGATTATCCTATTACGATTTCATAGCAGCCTAATGTGTCTGCAACCAGTTGAACAGATAAATCATCAAGCGTTTGATGATTTATGAACTAAATTTATGCATTTTTATCTAAATTACATTTACAATATTTCACATATGATTTATTAATTATAATTAAAAATAAAAATGTACTTAATATCTACTTTATTACTATTAAAAGAATCATTAACTTGTATGGAAATAATTGTAGAACATTAGCCTATTTAGTTCGAAATTTTAATAGCGTCTACTAGATGTCAGTGCGGTCGCGCGTTAGTGTCAACTCGGCCGGCTAACTTTGTTGTTATTGCAGTTTGGTTCGTGTTTTTAAATAACTTTTAATAGTGGTGTTTACAGTTGATTCTCCTATTTTAAAGCCTGTATGATCTGCACTATTAACGGTAAGTACTATTTTGACCGTTCTCTTCGACTGTCATTGCATCTTTCGTAATATTCGATTGAATGATTATTACTATATATGAGGTTATGGCGGCAAACATCTAAAAAGTTTTTCGGTATACAACTGAGCTAATGATTAAAAAATCTAAACAGTTTATTTATGTATATCTTACATTCAATACTTGAATTCGGACAATGTCCGAAAAAAAGATGCAAAACTAGTTCTGAACAAGGAAAGTGTCCTGTACCCGAAATTTCATTTTTAAACGGCTATTGATCATCTAAAAATGAGCAGAACTAGTTTCCTGCATTTTCCAATAAGCAGAACTAGTTTTGTGAGATAAGATGCAGCATTTTATCATCCAGATAGAAATAGTAACTAGAAGTTTAGACTGACTATAATTGCACTTTATTTGTTTTAAAAAAATCAAACATAGCAAACAAACGAACCTTATTATAAACAGAACAAAAAATAAACTTTGTTTTAAAAAATCTGCAACTCTATACACAATTGCACTTTACTTGTTTGCTCGAAAGCTCCATAAAGTCCCCTCACTATAAGCAATTATAATAAATCTTACTTTTATTCGTTTGTAGGTCGTTTGTAGGTGTTTGATAGCGAATTTCCAACGTTTGATAGTCAATAGTTCATTAGCAAACAATAAAACAAATTCTTCGGAAAAACCTATGTGATGTTAGCCCCTCATGTCGTCATTTTGACATCAAATTCAATTTTATTTTAGCAGAATCGTTTGTAGGTGCCTGATATCAAATTTCCAAAGCTTGATAGTTTATTAATAAATAATAAAACAAATCTAGTAGGATATTAGGCAGGCAACCAAAATTACATCAGGGGGTTATTCTCGAATCTGAGGGAATGGAAATTTCAAGAGAATTGTCAAAAAATTCCTACAATTTCAATAGTCCTTATTCTGGAGTTGATTTTCTCATTTTTTCGTAACGAGTAGTATCGAGGAGTGAGCGGTGAAAGTTACTCCCTGGGAGTGCTGTTTTTCCACTGTTTCGAGAATAACCCCCAGAAAAGCGTCCTATGGGGAACATATGTAATTGTAACTCATCCCGGCCACATTTGCCATCGAATTTAAATTCCTTTGAGAAAAATCGTTTATGCGTCGTTTATAGGTGCTTGATAACAAATTCCCAACGTTTGATATTTGATCATTTATTAATAAGCAATGAAAGAAGTTTTGCAGAATATTGTGTAGGCAACCAAAAAAACATGGAAAAATCATACAAGATAAAAAAACATCCTATACTGAAGTTATTTATTTTATAATAGTATATTATTCAACGAGCGGTAATGTAGGTAATAACTCACGCAGATGAAGTTTGCAATTGTAATTCATCAAGTGAGTTATTACCATTACCGCGAGTTGAATACTATACTTTACCTACGACTATAACAATTAAAACGAAGGTACAAGTTCCAAGAAAACTTTTTTTGTGTCGCATATTGAAACTGTCAAAATGACATTTCACCTAATTTCAAAAATTGTGTCCCATATTGAAACTGTCAAGTTAAAATTGACAAGTGATCTAATTTAGAGTTGACAAATAACGTTACTTCCCTCAAAGATGGTAGTGGACTGTTTCATTTCGACGAATCAGATTGTAGAATTTAGCGTGAGTTATAATAACTCACTGCTATAAATCACGCTAATTGTTGATGGGTGCTATTACTTGTTCAAAAGCAACTGAATAATGAATACATTATTTAATAGGAGTAGATAAAATTATTATAATAAAAAAACAAAGAAAAGAGGAAGTACTGGATTCAACTTGGATTTGAAAAAGTTAATAAAGAAAATTTAAATTATCAGTAGCACATATCAAATAGCACACACCAAATATACCTATAACATAACCACAACTGTCAATATATGCAGTTTTATACCATGAGATTCAAAATGATTGTCGAAACCGCTCCTATAGATAGTGACATGGTCTACGTATATGCCACGGCACACATACGGCATATATCTACACTATGCTACTATCTATAGGAGCGGATTCGACAATCATTTTGAATCTCCCTTTATTGTTTTCAGTCATTTTCGTACACCAAAAGTTACCGTTGAATTAACTTTTAGCGTACTGACTTTGAAACTCTAAAATTTTGGAAATCTAAAATCCTATTGGTTGTTTGTTGTCCGCTAACAAACGCTTGCATGTGAAGCCACTTTTACATAATATGTCCGATAGGACGCTTTTCTGATGTAATTTTGGTTGCTTGCCTAATATCCTACTAGATTTGTTTTATTATTTATTAATAAACTATCAACTATCAAGCTTTGGAAATTTGCTATCAGGCACCTACAAACGATTCTGCTAAAATAAAATTGAATTTGATGTCAAAATGACGACATGAGGGGCTAACATCACAGAGGTTTTTCCGAAGAATTTGTTTTATTGTTTGCTAATGAACTATTGACTATCAAACGTTGGAAATTCGCTATCAAACACCTACAAACGACCTACAAACGAATAAAAGCAAGATTTATTATAATTGCTTATAGTGAGGGGCTAACTTTATGGAGCTTTGCTCGAACATGAACTTGAATAATAGCATTTAGAATTACAGATAACATTTTTTTTTCGACAAGAACATGCTTTGGTACACTTTAGAGGGCGCTTCAAGATCAAAACAGCCAAGATGGTGAGACATCACTCCTTCATTAGAATATAGATGTCATTACCAGCATGAATATCAATAAAAATATACGAAAAAGTAAAATTTATTTTAGAAAATTCGTAAATTATAAAAAACAATAAATGTATCACAAAATTATTATTTTATATTAATTATGCGCAATTGTCATTCTCTATAACAAAAATATCTTGATTGTATTATGAAAATTTCGGTCAGTCATCTGTCATGTAAATGTTTTGTCTCATTTTCTTCGACTTATCACTCCATTATTCTGTGTAAAATAATTTATTTGAAAGCTGCTCTGATTTTCAATACTACCTATAAACTATTATCATTACAATCAAAATACATAATTAGCCATATAAGAAATGTAAAATTAGCCGTTTTTCAGATGAAAGCCTGTAAGAGAAAGCATTCGGGGATAATTTTTTCACCAAAAGAAAAGTAGGTAAATGACGTTTCTCGCTTTACATATTTTGTAAAAAGAGTGATTGTGAATGGAAGACCATTTCGAGCATTTAAGAGGACATTAAGTTTTATTTCATAATCAGTCTTTTTGTCTTATTATGCCCCTACACGTTTTTTTAATTTTTTGAACTAAGAATAGTTTTATTATTTAAAAATTATAAATTATACAATTGAATCTTGAAAAAACACAAATAAATAACAGTAAATACCGGTGAAATGGCGTCTTTTTAAAATTATATAATAACTAAATCTGCTTTCTGTGATATTTCAGGCTACGAATAAGATATCGAAATACGGTTTTCACTAGCCTATTTAGGCACCACTTTGCTACATTTTTATGACAAAAAAGTCATATTATTGCATTTAATTTTTTAGAGAATTTTGCAATTTTCTGTTATTATATCAAAAAACGCGCTCTAGTGGCATCACTAAGAAATTAAGATAGGTTTGAAGGAACAATAAATGCTTTTTTCAATGAGACCAAGTTTGTTAAAATCAGTTCAGTCGTTATATTTTTTGGTAACATTTACTGGGTGGATTTCAGTGAAAAATCACTTTAAAAGTTTAAGACGCTGGTTACCCCCTGGCGGCCATCTTGGAAATCTCAAAATATTTTCCACGGCCTTCTTTTGACCACTTTAGTATTAAAAATTTTTACCGCAAGACTCTACGACGAATAATTTCAGAGATATCTGACCACCCTGTACAATGTGTATAATGATGGTATTTCCTTAGTATTTCCTTGCGTTTCCTCTGACGTGTACACCGAATTTCCCCACCTAAAATAATAGGTTGCTTGCATACGTATAAAATACATCGTATTTTTCAAAATTATTCGTTATAAATTGAAGTAACATTAACACTACTTCCGACTGGTTCGTATCATGACAACCGTGTTGTTTTCACAGACAACGCGATAAACAAAAAGTTGTGATGTCTGCCCGTAATCAGGATAAGCTTAATTTTCCAAATTAAGCCAAGAGCCATAAAAATTGCACGGTTCCAATAATTTAAAATTTTGAGGTTAGGTGAGATTATTAAAAATTTACGCAAAAGAAATTTGTTTTATTAAACGTCAATAAAAGTATTTAGATTACAATTTGAATTGCTTCAAACCGCATCTTAATATCTCAAGTAACAAAAAAATTAGGGGATTTCAATTTTTCTTCAATATTAAACAAATGAAGCATGACAAGTAAAATTTGAAAATAGATTATTAGTGAGCTTTTGAATCTACACCTTTTTGCTAATTAAACCATCTCTCTATGTCTTCAAATAAAAAAGTTACCCATGTTGTCCCTACGAAATCCGGGCACCCTGTATATTAGATTAGAATGATTAATGCTTGTTGTCCAACAAATTCAAAACTACCCTTAAGGAATTCCACGAAAACAAATGGTGGAAAAAAGTGCCATCAGAACAGAAGTTTGATATCAGAACATTTTAAGACAGAACGTTGTTGCCATGATAGATACAGGAAGTAGTGACTGTACGATTAAATCTACTGCTGCTATATGTGGTAAATTTGCAATTAAACTCGAACCAGGTCAATTGAAAGGTTTCGGAAATACAAACAATACTGATGGTGTAGTCGCTGAAAATGTAGAACTAAGAATTGTTCCTGATGACGTACAACCCACAGATATAATCATTGGCCGTAATTTCACTGATTTAGAAGAGGTTGTGTATTTCAAAATTGATGATAAATTACATTTTGAATATAAGGACATGGTAAGAGATAAACTAGATACGCTTTTTGAAACGCCCAGTACAGCAGCAATAAAAATTAACCAAGATCTGGCGATAGAAGGACATACCATGCTTTTCTTAAACACAGTTGTAGCCGAAAGGGACATTTATTTACATTTTAGCAATTAATTTGGGCCAAAATACTAAGGAGCTACATGTTGGAGATGAATTTGACGAGAAAATACTATCGGTAGACCAGAAATTACCAATCATCGAGCATATAAAAGAGCCAGTACTAATAGATGATGTGACATCAGAAGAAGATATTTCAAAAGAGCAGAAGACGGAACTGGTAGATTTATTAAATGAATTTCGGGATTGTATAGCAAAAAATATTTTTGAACTAGGAAAAACCGATGTGGTGGAAATGACAATTGAAGAATTACCCGATAGTAAACCCATAGCGAGTAAACCATATAAAATAAATCAGAAGGAACGTGAACAGATACAAGACATCGTCCAGGAATGGAAAAAGACTGGAATAGTACAGGAAAGAAGACCGGTGAAACACGTTTAGTTGTGGACTACAGGAAATTAAATGCTCAAACAAAGAAGAACAATTTAGATGACCACATACAATTGCTAAGAGGATGTAAAATATTCACGATATTAGACTTAGCGCACGGATATTTGCAGATGCCGCTTGCATCCGAATCAAGGGAGAAACAGGCGAATTCACTCGAGCAATGTTCGGATTGATGAACAAACCCTTTTATTTTTCAAAATTAATTCAAACTGTGTTGGAACCATTTAGAAATAAAATAGTTTTGTTTTACTTGGACGATATGCTTATTCCTGCTAAAGACTGGCCAGAAATGATTTTACGATTGACGATTAAACTTTCGAAATGTGCATTTGGAATGAAACGTATAGAATATTTAGGCTACATTATTTCAGAGAAAGGAATGGAACCAGGGAGTAGAAAAACAGATGCAATAAAGTATTTCCCTACCCCGAACGATGTACACGCTGTAAGAAGATTTTTGGGATTAGCAAGTTTCTTTCGTCGATTCGTAGAGCATTTCGCACTCATAGCTGAACCATTAACGAGACTAACGCGGAAGGAAATCATGTTCGAATGGAAAGAAGATCAGGAAAAGGCATTCAATGAAATCAAGACGAAACTCACCTCACACCCAGTTTTGAAGATGTACAATCCCAACGCCGCACGATCTGAATTGCACACTGACGCTTGCGCAGATGGACCGACGATGAAGACCGTTTGCATTTAGTGTACGCGGTAAGCCGCAAAACCACCCCGAATGAGAAAAACTATCATTCTAGCAAATTAGAGCTACTGGCAATAGTTTGGGCAATAGAGAGACTGCGAATATTCCTCATCAATATAAAATTCACTATTCTTACGGATTGTCAAGCCTTAATTTACTTAAATGAAAACAAAACAAAAAGTGCGCAAATAGTTCGGTGGAGTACCCTGCTTTCAGATTATGATTTCGATATAAAATTCAGAAATGATCGAATTATTAAACATGCGGATGCCTTATCCCGAGCACCAATAGAACTTCCAAAAGAAGACTTCGAAGAAACCGTCGCCGAAAAACTAAGCGTGTATACAGTGTTGTCGCGTGAAGAAGAAATCGCTTTACTACAGTGTACAGACGAATTTCTAAAACGTAAAATAGACATTTTAAAGAAAAAAGCTAGTGAAAGAACTGTTAGTGATGGAAACGAAGTGAGAGACTATAAGTTAAAGAATGGACTGTTATATAAAACTATAAACAAGGAAAGTGACCAAATTTTATTTAAATTATTTAAAAAGACATATAAATATGTGCGTGGAGTGCATCTTATCGAAACGTCGAGTTGGGAAACAACCGCGATTTCTTCATCCGATACCTCCCGGCCGAAGACCATTTTCCCTTATCCATATGGATCACGTAGGACCGTTCGTCACGAGTAACAGAGGCTATAAATATGTGTTGACGCTAATCGATAATTTAACAAAATTTGTACAGCTAGAGCCCCTAAAGAGTACGAAGAGTGATGTCACCATTAATAAAATCGAAAAATTTATTCAACAATACGGGGGGCGCCAGTAGACCGAATAGTAACAGACCGAGGAACTAGTTTTACTTCCAAAAAATTTGAAGAATTGGCTCAGCGACATGGAATAAAACATACTCTAAATTCGAGTCGGCATCCTCAAGCCAACGGCTTGGCAGAAAGATTGAATAGTACCTTAATACCGATGATGCAAGTGAGCAATCAAGATCCGGACGGACGAGATTGGGATAAACACATCAGAACTATTGAGAGACACATAAATACTTCGATAAATAAGTCGACAAATAAAACACCGTTCGAATTACTATATGGATAGTTACCTCGATAATGAGAAGATTGACTATAGAAAATGAGACATATAAAATACCCGAGGAGTTGAGAGAAGAAGTGAGACAAAACAAGCAAAATATAAAACGAGATACGAAGGGATTAAATATAATAAAGGAGACATTGTATACATCAAGGCACCTATTCAATCTACAGGAGAATCCACAAAATTTCAACCACGTTACAGAGGACCGTATACAGTAATAGACATTTTACCTGCGGACACATACCGAATTTCTGCATTGAATAAAACCCATAACAAGAACAACACTGCCCACGTGAGTCAGATGAAAATATGGAGAAACAATGGAAATGACAGTGAAGAGGATGAAGTAGCTGAAGAAGAGATGAAAAACGAAAGTATGACGATGGAAGAAGAGATGACTGAAGAGAGGTTTAAGAATATAAACGGTGACTGTAATGTAGAAGGGCAAAGGCCCAAAAGACTGGTAGAAAAACCAAAATATCTAATGGACTATGACTTGTAAAATTATAATTAAAGATTCATGTTAAAATGTTAACCAATGTATAATGTATTCATTAATAGTTGTCTTACTGTTTGATTTTGTTTTGTGTGTGATCAATATTATTTAAATGTTTATTTTGTAAAATGCCTTGGAGGACCAAGACTAGTCAGGAAAAGCCGAGTGTTAGCAACTTGCGATTACCTAGGTTGGTAGTAGTGTGAGTAGGTTAGAAGTTGGCGAGTACATGTGAAAGGTTGACTGTAAAAAGTTACACTTATTAAACTTGTTTTGTTATTTAAAGACGTTTGTTTTATTAAAGAGGAAGTTAAAACAAGTTAGCTAAGAGAAAGCGAAATTATTTGTCAAACTTTGACGTTTATTATTATCGTCTTCAATATTAAACACTTACCTCTTTTAAAACGTTGATTCGCATCTTCAGGAAGAACCATATAAACACCAACAATTCAATACTACACGAAGCATTCCACGCCATTAATATCGGATCAACTTCGATATGCTTCAGATAACCTTTGATATACGATACCACTCCAGCTACACCATTAGTCGTCAAAACAAAGAAAGACAGCAACGTTCCCATAACACCAGCGTTAATCAGATCATTGTTGTCCGAAATAATCCGGTTCAAATTTAAATGAATATCGCAAAGATAAACGAGAGAATCCGCATTTGGATGAGCTTTCAGTTTGTTGTTGATATCAGAGAATAGAAGGTGGATTTCATCGAGATAAATTTTTACCAGAAGCGTCTCATAATGCACATATTGAAATTCAAAACAATGGAATAAGTTCGTCTCGATGGAGGAAGTTGTCATTGTGCTGCTCATTACTAGTATCGCATTGACTGCTGTCAAGCCTAAATTAATTATCAAAAAATTTATGAATTGTCTTCGTAAAGTTGGTAAATTCGACCTGTCGATTTTTAAAGATTCTCCAAGATGGCTTATGTTGGTTAGGAAAGTTTGAAACTGTTTGCGATTCCAGAAGTAAACCAGATATCTGAAGCAAACTTCATAACAGACGCAAACGTGGTGAACTAATCCGGATACGGTGTTTACACTGTTGTGATTCAGGAAGTTTATGTATAAGACGTTTTCGGAGGCGATGAGACACAAACGAATAAAAACGCAGATTATTAAAATGTAACACAGATGGCAGATGTAGGTTTGAAGTTTATTGTGGGATTTCGAAATAGTGAAGTAGACTATACCGAAACATTTGGTCAAGTATAATAATGGTTGGATGTGTTGTAGGAATGTTTTTCTTTGAGCTATCAACATTATTTCGTATTTGAGCGATAGAGATACTACGAAGTGTTATTAAGGAACTAAAACGTAGCTAAAGTTAGGGGCAGTGTCTTACGTCGATATTAAGAAATTAATTATCTAATTATGTTGTGGTTAAGGGTAAAATATATGAGCTGGTGGAAAAATATATTATACTCGTACTTAATAAATTAGGTGTCTATTTAATTGATTTTTAATAATAATTTATTGTCGTCAAAGAATAGACATTGTCAAAGTACAGGGTGTTTCATAATATATGCGCAGGACTTCAGGATGTGATAGCTTGTTAAAAAATTTGAAAAAAGTTCCTATCAAGAGTGTTGAAGTTTAATAAAAAAAACTCACACCGCACACACATTCAATAAGAACACAAATTTAATTTTTTAATTTTTTTGTAATTATGCAACTATGAAATTAACGTTTGCTTTTCTTACTTGTTCTAACGTTGTAAAATAAAGTTTTAATTTCCAAAAATTGACAATGTTTTCGACATAAAGGTTGTTTTTCCCGAAAACGGTCAACTTTAGAGGTCATGATCAACAGCACCTTTTTGTGTAGAAAACATTGGCGGTTTAAATAGCCGTCTTAAAACCGTACTTTTTCCAGTGGCGTAGAAGTTGGGGATAAAAACAACCACAACCTCTTCAAAATCTTCGTCAATTATGACTTAAAAATTTTTTCGCGCACACAACTTAGCTTATTATGAGTAGAACATGCTTAGAAAAGCTGTTTTCTTTACGATAAACAGTTCCGGAGATATTTGCAAAAAAACGACTTTTTTTAATTAAATTTCAACACCCTGTGTCTCGAAAATGGTGCATTTTAGAGGGTGAGTTGATAGAAACTTTTTTTCGAATTTTTGGAGAAGCTATCACACCCTGAAGTCGTGTGTATATATTATGAAACACCCTGTATACATAATAAATAAATAAATAGATACATGGCAAATAAACTTTCTATATACATATACAGCGTTACTAAAAAGTCCCGGAACGGTCGAATAACTTTGTTATTTGAAAATTATGATTTCTGAAATTTGGTATGGGGGTATAGTTCATATAAATGCATTTTATGCAATACAGTTTATATTTTTTTCACTTCCGGTTTAATCGGCAATACGTCCAACTTTTTTTTTTAAACGGAACGCCCAGATTTTTTTAACACTTTTGAATGCAAAATTAAAAACTACGTTCAGGAAGTATTAAGATGTTTGTTTTTATTCACAAGAAAACAGTTAAACAATTAAAAAAGTGTCCTAATACAGAAAAAAACAAGGTACCTTTGAAAAAAGTTGTTGTTTAGTGTTTGCATTCTTTTTGCCGTCACATTTGACAATTTTAAAAGCGTTTTAACTTTTGCATCGCTATAAATTTACTTATTTTAGACATTGACACATTTGAAAATGGCAGTAAAACTTACTAAATCAGAACGAATTGAGATATTAATGATGCGCGTGGGTACGGTGATCGTCAACGTTCTTTTGAAGAGGTTCGTATTTTGTTTAATACTGTTTATCCGGATCGTCACATTAGTAAAAGTACGGTATGGCGAACAATTCAAAAGTTTGAAGTCTTTTGTCACGTGAAGGATTTACCTAGAAGGGGACGTCCATTAACAGCAACAGATGAAGAAACTAGTTTGAATGTGTTACTTAAAGTGGAAGAAAATCATCACGTGTCCACAACAGAATTAGTCAAATTCATGAGATCTCTCAAAAATCTGCTCATAAGATTCTTAAATCAGCAAGAATGAAAGCCCCGTCCATGAGTTAACTGAAGATGATCCAGATCGTAGACTACATTTTGGCGAAACAATGACGGAATTGATCGAGCAGCACCCTAATGTTTTAGATGACATCATTTTTTCAGATGAGGCAACGTTTTGTTTCAACGTCACTGTGAACAGACATAATTGCCGCTACTGGTCAATTGAAAATCCGCATTGGATTGAAGTAGTCCATACACAGCGTCCTCAAAAGGTGAATGTCTGGGCTGATCTTGTTGGAAACAACATCATAGGACCATTTTTTATAAGAGGAAATTTAACTGGCAACATCTACTTAAATTAATTGCGAAATGAGGTTGTTCCAGCACTTACGGCCCTCTTTCCAAATGCAAACATAGGTGATCACCCTAATGCACATTTTTGGTTTCAACGAGATGGAGCTCTCCCCCCCATTTTGCCCATAATGTCCGCGATTATTTGAATGAAATTTTTTCCGGAACGTTGGATCGGACGTAGAGGAGCAATCGAATGGCCAGCATGTTCGCCGGATCTCTCGCCATTAGATTTTTTCTTTTGGGGTCACTTGAAATGTCAAGTGTACAAAAATCGTCCCCATAATCTTGAACAATTGGAAGAGAGAATAGTTCAAGAAGCCAATCGCATCACTCCAGAACAAATACAAAATTCAATTCAAGAAATTTTACTGACCGTTTACATTTTTGTCAAATTGTAAATGGAGAGCATTTTGAACAATTATTATAATCGCAACCTGAATAGACAGGTATCTTGAATTTCCGGTTTTAAGAAAATTTTTTAATTTTTTAACTGTTTTCTTGTGAATAAAAACAAACATCTTAATACTTCCTGAACCTATACGTGGACTCACACATGGTTATCACCCAAATACTCGCCAGTACCACAAAAACAGTTATCCTGCAGGTATGGTTTTAATTGTAGTTTGAATTCACTTATTGTAGCAAATGTTTTGAGTTACGGAGGTAATGCGTTGAAATATATGACGCACCTATATATAGTACGGATTATTTTTCTAGAAGGTTGTTCTGTGGGAGGACATAAGCAAATCATTGTGTGAACGTGTAACCATTTTATTAAATATACAGGGTGTCTCAGCGAGACCGTTCATTAGAAGTTGATGGAGTTCTGGCCAAAATATAAAATTAAAAATTCAGAATTATACATAGTCGATTATGTTCTCTTCAATAAAAATATTATTAGATTTCTAGCGCTTCCGGTTATATTGGAAGTCGCCATCTATTTTATTATTTTTAATGGAACACCCTATATATTTTAACATATTTGGATTTACCTAGTTTTAAGGTTTATAAATAGCTTTAGTTTTTTTAATTCGATTCGGGCGTTTTGTAGTTATTCGATTTTTTCTAAACATTTGCCCTAACGGACATTTATTCAAAAAATCAGAGAACACTCGATTCAAATGGCACCCCTTCCCGCTCCCATATTTTATTACTTAGTCATCTTCGGCATCCAATTTTACATCTTTTATGTCCGACATTTGCTACACCTAAAATTGATAGTTTAGGAGATAATTAGAATTTTTGAAAAATGCATACGCATAACTCATCGATACTTATCCAGTGTGCCATGGAAAATAAGCGTTCTCGAAGATTTGTTGTCAAAGTCTAACGTCAAAATCACACGTCGTTTGATGGTTGTGAATTCATAATTACGCGTTAAATGCCTTTACATTATCGCTACAAAGATTTCAAATGGATAACAATAATGAAAACAATGTTTATACAAAGCAAGAAATTCTGAATGTATTTTAAATGGGTGTATAAAATAAATAATAAAATAAACGCCGAAGATGATTAAGTAATAAAATATGGAGGGTATCATTTGAAACATTCAGTTATGGTTCTTCAAAATTTCGAAGAGTTCACGTGCCAGTAAAGTAACCACGCAATATAGACAGTCGTTCTCGGCGCTAAAATATACTCCAACAAAAAAAAAAAATCGAGTGTTCTCTGATTTTTTGAATAAATGTCCGCTATAGCAAATTTTTTTAGAAAAAATTGAATAACTACAAAACGCTCGAATCAAATTAAAAAAAAAACTAAGGATAGGATCCAAATATGTAAAACTATACAGGATGTATAATTCTGAATTTTAATATTTATATTTTGGCTAGAATCCCATAAAGTTCTAATGAACGGTCTCGCTGAGACACCCTGTATCTCCGTTTTTTTGAAACAAACATTGATTGCGCTTATAAAATACTAGTGTTTCAAATAATTAAAGTGACAGTTCCACACTATTTTGGGGACCCTTGATGGCTATAACTGACTTACGGTTGGTGGAGTACGATTTAAATAGGTCATGTGGAACTCCACAATTTGGACAGTAAGGAACCGTGACATAACGGCGTTTGTT
The DNA here is from genome assembly GCA_023690525.1 of Holotrichia oblita. Lineage (NCBI taxonomy): Eukaryota > Metazoa > Arthropoda > Insecta > Coleoptera > Scarabaeidae > Holotrichia > Holotrichia oblita. The sequence goes on along the minus strand of CM043016.1, from coordinate 16,612,963 downwards.
AAATCGAAAAATATTCCAGCTACATTATTTTTTGAATCAATTTCTCTATACAGGGTCCGCCATCTGTCTGGGATTGTCATATTACGGCTTTAATATTGCGAAATTCGAAAAGTTCTGTAATATAGGTGGTATCGAACTACTAGGAGGACAAAATAAAATTATTGGTAATTATACAGGGTGTTCAGGAAAGGAGTGTGATGTTAAAGTTGTATTTTTTTAAATGGAACATCCGGTATATTCTGTGATTTCTGAATTGGGCAATTAAAAATATTGGGATCTGATATGGGATTGTATTGACCTAAAGCTTACGGTATGGGTGTTATGGACGCATCAATCGGAGAAAATAATATTATCTAGCAGGATGTGGATTGGTTAGTATAGTGTTTAGAAATATGGTGCTTATCATGAAGTTTTCCACGTTAGTATAATTTTATTTCGAGGTATTAATTTTAAGCTTCATCGATCTGTTATACAGGGTGTTCACCATTCGTGAACACTAATTTTTCTCAGTTTTTTCAAATGGAACTCCCTGTATATTATTACCAATTGTTAATAAGGGCACTTCTAGTTTTCATTTGATATAATCGTATGGCTGTCTAACTCCAATAGTTTTCAAGAATCAACGAATTAAGGTTTGATATTTTAATAACATTTTGTAGAAATTATTTTATATCTACTCGTACATTGATATTGCACTACGAAAATGAGCACAAAGTTTTTAGTGGCTTTAACGTAATGATCTTTCTTTATTATCCAACTGACTAGAAGGAAGCCTGTGGCCACAGTTGCTCTCTGTCTTTAACAACAAAAATACACATACGAATAAATTTGTATTGCATAAAAACTCAAGTATTAGCCATGGCTAGTTCAAATAAAATTGAACAATAGTGTATACATTTTGGGAGAATGTTTTGGTAACTGTTTATTAGCAAGTAGGTTGTACCCGCAACGTTATCCGAATTTACGTAAACCTAAGCCAACGGCCTTCGAAAAACTAAAAGATAGGTTTGATGCTACAGGATTCTCTAATTTCTAGTGAAGACAATAAATTATCTGTAGTGTTATCCGTAGAAGAAAATCCTCATGCGAGTGTGACAATATCAGTTAAAAAATACTGAAAAAATACAATTTTCATCCGTATCATATGGAACTTCAGCAGTTAGATGCAGACGACTTCGAGCATAGACTAGGATTTTGCCAAGAAATAAGACAAAGGCTCCAAATCCATCCCAGAAATATCACACTGTATTCTGTTTAGTGATGAGGTGTCATTTCGACACAATGGTTTGCTTAACAGGCACAATAGGCATTATTATGAAAATCTCCACTGGGTTAGATACATTGATCATCAACATCAGTGGTCATTAAATGTTTGGGATGGCGAAAGATACTTGGAATTTTTAAGAAATGAACTTCTGCTGCTTTTGGACGATGCTGATTTAGCAACTAGGCAACAGATGTACCTACAGCAGGACGGTGTTCCAGCACATTATCATCAAGCAGTCAGGAATTATTTGCGAGAGTGGCTTCCATGGCATGTGTGGGGACACATAAAACAACAGGTTTACTCAGTAGCACCAACAACAGCCGAAAATATGCAAATTAGAATTTCTGAAGCATTTAGAAATATTTCTCCTGAAATTTTGCAACATGTTAGGATATCGTTTATTCGAAGACTTGACATTTGCATAGCCAATGATGGTCGAGTTTTTGAACATTTGTTGTAAATTTCCATTTTTGATATTACTTTGTGGTCCTTCTCGTACTGCAATATCAATGTACGAGTAGATGTAAAATAATTTCTACAAAATGTTAAATTTCAAACCTTAATTCGATGTTTCTTGAAAACTATTGAAATGCTGAAATGAAAGCTAGAAGTACCCTTATTAACAATTGGTAATAATATACAGGGTGTTCCACTTGAAAAAACTGAGAAAAATTAGTATTCGCGAATGGTGAACACCCTGTATAACAGATCGATGAAGCTTAAAATTAATATCTCGGAATAAAAGTATACTAACGTGGAAAACTTCATGATTAGCACGATATTTCTAAACATTATACTAACCAATCCACACCCTGCTAGATTATAGCATTTTTTCCAATTGATGCGTCCATAACTCCCAAACCGTAAGCTTTAGGTCAATACAATCCCATATCAAATCACAATATTTTTAATTGCGAAATTCAAAAATCACATAATATACCGGGTATTCCATTAAAAAATGCAACTTTGAAATCACACTCCTTTCCTGAACACCCTGTATAATTACCAATAATTTTATTTTGTGCTTGTACTAGTCCGATACCACCTACATTACAGAACTTTTCGAATTTTGCAATATTAAAGCCGTAATATGACAATCCCAGGCGGATGGTGGACCCTGTATATGTAGTCTATCTAAACTTCTGTAAATTGCTTCGCTTGTGGATTTTGCTTGAACAAACCCGAATTGATTGTTTGAAATTATATTCATTTTACCAAGATAATCTGTTAAACGTGTATTTAAAATCTTTTCGAACACTTTTGCAAATGCAATGGAATGGCAATTGGTCTATAATTGGTAGCAACATGTGTATTGCCCTTTTATGTATGGAAATTGTCACGCTGATTTTCAATTGATCAGGAAAGATACCTTTCGAAAAACAATCATTTATATTGCAAACCAATGGCTTTGTTATGTACAATACAACAAAATGAAGTAGATAGCAAGGAACATCATCTATACCGGCAGAGTGCTTCTCGCTGACATGCAAAACAACTCTGTCGATTTCATGGTCGTTGCGCAAGATAGCTGACAACTTGCAGGTATCAGAAAGTAGGTGTCTTTAGAATTTTACATGAAAATTTGGGCATGCGACGATTTGGAGGATTTGGAGCTGTTCAAGCGAAATAAATGCAACGGTATGTGACGATGGATGAAATATGGATCCACCACTACACGCTTGAATCCAAAAGATCGTCAGCTGAGTGGAGAGCAGTCGGTGAAAGTCGTCCAAAGCGACCAAAAACTCAAAAGTCGGCTGGCAAGATTATAGCATCCGTATTTTGGGATGTGCATGGAATTTTGTTCATCGACTATATATCTCGAGAAAGGGAAACATTACGCGGCATTATTGGATCGATTGGATAGATTTAACCAGGACAATCACAAGTCGAGCAAAACAATGATTAAATTGGATGAATTACCCTTTGAATTGCTTCTTCACCCACCGTCCTCTCCAGATTTGATCGCCAGCGACTACTGGCTTTTTACAGACATGAAAAAGATGCTCCGGGGAAAGAAATTTGGCTCAAATGAGGTGAAGTGATTGCCGAAACTGAGGCTTATTTTGAGAGCAAGACAAATCGTTTTACATAAAGGGCATCGAAAAGTTAGAGGAGCATTGGAATGAATTTATCACTCTTGAAGAAGGAGGATATGTTGATGAATAAAGTGGAGAGTGATGTGTTAGCTGATGGATAACTGGAAAGGTGATGAAGTTGTCTTTAACAATTAACATGAAAATAATATTAGTATGGACTTACTTCTGAAAACATAGGCCATATAACCGTCAATCAAACCCCAAAACTTTAGCTATAATAATTAATCAATATACATAATTAGGTCCATTTTATTAGTTTAAGTGAAGTTTAGTTTTTGAGAGATTCCAGAACTTACCTCTTTCGCAACGTCGACACGAATTTTCAGCAAGAAACAGAGTCTTGTTAAATATTCCAACGTAATAGCAAGATACCATACTACTAATATAAGATCTGTTGCACCATTTTCCACATCAGCATTGAAAGTCCATATTATGTTAGCAACCGAAGTAGTTGTATGTACAAAAAAAAATATGAGCGTTGGGTAGATATTCAGATTACAAAAATGCTGATTTCCTGAAATAATACCACTTAATCGGCGATGCTTATCCGTGAAGTTCACGATGAAATCTGTGGTCTGCAGATTTTCATGTCCTATTATATTATTGTTGATCTCGGAAAATAATAGCAGGAACTCGTTGAAATACACTTTAAAAAGGAAAATTTCAACGTATGCTACTAGGTGGTGAAGCCAATAATACATTTCAGCTTCTATAGAATGTATATCGTACGAACTCAGTATTGTTAATGTTTTGCTATATATAACTCTGAATATTAAGAATATAAGAAAGAATATCAGTTGCTTGTTTATCTTCGGCGATTGCGACCGATCAATTTCTAAGCAATCGTCAATTTTATCAATCTCCATCAAGATTATTTTAATTCGTTTACGATACACAAAGTAGACTAAGTATCTGCCAAGCATCACTGATGAGCTACAAATGAAGAAGACAATTTCCGATAATAGACTTGTAGTGTTTCGATTTATGTAAAATACGTCATAAATTTGGACTGCAGTAACAAAACTCCATCGAAAATAGCAGATCATCAAAGATACACACGAGATATAACCGAGAAACGTTTGGAATTTGCTTTTAGGTTGTGGAATCGTAAAGAATATTACACCGAAACATCTACCCATAAAAAATATAGGTTGTAAGATTTTAATAAAGTTCGTTCGTTTTTTCATTTGCAACATTATACTTCCGATCGTTTGCTATTATCATTTGAAGTCCAAAAGCCGACTGTCACAACTGGAATATTCCCAGCCGTTAAGTAATTATATCTTGAAAATATTTAAATATTTATTAAATTGAGTACCTAATTTCTATTGTTTGTATATAACGTGATTGATTGAGACTAGCCATTAGAAAAAGTGGGCTTCCTAATGATAAGTAAATAAATTTCTGCAATGTTGCGTATGCGTCTGAGGTAATTAAACTGCTCCACATAAATTAAGGATATATCTCAAAATCTACTCAATTTTTTAATTTTCAAGTACCTACTAACGAATCAATTGATTGTTTGGATTACTTGTCAATTTGTTGATTTATTGTGCAAATTCGATATCAAAATTTTGTTTGTTGCTAATTCCCAATGCCTAGACGTACATTAAGATCTGACGAAGCAAATAGAGCAGTTGGTTTGCTACAGGGTGATCAACGACAAACAACGTAGCAACTTTTCTCAAGTTAGCCAAAGTGTCATTTCTAGACTTTTTAACCGTTCTGAAGAAACTGGATCTGTTGAAGAAAGGTCACCCATCAATAAGTACCTCTGCTGAAGACCGATATGTCACCATTTCTGCACACCGAGAACCTTTGAGCACATGTCGAATGTTGAGTAGGAGGCTCGCAGAAGCCACAGGAACATCAATATCAGATGATGTTTATGGGATGTAAATTTACGTTCTACGTTATTCTAAATTTTTGTTAGTGGAAGTGCTTAGAAGGTAAGAAGAGCAATTTCCAGGAACACCAGAGCAGCGGCAATAAAGTAATGTTAGAGGCAAATAAGAAACAATTTACACCAGGGACTGTAAATTATACTAATTTACCTGAAGCTGGTTGTTCACAAAATGTTGATCACATTACTAAAGAAAGAGTCGAAGATGTTAAGAGAAAGTTAGTTGTTGAAGGCGAAATCATTCCAACGCCTTTTCAGAATGCCCTATTCTGGCCAAAATTACAACAAAAGGAAATTAAAAAACGAAAAAAAGAAAAATTCCTTTTGTGGCCACATCAGAGCAATGACAAATGTACCATAAAAGAAAAGAAGAAGCGAAATTTGAAAAGGAAAGGATAAAGAAGGCAAGAGCTGCAGAAAAAATGAAAAAAAAAGAGGTGAAACTAAAATTGGTAGAACAAAAACAGAACAAAAATAAAAATAAAACACTAGCGAAAAAACGAAAGAAGAGAGATAGTTCTTCTCATTCTGAAGAATCAGAAGAGTGGATTGATTCTGGAGATAGTGACGATGATCTCAGTGACTTCGTAAAAAGCAGCAATGATGATTATAGAAAAGACGATTTTTTATTAGTAAAATTTCCAGGTAAAAATAAAGTTTGTTTAATTCCAGGTACCTTTGGAAGAGGGTTTAGAGTATGAATTACTGTAATGAATCTAAAACTATATTTAGACTGAATGAAAGAGATGTTAGTTTCGTAACTAAAGATCAAATTATTAAACGACTTCCACAGAGGTCTGCGAAGTTGGCACCACAAAGTGGTCAAAAATCGACAAAAATCCTAGAAAGGATTGACCATTTATTGACCACTATTAACCATCAGCGATTTCGATTGACCACCTTTTGTTTAGGCTACAGCCGCTGTACCCATATTTTGGGGTCTAATGGCGAAAACGCTAAAATTAGCCAATATAGACATTTTGTTCATCGGATACGATTGACATCGTTTGACCATCCTTCACATTTTCAAAATTTTCAAAAAAAAAAAAATTTTTCGAACTGCAAACTCTAAAATTTTGTTGTAGTATAGGATTGACCAACGTTTGACCATGATTGACCACCAAATGATTTTTTTGAAAACTTAAAAATATTCGAAAAAAATGAAAAAAACAAGTTCATATCTCCAATGAAATGACATCAAACCCAGATAATGTCGCAACCTCTTGCATGGCATTTTTCACAAATTTCGAGAGGTGGTCAAACGCTGAAAATAATAGAACTTATTGTCGCGTGTCTCTAGACCACACAAAACTGAAAATTATCGTTTGACCACCCTCCGGTTAAATTTTATCCGAGCTTAAAGTTACGTTTAAGAGTTTCAAAGATTTTCGCATTTTTCAGAGACACGAGACAATAAGTTCTATTATTTTGAGCGTTTGACCACCTCTCGAAATTTGTGAAAAATGCCACGCAAGAGGTTATGACATTATCTGGGTTTGATGTCATTTCATTGGAGATATGAACTTGTTTTTTTCGTTTTTTTCGAATATTTTTAAGTTTTCAAAAAAATCATGTGGTGGTCAATCATGGTCAAACGTTGGTCAATCCTATACTGCAACAAAATTTTAGAGTTTGCAGTTTGAAAATGTGAAGGCTGGTCAAACATGGTCAAACGATGGTCAATCGTATCCGATGAACAAAATGTCTAAACTAATTTTAGCATTTTCACCATTAGACCCCAAAATATGGGTATAGCAAGCCTAAACAAAAGGTGGTTAATCGAAATCGCTGATGGTCAATATGGTCAATAAATGGTCAATCCTTTCTAGCATTTGTAGTGCCAACTTCACGGACCTCTTCCAAGCTATCTGTAAATTGCTCTGCTAATAGAGTCAAATATGAATTTGAGCATTCTCTAATTATGCATTATATTCCTTAAACTTTAAATAAGTCTAACTACTGATTTTTTCATAATGAAAAATTATTTTTATAATAATAATAATAATAATAATAATAATAATAATAATTTTTTTTTTTAATGTGTGGTGGGTGCTTAGTTGCAGTGACTCCGTAAGCTGTATTACTTGTCTGGCTATCACTGCAACTCTTGGGTGTAGTTTTAGTTGTGTAAGTTGTGTTTAAATGGTCTTTGTGACAGCATCATATCGCCTTTTATGATGCCGCGCTGTTAATCACTTTGCTCCCAACAGCGAATGGCAAGTCGATCCGGGATTAAACTCTCTGAAAAAAATGTCACAGCATCATCCCTCCAGATGCCGCGCTGTTAATCACTTTGAACAGCGAATCGGCACCTATCGTTCTCTCCAGAGAATTGAACCAATAGTCAGTCAGCGCCTAACCACTCGGCCATCGACCCGAATAATAATAATATTTTTTTTTTGTTTTAAGTGAGGAAAAATGCCTAAACGCACCATCAGGACGAGACCCGTCCCCGGTGTGTGGGGCTCGCACCCACTAAAAAACCTCACTTTGTCAGGTGTAGAATCCATCCCGGAACCGCTGGTCGCATTACTTCAGGATGGCACCTCGTAGTTAGCCTCGATCGGCTGCCTCCATTGCTTGGGTCTCTCTCTTCTTTTCTTTCAGCACCTTCTCGACGAACGTGGCGATCTTCTGCCAGTGGTCGTGTCCGGATAGCATCGTTTGCACGACGTTATCCGGCGTTAGAGGTCCTACTTGTCTTGTAGAGCGTCTCTGTAGTCACTCCACCTGTCGCATTCGAAGAAGGTGTGGTGAGCATCACCTTCCGCAGAGTCGTGATACTGGCATGTCGCGTTCTCCGCTATACCCATTCGAGCCAATAATAATAATAATAATAATAATAATAATAATAATAATATATATTTGTCCCGTTGACCATTTTGGTATGGGATATGTCATAATAATGTCATATAAAGAAGAATATATTGTTTTTTAGAGCAATTTGCCCTTTTTATTGTATTTGTATATATTCATTGTTTAAATAAAAGTGCATATGAAGCATTCAACTGAAGTATTTTTTTTTGTTTTAATTTTACTTCCGTGCGAGTCTTAACAGTGTCAAGTAATGATGATTTACCTTAATTCATATCAAATCTAAATTGAAACAGTATATTTGCGAAGTGCTCGCGGAATGGGTAGCTGTGGAGGAGAAGAAAGTTGAGGAGGAGAGTGGTTTTTTAAGAAGCAGTGCGTCTTTGAATGAGAAGACTCAAGTTTCTATCTTTCACCAAAACATACAGTCTTCAAATAATAAAATAAATGAACTTGAGGTATTTTTTGAACGTGGGCAGTGCAATATTCTTTGTTGTAAATATAGAAAAAATGAAGCTGGCTGGATATGGCTGACACATTTAATAGTCTTAATAACAATCGCCAATATGATGTAGTCATTTGTGAGGACTTTAATATTAAATTTCTGTACCCCACCGCAGAATTAAATGATTTTACGGACATTATTGAGTCATACAATAGTAGTGATTAATGAACCAACTAGACCTGATGCATGCCTGGATAATCATACCTAACGGTATCTCTGACCATTCAGCACAAAAACAAATATATTTGAATCAATACAGTGCGAAATGGTGTCTCGACATCGAAAGCTATTGAAAAACAAAAACAATTTGGTTATTTTAAATATCTTTTGAAAATATTGGTTGGTAAAGGTCGAAACACTACTTTGGCAATCAATAAGTTGTTGATCTTGTGAAGCATGAGATTCTATCGGAGAAAATGTATAGTTATGGTATTAGGAGAGTCGCTTGGAACTGGTTTAGAGATAACTTGACAACTAGACTGCATTATGTGGAGGTAGATGGAGCAGAGTCGCATTGTTTGTGTTCTGAAAGTGGTGTACCCCAAGGTAGTGTCCTGGGGCCGCTACTGTATCTTTTGTATGTGAATGACTTGGTAAGACCGGATACCGTTATGTTTGCGGATGATACTTCACTTCTTGTTTGCATAGAAAACGTTAAAAGTTTGAGTACTGCAGCTAGTAATTCTTTAACAGGTTTATCCACATATAAAAAAATGACTCACGCTTAAACTTAACAAAAACTGTATGTGTAGAATTTAAAACTATGAAAAAAAAATAGAATCGCTTCTCATTTAATAAAAATGGATAAAACTAGTTTTGCTTAATGAACACATAAATGTATTATGTAAAAAGCTGGCTTCAATTTGTTTTGTTTTGAGCAGATTAAGGGGCACAGTAGACGCTTCTGTAGAAGAAATAGGTTTACATGTAATCTGCACATGTGAGGAATTGAAGGTACTCAAGCAGAAACGTTTCGGAAAGGATCTACTGGAGCCTTCGAGGGTATTCAAGTTTCTACTAGGGAAGATATTGGACTTTATACGCACTAAACTGCTCAAGTGGAAGTGAGAGTTTTGATAAGTGTGGTACAAAGAGCACCCAGCTCACCAAGCTAAGTAATAAGAGAGAGTGGGTAGAAGAACACTCCATGTACTCCCTAAAGGAAAACACTATCAAGTGGTATGTGGACGGCTCTAAAACCGATAAAGGAACAGGTGCAGGCATATTTGGACCAGGAACCAAATATTCCGAGCCAATGGGGACATACCCCAGCGTCTTCCAAGCGGAGATCAATGCAATTGGAAGATGTGCTCAACTGAATCTTGACAGGAACTATCGGAAGCAGAGCATTGCAATTTTTTCCGACAGTCAAGCAGCCCTAATGGCGCTGAGCTCTAACACGGTCAGCTCGAAATTAGTCTGGGAATGTCTCGATAGATTAAACAACCTGGGCAAGAATAATAGAGTTGCACTATACTGGGTACCAGGACACACTGGAATCAGAGGCAACGAAGAAGCTAATTCACTAGCAAGAAAGGCCGCTAGAACTCCGTTTGTGGCACCTGAACCGTTCTGTGGTATAGGGACGAGCACCTACAAAAAAGAACTTAAAGATCGGGAAGAGAGCCTCAGAGCATCCCTCTGGGAGAATCTTCCTGGTCTGAGACACTCCAAGATCTTCCTTGGAAACTACAATAAGCATAGAGCAAAAACTTTGCTGGAACTTAGCAGGAATAGATTGCGCATCCTCACAGGGTTCCTTACAGGGCACTGTCACCTTGGTGAACACATGGCAAGGATAGGTCTAAAGCAGAATAGCGTCTGCAGGTTCTGCGGGGCTGAGGATGAAAATCCGGAACACCTGACATCTTACTGCACCGCCATCATAGAAACCCGAGCTAGCCATCTCGGTAAAGACGTTATAGACGAAGAAGACATACCTTCCCTGAAACCATCACAGCTAATGCAGTTTATCAAAGCTCTTGGACTGGATGGGGAGCTGTAGGAGCGGGCATACCCCTAGCAGCTTACAACTCACGCAAGGGGGACAATAGATCAATAGGTCGCAGCGCAATATCATCCTCATTTCAAATCTACAATCTACAAATCTACCCAGCTCAAGTGCTTGGACTGGGGTTTATCAAGCATAATAATATTTAATAGTAAGTCCACTTACCTCGTTAACCAGTCGAATTCGGATTCTTATCATGAACCATATGAAGACTAGAAATTGTATGCAATTGAAACTACACCACGTTATGAAGACTGGATCAACTGGCACGTATTCCATGTAAGCTTTTGCGTTTATTAGTACTACAGTCGCAGAATTTGCTATTTGAGTGAAGAGCGATAATAAGATTCCTAAGACAGTCACATTAATAACATCTTCATTCTTTAAAATAATCCTGCTTAATTTCTGATGAACGTCACAGGCAAATATAATAGAGTTCATGTCTGCCATTTCCAGTTTATCATTAATGTTAAAGAATAAGATGTTCATTTCATTGAAAAGGATTTTAGAGGTGCATATTTCTAAGTATATCAATTGGAATTGCAAACCAAAAAACGAATGAAATTCTATGGAAGTTGTTTCTATCGAACTCAATGTTATTAACGTTAAGTTCACTATTGTTAGAATTATATTATAGAATAGGTACAAGAGTATTTGTTTGCTTAAATTTAACACTTCCGACCTGTCAATTTGCAAACACCCATCCAGATTGTCGATTTCCTTTAGGAACGTTTCGAAACGTTTACGATTGGAAAAATAATGCAAATATCTGAAGAATACGTTGTAAGAGACGCAAACGTGCAAAATTAAGTCGGAAGCAGTGTTTACATTACTATGATTTGTGTAAGTTAAGGAGAGGATGTTTTTAGATGCTGCGAAACACAAACGAAGCGATGCAAGAATTAAAAATATATTGCACAGCCGGCAAATGTTAGTGATAAGCTTGTTTTTCGTATTTGAATCGGAAAAATATACCACACCAATACACAGGCTTAGATACAAGAATGGTTGCATATATTTAAAAAATGACGTTTCTGTATTTCGATACATCATCAAACGAAACAGTTTTACATTAGGTTAGGATATATTGTTCTTGGACGAGTATCCTACTAGACTGATTCGAATATATTTGATGAAATTATAGAATTACTTAATGTAATTATTGTTTTTCTTGTTTACTGACTATGTAATAAAAGCATTCACCACTTAAACGTAATTAAAATAATTGTTTTGCTCGTTATCATTTGGTCGTCCTCTTTTCGGCGCTCCTCGTACCTACATGAACACAAGAATTGTTGAAAATTATCAGGATTCGGTTGGATATCCAAATTAGAAGAAGTTGGACTATTGCAAGAGCTAATCGAGCTGGTCTGAGCTCTTGGGTGGTGGAGTTGACTCTTGTAGAGGCTACAATTTTTTTTTTTTTTTTTTTTTTTTTTTTTTTGATTGAGGAAAAATGCCTAAACGCACCATCAGGGACGAGACCCGTCCCCGGTGTGTGGGGCTCGCACCCACTAAAAAACCTCACTTTGTCAGGTGTAGAATCCATCCCGGAACCGCTGCTCGCATTACTTCAGGATGGCACCTCGTAGTTAGCCTCGGTCGGCTGCCTCCATTGCTTGGGTCTCTCTCTTCTTCTCTTTCAGCACCTTCTCGACGAACGTGGCGATCTTCTGCCAGTGGTCGTGTCCGGACAGCATCGTTTGCACGACGTTATCCGGCGTTAGAGGTCCTACTTCGTGTTGCAGCGCTGCTCTGTAATCACCCCATCTCTCGCATTCGAAGAAGGTGTGGTGAGCATCATCTTCCGCAGAGTCGTGATACTGACATGTCGCGTTCTCTGCTTTACCCGTTCGAGCCAGGTATGCGTTGAAATACCCGTGTCCGCTGAAAAACTGGGTGAGGTAGTAGTTTACCTCACCGTGGTCTCGGTTTATCCACTCCGTGATGTTGCCGTCCACCGTCCTCTCGTGTCGTTCTGCCAGCGCTCTTGCCAACGTTGTCGTGTGAGCGCTTTAGCGTCCGCTCTTGCTTGTCGTGAGCCGACGTCTCGTCGTGTCTCGTACACTCTCTTCTTTTCTAGAGCTAGTAGGTCTATCGGAGTTACTCCTGCGATCACGAGCACCGCCGGTTCGGAAACCGTACGGTATGCGCTGGCGATCCTAAGTGCTCCCCGTCGCTGTACTGAAGCCATCCGCTTTCTGTACTTGTCCTGCTGTAAAGCGTCAGCCCAAATCTCGCTTCCATACAACAGTATGGAATGGGTGACGGTCATTAGAAGCCGGCGTTTACTCGCCGTCGGTCCTCCTACGTTGGCCATTAGTCGGCTCAACATCGTCGTTACTTTAGCGGCCGTATCGCTCGACGACTGAATCTGTTGCCAGAAGGTCATCTTGCTGTCGAGCCGCAGTCCGAGGTACTTCACGGAAGTTGTAGTGGTTATGACTTCCGTATCCACCGTCATCTCGATCTCCCTAGGGATTCTTCTCCTGGTCAGTAGAACGACCTCGGTCTTCTCCGTTGCCAGGGTCAGGCCGTGTTCGTCCATCCATGTGGTGACTCTTCTCATTACCTGGTTGAGCCTTCTCTGGGCATCCGCCTCGTCACGCGCTAGGATGACTGCCGCTACGTCGTCTGCGTATCCTATCAGATACGCATCTTGCGGCAGCTCCATTCGGAGGATCCCGTCGTAGGACACATTCCATAAGTCGGGGCCCAGTATGGAACCCTGCGCCGCTCCCGCTGTTATCTTCTTTGTACACGGCCCGCCTGCGGTGTCGTAGACCAGCTTCCTGTCGCTAAGGTAGCTGCGTATCATCCTAAGTAAATAGGATGGCGTGTCGAACGTGTTCTGCAACGAGTCAAGAATGACGTCCCATCTCGCCGAGTTTAAGGCGTTTCTTACGTCCAATGTGACGAGCATCACCAGGGGTCTCGAGTAAGGATTTCCCCGTTGAGCGGCTTCGAAGGTTTCCACTACCTGCGCTACGGCGCCGACGGTGGAGTGTCCCTTCCTAAAGCCATGCTGTCTCTCGGACAGGCCTCCCGCGTCGTCTATGCTGCTCTCCAGTCGTGTTTTCAGCAGTCTTTCTAGTAGCTTTCCAGCCGTGTCCAGCATACATAGCGGTCTGTATGCCGATGCCGTGCTTGGGTCGCCCTTACCTTTGCTTATCAGCACTAGTCGCTGTACCTTCCATCTCTTGCAGAATGCTCCTTCTGTTAAACAGCGGTTGTACATGTTCAGAAGCAGATCTGGGCAGACGCGCGCCACAATCTTGAGAGCTTCCGGTAGAGGCTACAATAGTAGTATGGTTATAATGCCGATACCACCGCCTCTATAATCGCGATTTCTTTTCAATATTTGCGCAGCAGGAGATATTCGTCTTCAAAAAGAGCCGAAATGACTAGCAAACTTATCAGGAAAGAGTTGAATTTGATTCGCACCACCCTGTAGTCGTTCCTTTCGTGCCTAAGGTTGGAAGATAGCTCTATACTTTCCAGTTGTGTCTTTTTGTTTAAGACGCTTAATAAGAGTAGTGGTGTGGAGTTATGGCTTTCCCTCAAGTGACGATCTCTATGTGATGGGGTGTTTTATAGTGAACTAATCATTGGAAATACTAAGTACTCTTCTGATAGGTATTTATTTTGGGAGGCGATCTGTCAGGATCGAGAACGTTTAAATGAGCGGTCAGTGGATTGGGGGAGGTGGAGGTCCTCTCTAGCATTCGTACTACCAAGAATTGTTCCAAGAACTCATTTACAGGACCAAAACAACATCGGGAAGAAAAAGGTGCATTGACATTTTGGAATTGATTGAAAACGATCTTTAATTTCTGTAAGGTGTCATTATTGGTGGCGAGTCTTGGGTGTTGAAGGATGTACGAGACGGAAACTAAGCGTTAAAGCAGGAAATGGTTGGTTCCAACCTTTCCAAGGAAAGAATTCCCTGTCACTCTCTTCTTTTTTCAAAGAACCAGGGACCAATAATTTCAGCTGAGAAAATTGCACACAACTTTAGATGGATGCAAAGGCATGTGATGCAATGCTCGAGGATTGGTGTCAGCTCAATAGTGCATGTTTTGTTTGTTGATGGATCCACGCAAATGAAAATGGGCTTCATTACTAAAAAGAAAAAGAAACAATAGCGTCCTTAGGAACGACTTCGAGAAGAATCTCACACGCGTTCATCCGAGAATTGAAGTCGCGTTCAGAAAGTTTCTGGACAATCGCCATCTTGTAAGGATGGAAACAAACAACATTGTTGTTTGTTTGTTGTCCTGGTAGGGTTTTTCGGGAAAACTTAGACTAGTTGGGCATGGAACTATCGAATCAGAGAATGCAAGCAATTTAGAATGTTTGGCAAATCGTTCAGATGCAGTGCAACGATGGATCCAGTATAGAGCCTTGAGGAACATCGTACGATATCTTTCTCTATTTGTAGAAGACATGGGGGGACATGATCCGGTTCAATTTTAAACGAATGTTATAAAGATATATTAAATTATCCAAATTTTGACAAGCTTTTAGTTTGTCGTTAATATCAGAGAATAAAACTTGCACTTCATCGAGATAAATTTTCACCAGGAATGTCTCACAAAGCGCAAATTCGTGTTGTAAACAATAGAATAAGACAATCTCAATCGAGAAAATTATTATTGTGCTATTATTTATTAGGAGCATATTTATTGCGGTAACGTTTCGGTCGAATCTCTAAAAGTCGATGTATATTTAATTAATTCTTTGAAGAATAATATCCATATATAAAAGTAAATTTGAAAGGAATCGTATATGCAATAAATAGATAAATAATTTAAAGGTTAAATCACTAATTGAAACGATATCGATAAAAAAATTAAATATCAGAGAACCTAATATTAATCACGCGAAAATCGTAACCTACTTTTAAACATAATTACCCTAGGGTTCGGGAAAAAATCTCACCACGTACACTACTGTGCATAATTAAGAGACCACATTGAAATCCTTCCTTTTGTTGATTAATTACAAAAAGAAAAAGATAGACACTATTTAAATAAACTTTATTTTAATAAATTCTTGTTAAAAGGTTGATATACGAAGGCGACCTGAAATATTTCTGGAATCAAGAAGAAAAACACGGTATTGGTGCAGTTTTTTTATTTTTATTTTCCGATGTAGTCTCCTCGAAGATCAATACACTTTTTTAAATGGTGCTCTAGTTTCTTCAAGTCATCGGAAAAGTAGGATGTTTCGATGTCCTCATTTGAGGCAAATCTCTTTCCTGCCGTTGCTGAGAGCTAAGTCCGGTGAATATGGACTGGGAATATGAACAATTTGGACACGACGATGCTGGATGAATGAGCCCCCAATCATTGTCGTGGTGGAAAAGCACGTTTTCCACAACGAGGCACTTTCTCCTTCAATACTGCATCGAATCGGGTCAATAAATCGCTGTTGTAGGAGGGGGGTTTTGGGAACCCCAAAAAATGGTCGCCATAATCTTTCCGGCCGATGGAACTGTCTTTGCTTTCTTCGTAGCTGATTTGTCCGGAAAAATCTACTGCTATGACTGTTCCTTGGTCTCCGGTATGTAGCGATGGATCCAAGTCTCATCCACGGTTATGGCATTGAAGACATCCCTTGGATTGCGTTGAATCCTGGCCAAACCCATCGCGTCGAAAGTTCTTTCATGCCCAAAATTTCGTGTAGGATCTATATGGCCAACACGTTCCTCTGAGCTGCCTGTTGTCTCTGCTATCACTTTCAACTTCAATTGGCTGATCGGTTAACATGACATCATCAATCTTGTCGACTATTTCATCGTTGGTAGGGGATTTTGGGCGTCCACTGTGTGATTCGTCATTTGTGCTTGTGCGGTCACGTTTGAACTTGCTCACCGAGAAGCTGATGGCCGAAAATGATGGAGTGGATCCGCCATGAACCTCTAGAAAAATATGTGGAATTTCCTTGGCCTTTTTATCACTCCACGAAATTCTATTTTATCCATTCTGACTTGCTCTACAAAACACACTCTTAAACAACAACTATTGACAGTAGAATAGTAGAAGGTCGCCCTTGCCAACCAAGGAATCCACTTCAACCTTCGTAAATACTATGTACTATTAAGGTGGGCAAACTTCGATGTTTTAATAGGGGATCTCGGTAACTATAAGATGTATCAAAAAAACGGACCACGCATTCTTGATCTGTTTTTTTCGAGAAAAGGATGATGGTGAAAACTAAATTTCGGTATCGGCTTTCGGTTTCGAGTTATCAGTGAAAATTCTATTTTTCCCTTTTCGTTTTATCACGATATCTCGGCTTTTTATGAAAATTGACAAAAATGACTTTTACGTTCTTCAGGCACTTTTTTTGATTAAAATGCAGTGGCGTTAGAGATTTTTTGAAAACATTTTCGAAATTCAAGGTAGGACATAGAGTTGTATTTTTTTATATGAAACATATAGTTGGCTATGATATCATTGAAAAGAGGACTTTTTTTGCCATTTCAATGATATACAGGGTTTTCAAACTTAAGTCGGCACTATTGCTAACTTTGTTATTATTGGAGCTACAAAGTTGGTTAAATAGGCAAACTAGTGTAGTTTTTTAAGCAAATTACAATGGCATTAAAAAAAAAAATTAACGTACTGGGTCACGTGATATTGTGAAAAACGTAATTTTTTTAAATGGGACATCCAGTATACAGTTCTCACGGTCGACAGAAAATTTAATTCTGAACAAAAACTTTCCTATGAACTTTTATCCTAAAGTCAATAATAACAGAGTTATTGATGATTGTTTTTACGGAAACTAAAAACAGTATTGTTTATTTTAAGTTATTTTATTAGTTTCGAAAATAAAAAAAAACAAGAAATTTTAAATTCAGAGCAGATGCTCAAAAACATCACCCTCTTGCTCCAAGCACTTTTGAACCCGCCTGTTAACGCTTCTAGTAGCCTTAGCAATGATTCTACCATCAATATTATTAATAGCATGGCTGATGCTTTGCTGGAGATCTTCAAGAGTATCATACCGTCTCTCACAAATACACTGCACTTTTCACAAATCCTCAAAAGAAGAAATCCAAAGGTGTTATGTCCGGTGATCGGGGAGGCATACGAATAGGCCCGTTAGTTGATAGATATCGGCCATCAAAAAGGTCATGTAATAAGTTATGAATTTGGCGAACATTATGGGCAGGAGCGCCATCTTGTTGAAAGAATATCTGTTGTCTATCCATTAAATTCAGGTCATCCAAGAATTCTCCAAGGGTAGCGGTTAACATTTCGACATACCTCTCGCCAGTTAATGCACCTTGATAAAATACGGGGCCTACAATTCTTGAATCAATCAAGCCACACCAAACATTAACACTAAAGCGTCTCTGCGGATTACAAGGACGGAAAAGCATCGGGTTTTCTCGACTCCAATAGTGGCTGTTCTCCCTGTTGGAGAAATTTGATTCGTCACTCCAAAGAACCAAACGCCAAAAATTATGGTTAAGTCTAACTTGATTAATGTACCACTGACAAAACTGAGTCCGTCTTTCTTGATCTCCCGGTACCAGCGTCTGAATAGGTCTGTATCTGAACGGCACAAACTTATGTTTTTTTTAGAATATTGTGAATAGTTCCCAAAGATAGTCCACTTTCTTCCTTTAAATCATTAATTGCATTATTAGGATTAGCTTCAAAGAAAGCTAAGACGTTAATTTCAGTTGCTTCACTTATTATAAATTGTTTTTTGGTTCTAGTTTTCTTGAACACATTTTCATTTGATCCAAACTTACGGTACAAAAGTAAAAAGTACCTTCGATCTGGCAAGTTGCGCGTAGGAAATAAAACACCGTAACGTTCACGAGCTTGCAGGGAATTTTTATTACAAACGATGTAACATTCCATCATATCACATTTTTCTAAATGCGTGAAAGGCATTTTTTCATCAATAAACACAAAATGTTAATTGCTTACTGACAGAGATTTAATGCAATATTTCAATGTTGATGACATTTGCAAAACAATCAAATTTTGTTTATGAAATAACAGCCACCTTGGCAAATTTAAAAAATCATCAATAACTCTGTTATTGTTGACTTTAGGATAAAAGTTCATAGGAAAGTTTTTGTTCAGAATTAAATTTTCTGTCGACCGTGAGAACTGTATACTGGGTGTCCCATTTAAAAAAATTACATTTTTCACAATATTACGTGACCCAGTACGTCAATTATTTTTTTTTAATGCCATTGTAATTTGCTTGAAAAACTACACTAGTTTGCCTATTTAACCAACTTTGTAGCTCCAATAATAACAAAGTTAGCAATAGTGCCGACTTAAGTTTGAAAACCCTGTATATATTATAGCAAAAAATTAACATTTTCCATTGATTTTCATCATTTCATTGCTTTTTGTTAGTAGAAGAAGAGTAAGAAAAGTACCTCATAAATATCCCATTAAGGATGTCTAATACAATTGGCCGAAGCTGTAAGTAATTTCTGATTGAACTATGAAATGGGGAGTTCATTTATCAATCAAAAATTCATTCATTTTTTAAGCACAAACTTTTGATTCTGAAAAGCAATTTTCCATTTCCTAAATACTACTATTAGGGGATTATGTACATTGTTGTGTCAGCCATGTCAACGCTAGCTTGATTTAAACATACTTTTCGTTAAAAAGAGCATTTGATTTAAAATATTTTACACCCCCCTCCCTCCCTTCCCCCTCCCTCTCATGCTAATTCCGTAAACATTTCAGGTCGCCCTCGTATGCTAATATCTTTTTAGCTTTTTCGTGTCCAAATCATGATTCAATACGTGATAAACACGTTCTTTGGATTTGTTCATAACTTCTGCTATCTCTCTCACTTTAATTCGGCGGTCGTTTAGTACCATTTGGTAAACTTCAGCGATGTTATCGATAGTGGTTACTTGGCTCGTACGGCAACGTTTAAATTCTCATCCAGTTGGATGAGCAACTAGCGCAAATTAAAGATGAGTTCATCTTTAATTTGCGTTGGCGTATTGCCTCTTAAAAACAAATATTTAATAACGGCTCGATCGGATATGGTAGGTTGATGAAACCATTTTTTGTCACGATCGGTGAAAATCCAACATTTTTGCCAATATCCAAATCAGGGTATGGGTGCTTCGTTGCAGTGACTCCATAAGCTATATTACTTGTACGGCTATCACAGCAACTCCCGCGGTGTGTCTAATTTGTGTTTAAATGGCTTCGTGACAGCTTCATATCGCCTTTTATAATACCGCGCTGTTAATCACTTTGCTCCCAACATCGATCCGGATTTCGACCACCTGAAAAAATGTCACCCAGAGAATTGAAACCCGACTCCTATCATCCCGTCACAACGATAGTCAGCCGCCTAACCACTGCGGCTATCGATCCGTTAAATTATTACACACAAAAACTTTTTACTGTTTTTATCATTTTCTATCTCTTCCTAATCTTTTAGAGCTGGAGGTAAGAGCGGGAAAAATGCTTTGTACCAGATAAAGGAGAATGGCTTCTAGTTAAATATGGCTATAAAAAACGATCAAAACATTTTGTTGAGCTCGTTTTAAATCAAATTAATATCGGATGGGAAATTATGAGCCATTAGGGGTTAAAATTCATTATATATATGTATAAGTACCACGTACCTCTTTCCGAACAGATTCCCACGATTGAATAACAAACACCATATCGACGAAATTAAAAACCAATCTGAGGATAGCCAATACCACTGTGTACCTATAATTAGGTAGCTGAAGCATTATGCATAAGATTCCACAATGTAGAGTCCATATTGATAAACTACTATACATTGACAAAAAAATCAGCATCGGTAAATTGCAGATATCATTGAAACGTTCTGTCAATCCTATTAATTTAATAAAATGAGTGACTGTTTCTCGAACACCTCCATTTTGCTGAGAGGCCCATATTTTCTCGTTCAAAACCTTAAGTTGATTACTGATCTCGTTATTGATGACGTGGTTAATGTAATCGTTAACATTACACGCGTTGAAACTTGTCATGAAGATGAAGTAACTCCCGACGGTTGGATTAAACACTTCAACACTATTCAGGCCTACACCGAACAATATATTTGTCAATATAAAAATGATAAGCAAGGTTAAAAGCTTGAAATCGATGATGTAACATGATCGTTTCGATATTCCCAATAACTCGTTTAATTTTGCGATGTTAACCAGAATATTTCTATGCTGATTTCTTCTTATGGCGAAACATATTGGTCTTACTATAGTTCCTACGATTAATATTATAAAAACCAGATAATCTGAGGCGCGATTATATATAGAGACGGTTAAAAATAAATTAATCACATCTTCGTAATTGTAGCCGCAGAAAATTAGGTATAGGGCACAAAATGGTAGCGGTGTTATCAACGTCTTTAGCACCGAATCACATTCGAACGTGACGAATACGTTCCCGAAAATTCTTCCTAATATTAACGTTGGATTAATCTGCTCGAGAAATGTTTTCTCCTTTTTTTTAAGTATAGTTTTATTAAGGAAGTTCTTTAGCTTCGCACCGAGCATGATGGTTTGTTAGAATGCAACGGAAATAATGGATTAAATTGATCGGAATTCTCGTATTAATTGTATTGTTAGTTGTTTCCACCCTTTTAAATTAATGGGAAATCTATAATTCAGTAATATTTATTTAGCATGCTATGTTATCTGAAGCACAAGAAAACTAAACTAAAAGGATTTGCAGAAATAAAAAGAGATGACAATTAGAAAATTAATTAGAGCTAATAGGGAAAACCTACAAAAGAAAAGAAATTCAAAACTTTTACCAAGAGTTGAAGGATGTACAACGTATTGCAGAAATGAAGATGGACTTCTTTTGGGAGAGACGAAACAAAAATTAACTAGATGGGCGCAGTATTTTGAGAAATTGTTAAATGAAGAGGAGAAAGAGGGAAAAATGTTAACGCAGGAATTAGCGGAAGAAATAAACACGATAATAAAAGAACTAAAAAATAATAAGAGCAAACTATTGCTGCAGCAACGTTTCCCAGAAGCGTGGAAAGAAGCAACGGTAGTGCTCTTATGGAAAAACAAGTCTGCGGATTCCCCATCGGCTTTTAGACCAATCTGCCTATTAAACATTAGAGATTGAGATGCATAGAGGTGAGGGTTTGTCAAATAGGCAATTTGGATTCGTGAAAGGAAGATCGACAGTGCATGCCATCAGAACAGTGGTGGAGAAGGTCAGAACCTCAACCAAACCGTGGGTGGGTGCAGTGACCGCCGATATCCAGAACGCTTTCAACACTGCCTCTTGGAGCAAAATTTTAAGAGAGCTGGACCGTAGGAATGTTCCCCAGTATCTCCGAAGCAGAGTTGCCGAAAAATTCTGATAGGCAGATCAAAATTAGAAGTAAGTCCAGGAGTGCCGCAAGGGTCGGTACTAGGCCCGACCTTATGGAACATTCTGTACAATGGTATCTTATAACTGCAATGGCCTGACGGAATCACCGCTATTGCGTATGCGGACGATCTGGTGTTGATAATAGAAGCCGATGACAAGAGAGATCTCACCTTTAAAACAGAAGAGGCGCTAGAAATGATCGGAAGCTGGCTGCAGGCCAACCAACTACAAATGGCCCCACAGAAGACAGAAGCGGCTATATTAAAAGGCCGCCGTAGTAGGGAAGCTGTGAGTTTTGTGCTGTTTGGGAATAAGCTCGAGTACAAGTGGACCATTAAATATCTCGGTGTGATTCTGAACTATGGACTTTCTTTTGGATCGTACATAGATTATGTCAGGACAAAGGCTGAAACCACTTTATCAGCTATGTTAAAAATTATGCCAAACATAAGAGGTCCAGGGAGTAAAAAAAGGGCTTTAATTTACGGAGTCATACAGTCAAAATTGTTGTACGCGATTTCAGCTTGGATATCCACTTTAGAAGTGAAGAGGCATACTGATACACTGGAGAGGCTGCAAAGAAGAACACTTCTGAGAGTGGTTACCGGCTACAAGACCATATCTTCGTGTGCTGTGCAGGTCCCTTGTAGCTGAGGAGCAGCGGAGAATCTTCTGCTGTGGGAATAGAGAGCAACCGGCTGTCAGGACACTTCAACGGAAGATCACTGTAACAAAGTGGCAAGAACAGTGGAGACAACAAAACTCCGTGGTGCAGTGGACTAAGACCTTGATCCCGGATATTGGTCCGTGGCTTTAGTGTAAATTCCGAAGACTTAACTACTACCTGACCCAATTTCTATCTGGACACGGACACTTTCAGGCCTATCTTAGGCGTTTTGGGCTAGCGGAACAGGATACATGTCTGTACTGCGGAGAGGTAGATACCGCCGAACATGCGATCTTGGCTTGTAGAAGATGGACCGACGAACGAAGAGCGCTAGAAATCGAGCTGGACGGAAAGTTAGCCGCTGACAATATTGTAAAAATCATGCTAGAAAACGAAGACAACTGGCAGAAGATAACAAAATTCATAGTTTTGATAATTAGCCGGAGAGAAATTGATCAGAGGCGTACCAAGATCCAGTAACTGCAGGAAGTAGATGTTTCGATGGACTCACCGAACTCCTAATCCTCCTATGAGGGAAGGGAGATGTAGGGGATGGCTTACCAACTAAGGAAGACCCCCTTATGTACCCCCGAAGATATATCTAGAAAGACAGTTCCGGGGGTATGACACGTACACGAAGCCTAAAAAGTCCGTGGACGCGGCAGGTAGGCGAGCATTGCCGAACGTATTGCTGTTCCTGTCCAACCTCCTCGCCAATGTTCGCGTCGTTTACATCCCTGAAAAGCAATACGGCACTTCGTTTCGTTGTAGTATGTTTTGATTCGGTGACAACAGAAGACGTTACGTTGCCGGTCTTGAATACTCTTATGTATAATTCTTTTATATACATATCTGTATTTTTCTGTACGAATAAATAGCGCATATAAAGATATAAATTTATAGGAATACAAGATTTATAAAATGTATATCAAAATACAGAAACAGGATATTTTCAGAAATATAATTACTTAATATATATACAATATATATTGTCGTAACGTTGTGCTAAAAACAAGCAGCTAATTCTAGCAAGTATTGAATAAGTATGTAATGAATGTATAATATATGTTTGTATTCCATTGAAATTGATATACGTTCGATGCAACAAGAAACGCGTGCGGTTTGACGATTTATATGATTGCCATTGCAATGAGTATTGTTTATTTATTCAATCTACATTGTGGCATTACGAAGGAACGTATACCTGAATAATTTACATTTGTCAATATGTATACATAGATTCCGCGACACTTGATCGAACGCAATATGTATAACTTTGTACTTGTATGGACTAGCAAATGTTATTATAAGCACGTATTCTTAATGTGAACGAAAAATATAAATTGTAGCAGTACTAAAAATTTTTATTGAAATGAAAATTGGTGCGATATTTGATTGAACGCAACAAATGAAAAACAACAAAATCGTGCTGAAAAAAATTATTGAATAATGTGCATGGCTACCGTGCTTAGTAACTACTTCTAACATTCTTTTTGGTAAAGATTCATACAATTTTTTAATATACATATTCTAATGGAATTTCATCCCAAGCTTCCCTTATTCTTTCTTTCAACTGTTCCTTATTGGTAAACTGCTTGCCACCACTGTAAATTTTGAGAGACAGCCATCCCCACACATTTTCTATTATGTTTAAATCTGAAGATAACGCCAGCAATAGTGTTGTTTCGGTGCCTTTAAACCATTGTTACACAGCCCGGGCGGTATGCGTTGGTGCATAATCCTGTTGAAAAATGTAGCTGTCGGTGTGTAATTTAATTTGCATAACCTCTCTCGCTTGTTGCATGATCTCTAGGTACTTTTACGCATTCAGAGACCCTTCAATAAAAATTAAATCGACGGCCCCAGAATACGAAATTGCGCCTCCTCCACCTTGAGGTCTCCGTGATATAATCGTAGATTCCTTCCTTAGATCATGCCAGCAATAGTGAAAAACATCCGGGCCATCCATGCTAAATCGTTTCTCGTCTGTAAAAACCACATTTCTCCAAGTTTCGTTCCACCTAACGTACTGCCTCGCGAAATCTAATCTTTTTGCTCTGTGCCGGGCAGTTAAAAGTGGTTTTTTCTTCAGTCTTAACCGTTGAGTGTGTGTTGATCGTTGTAATATTCTTTGGACTGTCCTAACCGACGTAGAAGTCCCAGCAGCTTCCCTAATTGCACGTGCAGTACCGGCTGAATTCGATGCTAACCGAAGAATGTTCGTCCTTTTCCTTTCAGTAGTGACTGTTGCTGTTTGCCCTGTATGTTTTCTGCCGTAATTTTCTTTATCAGGAAGATAATTACGGATCACACGACCACTGCGTCTTAAGCACCCAGCTATTTCCTGAATGGAGTACTGTTCGTTTTGTAAAACGTCGATCTGCATTCGCTCCGATTCCGTGAGCGTTTTGCCGCCTCCCATAATGAAACAAATACGACTAATTATCCGTATACGATAACTTCTAAAATAGTTTAACTAAAATACTGCAAAAAAGGTCTACTTGGTTCGATTACAAAGAGACAACTGAAGTGCGTTCAATTTACTGTCGCGGTCGTTTTCAAAGAAAAATTTTTGCTTATCGTTAATTTTATTTTTTTCCCTTCATATTACGAATACTTGCTGACGATAACACTAGCTAGTCCATATAAGTAACAAAAATTAAATAAGTGTTCTATTTGCAAAGTTATACATATTGCGTCCAATCAAGTGTCGCGGAGTGTACAATTCTTGTAATTTCCATCTAATCTTCTTTAATCCCATTTTCGTCTTCATTGATTATTTACAACACGTAAACGCTGAGCATAAATGGCTTCCTAAATAATTTTGATGTTTATGTTTACGTTGGAAGTATAAATTAGCAACCTTTCTCCGGATTTAATATTAATAATTAATTAATTATATTATAATTATAATTAATTTTTATACTTTTGCAGATAATTATTCCTGGCATTTGGTTAATTATAGATACGATTGCAATAAATAAATTATTATTTGTACTAGATTCTTACTATCCACTTCTATAATATATACATAATAAACCTAAATTGAATTTCTGGATTTCTGGACATATTAGTCTAATTCAATTTAATAATGATCACAGGAATCCAAATTTAATTCATCTAGTACTAACAATAAGAAACATTTTACCTGGTCACTACTCATTAGGACTACTTATTGGAAAATATTGAATGTGTTTCCATCATTTGTAATTGGTATCGCTTTATTGCTTATAAACGATCAAAAGTAATTATCTAATCAACACACATTTGCAAGTTTAAGGAAAAGGATCGATCCTTCTCAGCCAGTTTCGTCAAGTATTCGCTTTTCTATTTCGTCCTAAATATTGCTAAACCTATATTCAGTAGATTATTTACAAAACTGAAGGATAACAACATGTTCAACGAAGAATTAGTAACGTAAATCCCACGCTTTTTCTTTAAATAACAATAAATAACAGGGTACCAAATTTCAAGATAAGACTTAAATGTATGTATAACCTAACACACGTTATCTCAATTAGCTCTTACTCATACCTACTAAACTTACTGCATGAAAATACCGAAGGTAATTATATAATATTTTTTGTGGCTACTTAATTGTGTTCAATATACATACTTATTTGATTTTGCATAATATTTGCATTCGTCATTCATATATCAAATAAAATGTAAGTCGTAAATTTTAACTTTAATAATTTTTCTCTTTCAGAAATTTAATTTACTTTCAATCAATAACAATATTACACATTAAAATCAAAGTAGGTATTACAATTTAATCTACAATTAAAAAGATAGTTGATAATAAAAAGAAACCCTACAACAAGTATATATTTATGATGTAAAATAAAATATTGAAACGTCGTCTTTTTCTTATGCATCGCCCGAATCTGCATTACGAATCAAATATCTTCAGTACCAAAAATACAGTGTTACAATAGAAATTGCAGACTTATTTGGAACGCACAATCTGCCTCGAGCCGTCTCGATGCCCTACTCTGTGTCTCCCATTCATTCAAAATAAAATAATCTTACCGATATCGAAGCGAATTTATTAGGCGCACTACGGAAATATTTGGGGGTGAGAGGGTGTGAGAGATAGAAATAGCTTCGGCAACGGTCGCCTACCTACCGCGTCCAAGGACTTTTTGGGCTTCGTGTACGTAGAAGGGTGATTGTTCGAAAGGGTCACTTGATGGGAGGTGCGCCTCCCCAACGTCCTTAAAAAAATAAATAAATAAATAATAAGAGCAGAACTTATAAAGCAGGGAGGAGCCGAACTGGATGAAAAAGTCCATAATTTGATAAGGAGATTATGGAAGGAAGAGGTAATGCCAGAACAATGGAGCAATTCAGTAATATGTCCAATCCCTGGCTTTGTTTGCATGCGAAACGTGGACAACTACTAGAACTAGTGAAAATAAATTGGAAATTTGGGAACGAAAAGTCCTCAGGAGGTGTAAGGTATCAGCATGGATAGTGGAGAAGACGAACAAATACGGAAGTAAAGGTCTTGTATGGAAAACCAATAATAACAAACAAAATTAAGGTGCAGAGAAGTAGGTGGCTCGGACACATGATTAGAATGCCGGACGATAGGATGGTAAAAATGCTCCTGCATGAGGGAGTAGGGAATAAGAAGAGAAGAGGACACCCGAAAGAGAGATGGCACCAACAAGTGAAAGAAGATATAGAGAAAATTGAAATCAGTGATTGGAGGGATAAAGCAAAGGACCGGAGGAAGTGGAGGGAAGTGGTGAAGAAGATAGAAGTCAGGGGCTTGAAAAAATTAAATTTTGGACCTACAAATGCGCTTAAAAAACTGGGCATACAGTAAAAATGAAAAAAATTGTTCGTATCATGTTTATACAGTAACACCTGAGCATATTAAGAACTTCGAGAAAAACGATTCTCCGAGAAAAATTTAGCCATCCCCTCGGAGGATTAAACCTCAGACCCAACGATCTCTTACGTCATCGGGTAGCCACCCAACCACCACTGCGATAGGAAGTGCAAACATGTGACAAGAATACGGAAAGCAAAGCAGCAGAGAGAATGTCATCCTTCAAGTTAGATGTTTCTAAAGTGTCTGGAAGTACGTCATTGGTTTAAGCATCCCAAAACCACAGAAACACCCACTATTTTCACAGAATTACAAACAAATTTCATTGATCTCCTGTTTGGCAAAGCTTGCTGAAGCTGTTGTTGAATTGAATCGAATTGTTCTGCCTCAGGGAGGTGATTCGCAACGCGGCATAGGCATGACACGTGCCTTTGATTCCGTCTGGCACACATGCCTTATTTGTAAAATATAAATCAAACTTGCGTCATCTTACTTTATCGATAGATTCTTCTAAACAAGGCCGAAGAACGAGATCTCCTCAATTAGGCTTTTGGCGGCCAGAATCTCACAGGGATCTCTCCTCCACCGTCACCCCGTTGTATACTGCCTCTGGGGATGAGAATGTGATACGCCACTGATTACAGGCATCATGATGCACAACTTTAGGGTTTCCTGCACCACCTCAGTCAGGTACTTTGAGCTAAACATGTCAAACTTAACTCCACTAAGTCGTCAATACTGTGCCTCAGAAATTTGCTGTCGATGAGAACCAAGCCGATCATTTACTTCTCGTTTTTCTGAGACTCCTCATCACACATGATTCACTGGCATGACCAATACCCACGTGAAAGGCCTTGAGAGGCTGCAGAACGGCGTGCTTCGATTGGTCGCTGACGCCCTCTGGTTTGTACGGGAGGACTTCAATGTGCCATCCATCAAGAACTTCCTGATCCAGTTCTCGAACAAGACGATGACTAATTGAGAGATCCAAGAGCGAGCTAGCAGACCTCGATCCTGATGTCTCACCACTGATGATGGTGTGATTTTAAATTAGATAAAGTTTGTCCTCATTAGAAGACTACAACAAACCCAACCAGTCTCAGCTTGAAGAGCTGATTATTGTGAGATTAACAGGATAAAAGCAAAGAAGGACCGCAGAATCAGAAATCACAAAAATATTGACAACTAACTCTTCTTAATATAGAAAGTCTTTCAATTTCAACACTTACCTCATGTACTATGTCCATGCGAAGCTTCAATAAATACCACATCAATATCGGCAATTCCACTGTAGTCGAAACACTCCATCCCAAAAACACGGCATCTATCGCCCGACTTTCAAAACGCGCTTTGATATTGAATGCAATTTTAGCGCACGAATCCACTACACAAACGAATAACGCCAGAAAGGTACCAAACATACTCGCGTTAAAGATCTGGTGATTTGCCACAGCTTCCCGACTCAATTTGCGATGATGGTCGCACAAATTTATTAACGAGCCGATATTCTGATTATCACATGATGTGAGCACATCATTAATTTTAATATACAAACCATACAACTCTTTGAAGTTAACTTTGATCAGGAATACTTCACCGTATATCAATAAAATGTACAGGCAATAATAGAGGTTGATCTGCGGAGAAAATGTCTGTAAAGTGCTGATTTTGATCAGCACCTCATTGGTTACCAATCTGAAGATTATAAATACAAGAAAAATTATTAATTCCGCTTTTAGTGATGGTGATTTTGGTCGGATTTCTAAATCTTCCCCCAGTTTACTAATCTTGAATAGGGAATTTTTAAATTGTGCACGATACGTCCAACAAATCAGGTATCTGAACAGGACATCGAAAGACATGGTTATGCAACGGATTCCGTCCGAAATTATATTAACATTGCTGCGATTTATATATTTCATGTACCAAATTGCTTTAAGTGTGACGTATCCCCAATGAAAATAAGAATAGAGTAATGGTATGTAGGGTGCGTAGCTTAGGACTCTTTGAAGTTGTTTTGGGTTTGGAAATCGCGAAGAAAATCATGCCTAAGCATTTTCCCATGAACAAAATGGGTTGGATGCGTTTTATAAAACTTGCATTTGAATTTTGAAGCATTATTTCTTTAGAATGCTTGAGCTTAGATAGCAATACCGAAAGTACACTGTTTGATATAATACACAGTATCATTTGCGTAGGCAAGTTGGAAATGCTTTTAAGTAATTAGTGTAAACACTATAAACTAACAATAATTTATAGCTGTATGAACTAACTAATTCCATTATGGATGACATTTCCAAATTGATATTTTCGAAAGTAACAAGAACCTATTTATGGAGGAGGCCAAATAGTGTTAAAAAATTGTTCAATCTTCTTCTGAGACTTTAGACTTTCCTCTTTCTCCTTGATCTAGGGTCATATTTATAGTTCGTGCTTGAGGTCGTATCGATGCTTGAGCACGCGATTTTGACACATTTGTAATGACATTTATGTCAAAATTGCGTGCTCAGGCATTGGCACAATCTCAAATACGACTTAAAGTTTGACTTTGAGAAGAGTGACTCATTTGACGACGGATGATAAGGGGACTAGATTTTGAAATGAAAATCCTAAAAAATAGTCTCTAAAATGTGACTCAAAGAAAATGATCTTCAATAAAAGTGACCTTAAAAGTACACCTAGAATGTGAGCTCAAAAAACTAGCCTTGAAGAATTAGCTCGAAAGAGTGGATTTGAAATGAATGAAAGAGTGACAAAATTGGTCTTAAGGAGGTGAACTCAAGTATTTGTGGACAAAAGAGTAAACTTAAAGGAATAGATTTAAAAAATTAAAGATGTAAATAATGGAAGTGGACTCAAAACAAAGGTGGTATCAAAATGTGGAACTAAAAAGAAACTCAAATAAGTAAATTGGACTACAAAATGTGTGTACAAATGTAGAATTCAAACAAATATAATCAAAAAAAGTATACAGGGTGCGGCAGTTAAATCCGGACAAATTTCAATTTGAATTTCCCGCCATATCGTAGTTCCGTCAGAGGTCGCGATTGAGATTCTTGAACGCCATGGGCGTTTAGTAAACAGTCATAATCTTAAAATAGCCGAGATGCTACGTACAAGTGCGGCGTAAAATCTAAGAGCCGCGATTATTGAAAGCCTTTGCGCTGGGCGTTCGGCGACCGAGATCATTCGATTCTTCGGGTACCCGGGATCGACTGTTTATGATGTTGTGGCGAAATACAATGCTTCGGAGAAGTCCGAGGAAGGTTCCACTAACCCGGCGAGGAGCTCCCATTCGAGGGAACGGGTGTCACGAATACCGGCAGTCGTGGAAAGGGCTCAGAACCTGATCTCGGAGGACCCTCGACAATCGTTGCGGAAATTGGCGTCAATGGTGGGTGTCAGCGAGCGAACAGTGCGTCGGATTGCAGAGGATACGTTACAAGTCGTACACAATAAAGGTACGACAGATGCTGTCTGAGGCTGCCAGAACAAAGCGGATTGCTCGCTGCAACCTGCTACCGAGTTCTTTGAAAAACGAAGCAGCTGGGCGAATCAGATTCTTTTCCGATGAAAAAATGTTCACTGTTGATGATCAACCGGAGAAATGATCGCTGGCTCGCCCACGACCCCGAGAGCGTCCCGATTGTTGCTCGAACAAAATTTCCGGCTAGTGTTCACGTCCTAGGTGTTGTGTCCGGTGAGGGTGACGTCATGCCGCCACATTTCTTTGAAAAAGGACAAACTGTCACAAAAGAAGTTTATCTGAACGTTTTAAAGGATGTTGTGGTACCGTTGATGGTAATTGTGGCCGCAGGGAGGGAATATGTTCTGGTCCAAAGAGTTTTGGCCCCCCAATAGCCCGGATTTGAACCCCCTCGACTACTATGTTTGGAGCGTTGTTGAACGGGTTACCAACAAGTCGCGGCACCCTAATGTTTCGTCTCTACGCGCCGCTATCGAAGCAGCATTCGCCAATATGGACAGCGCTGCGTTACAGAGAGCGTGCGGGCGCTTCAGGGCAAGGATGGAGGCGGTAATTGAGGCCAACGGCGGTTATATTGAGTAATTGTACTCCTGGCAGGTCACACGAATATTGACTAAAAACATTTTCTTTTACATTT
The DNA here is from genome assembly GCA_023690525.1 of Holotrichia oblita. Lineage (NCBI taxonomy): Eukaryota > Metazoa > Arthropoda > Insecta > Coleoptera > Scarabaeidae > Holotrichia > Holotrichia oblita. The sequence goes on along the minus strand of CM043016.1, from coordinate 16,581,355 downwards.
GTACTATGTGTCAATAAATATTTTAATACAAAGTTTAATTTGTCCGGATTTAACTGCCGCACCCTGTATGCCAAAACAAAAATCGAGTCAAATTAAAAATAATCTCAAAAGTGCACCCAGAAAGTGGACTTCAAAAACGAAATCAAAAAAAGGATCTTAAAAAATTTGAACTTGAAAAAAATAGAAAAACTACAGCAAAACATTAAGCCAAAGCGATCAGCTTTGAACGGGCTAAGCGTCACAAAAGTGGACTTCAAAATGAATTAATAAAATGAGAAAATGGACTCGATCGAACAAAACTTGAGAAGAAAGTCCTAAACAATTAAATTTCAAAATTGGACTGAAGAAAGGGAAGAAAAGACCGAACTCAAAAAGTAAACTCGTAAATGTGGTATCAAGACAGCGAACTCAAACATTCGTGAAGAAAAAAAAAACCAACTCGAAGAAGTAGATTTAAAAAATTGTTAAAAAGTTGCCTTGACGGGATTGGAAGGAAGGGCAGGAGGGGGGGGGGGCACTAATACCGATTATTATGAATTTGCACTAGAATCGTCATAGTTTTTTGTTTGTTTTTCTTACGACGTTTTAATCATAGTGAGCCACTGTCGATTTAGAGATGAGCCACTGTATCCTTCCTGTTGTAAACAGTGGTCCATCTACAATTCCAACTTTTTTATTTCGACTCTTACAACAATAGTAATAGCACAAAATGAAAACAGGATAAATTAACTATATTTATGCAAAAGATCAACTTCCTAGCTCCACACAGTCTGACTTTATACCTTGTCAAAAAAAAAAATGAGCCACTGTTAGCTACTTGACCCTGCATACATGTGAGGCTGATCGATTGTACTTTACCGATGGCAGTGAATCACACTTGATAGAGGATACGTCGGTTACGCAATTTGGTGATGAGTCATCAAAAATGTAACCAGTTCAGTAACCACACTGACCCATTTGATAGATATTGATGGAGAGAAGCCCGGGCCCAATTAATTTGCATCAGCTGGACTTTAGTGTACATCTAATGTGAATGACATACAAATGCAGGTGCAGCGGCTCCCAAAACTGTATTGCTTGTCAGGATTATCCACTGCAGCTGTTACTGTTTAAATTATTTTTCAAAAGCAAACGATAACTCAAGTCGAGTACCGATTTAGCGAGACTTCGTCAAAAAGGACTAACCGGGTAATATTCCAAAAAAATCTTTTTATGCAGCTTGAAGTTGTGTACAAAAAAGTTATGTTAGACTTTAGAGATCTTCTACTAATCACCTCAAACAAAATTTAAGCTAAGCTTTTTCTGAAATCACTTCAACAATGCTTATAAACCTTTAGAAGAACACCTGTACAGAGTTGCTTTTCTAGGTAGTGCTGAAGTGTTTATTCAAGAAAAACCATCTAGGTCTCGAAAATAAAATCCCTCGAAAGAGAAAAAAGAACCAGAAGCATTACAATAGAATAGGTAGACAGATTCAAAATCTTGTTGTGATAGCAAATGATGATAAAGAAAGAAGAAATGATGCTGGCAAGAGGAATAGAAATCTTTTCAAAAAGAAGAGAGAGAAGAGAAGAAACTACAATCAAATTATTATTTGAATGGAAGCCGAGTGGAAAGAAGAGAAGGGGGATACCGATATCAAAGTGCCTTATTCAATAAAAGTTTAAAATACTCAGTTAGTCTAATTTGCAATCTTTGAACATCATATAAAATTCTTTATAATTACCTTTTTGCGGACATCACTCCAATTCAGGATCATCACAGAAGTGAAAAGAAACACACCGCCTATTCTAAACAGATCCAGTAAGACCATGTGGTCGTAATAGGACAATTTGAAAATCTTTAATAGAGCCGCTGAATGTAGTGCCCAAATCGATACAGTCGCGAATAAAGCGACAACTGTCAGCAGCGGTAAGCAGGAGAGGTGATTAAATTGCTCAGACAATCGTACCAATTTCGCATGACAATTAGCGACCTCTATAACGTCATAAATATCATTATTATTTCGGGCATCTTTAATTTTCTCGTTGAATATATCGAATTGGATCGCTATTTCCCCATTTAATATACTGATGACGAAACCAAGCGTTCCACCTGCATTGAAGCTCATCAAATAAACGAAATAACTTCTAATACTTCGTTGTGGTACTTCTATCGAACTGATGATGGCAATCAAGAGGATATTTTTTATTATCAACGCTCCTATTTGTTGTAAAAAAGGTATATTGATGATGAAATGCATTTGTTTCTCTCTACCTAAGAGGCGGTTAATTTTTTGGACGTCTAGCCGGGCACTCACTACGCGATACTTGCCAAGTACTTGACAAGTAGCAAGCAGTGTGTATGAAACTTTGCACAGACTCGCCGAAGTACTTGTACTTCCCGTCGTGTGTCGGAAAACGTTCCCAAGTCAAAGGCGGCAAGTAGATTATTGCGATACTTGTTATGATCGCGCTACACTACGCGGCATTCGTTAGTGCGAGTAGTTGCAAGTTAGTTCTCGTTTACAATGTTTGTAGTCAAAATTGTGCAAGTAAATCTTATTTAAAGGTGTTACCCACCATCTTTTGCGTCTACATTTCCTTTTTCTATTTTTGAGTAAAAGATAACCACAACTTAATGTTATAAAAGCTGCTAAAGCTGCCGTATCATTATTTTCCTCCATTTTTAAAAACTACTCGTCTTCTGACTTGCACTTTCCGAAAAACTTGTAACTTTTAAAGTAGGCACGTAATGTATACAATTCGGAGAAGTACTTGTCAAGTTTATTTCAAGTCAAGTAACTCGGAAAGTAACGCGTAGTGAGTGGCCAGCTTCTGAGAAGATCTGTCTCGCGTGGTTTCTTCTAGCGAAGAAATAAATTAATCGTGTGGTGTTTCCGGTTAAAGCGACCATTAAAAAGAAATTATCTGAAGCTCGTTCGTGTTTAGGGGCGTCTTTATATAACGACTCTATTGTTTGGAAATAATTGCAACAGGTAAGCATGTAGGTGATCTGCAATGGTAGGCTTGTTAATACCGCTTCTAAAACTGAATCGTTCTGGGATGTAAACGTGGGGATCCCACAAATTCTTGCTAATATTAACGCTGGTCTGATCTCTTCCAAAAAAGTCTTTTGTTTTTTCCTGAACATAAATTTCTTTAGTTTTAATATCATATTGCTCAATTAATTATTGGAGCCGTTCAAGACTGGATGACGCAGCGATAACTTGAATTATACTGGGGTTGGGTTGGTATCTAGTTAATGTGTTTAATTCTTGATTTATGTCTAATCGATAACACTTAATTTTGTGATTATAATTGTAATCTAATATGTTAAAGCATTACTCACCTCTTTCTGAATAGAAACCCAAATTCTAATTAAAGCTGTCGTCCCAGCCGCAATAGCCGCCATTCTAAGCATCTCGAATGTTGTTTTATACCAATAATGAGATGTTTTAAAGAAGACAAACAAAAATCCAGAATGCAGGATCCATACAACGCACACAGTCGATTGAATCGCGCACATAACCTCATTAAATTCACGTGATGATTAACCGCCATTATAACCTGTTCAATATCACCATTTCGTTGGGATTCCTCGATTTTCTCTTGCAAAACTTTAAATTGTTCCTTGATTTCGGCGGCTGTCCTGCGATTGACGAAATCGTTAATGCTACCGCAATTTAAACCGATTAAGAATGCCAAAAGGCTCTTTTTCGTTACTTGCATTATTTCCAAAACGTACAGTCCTGTGTTGAAAAAAATATTTATAAACAACATGATGCTAATTTGGATCAGAATTCGAAAGTTGATGACGTAGTACATTCGGTTTTTGTTGATAAATACGCGATCGAATTTTTCTAGATCCAATAAGATTTTTTTGTGGCGATTTCTTTGGATGAAATAATAAATCGGTCTCAATGGGGTACCACTGATTAAAATTGTAAAGAAGAGGGTTTTTATAGCGCTTTCATATTTTGTATTGATTTTGTACAAATCCAATACATTGTAATAATTCCAACTGCAGATTATGAATAGGATTTGTAATGGTAGTACTTTTACGATTGTATTTAGAGCTGAATCGTTGTCGAATGTAATTAAAACGTTTCCAAAAATTCTTCCAAGCTGTAGTGTCAAGTTCAGGTTTTCTAAAAACGTTTTTTGTTTTTGTCTAAGCAAGAACCGCTTCATTATGTTTGCAAAACTTCCTTTTGTACCACCCCACAGTTTCACTTCATGCTGATGTGCTACCGATAGTAGTCGTCTAGAAGAATATGCGAGTTAATTAACTTAATTAGGTCAGTTATGGCTGTGTAATAATATAATTTGGATCAATGTTATCCATTAGAATTATTGTATCCTGATATATAAGTATAATAATAATTGACACGTTTAGAGAACTAAATTGAATATATTGTTGACAACTAGTTAATTAATTTAATTAATTGAGATGTCCTACAGTATTGTGAAATGTACAAAATCGTTCTATTGGACTAGAATAACAACATGATCTAATCTATAGATCTATAGATTCTTTGATGGCCCCATAGAACATAATAATACAGATTTAAAATATAAAAAATTACCTTTCATAGACAATTTGACAAACCAAATAGTCACCTTTATCAAACCTTTCAATCAATTATCAAAGCCAAATATAATACTTTGACGATTAGGAATTTATTCACTGTTGTCAAAGAAAAATCGCCCTTAGATTACAAAAACCATATTGTGTACAAAGTACCGTGTTTGGGATGTCAGAGCTGTTACGTAGGTCAAACATCACAATGACTTAAACACCGCTTAAGCCAACATCGTAGTGATTGCCGTTTGGGCAAGAGATCTTGTGCTTTGGCTAATCATGCGGAAGAAAAAGATCACAACTTTGATTTTGATAATGTCAAAGATACTAACTGCAAAAAGAGACTTTTCCTCGAAATGTTTCGAAATGTCAATTTTAAAACAGACACTAATCAATTAAGTAACAAATATTATTATCGTTACAAACATATTAGTTATATTCATGCTCCATTGAATGCCTACATTGCACGAAAAAGATTAAATAAATTAATATACACGGTGTGGCATCTTCCTGGGATCGGCTGATTATGGCTTTGCTATTTATTTTATCGAAAAATTTTCTGAGCAAAAGATGCCTAGAATGAAGTTCTCTATAGCAAGAAAATATTTTCTTATATACAGGGTGTTCAATTTTTTATTATTGCATTTTTGAATTTCTTGATGTAATATAAGGTAATTTTCATCAACATACTCTGCTCTAAAACTCAACAGTTTTCGAGATATTCCGTTTCGAAAGGAAAAAAATCGAACTCGAAATTAAATACCTTTAAACGATTAAATGAAACACCCTGTATATTTTTATGCTAACTATTGCAGATTTTTTCTATAGTTCGATTCCGTATAACATTCCCTATACCTTCTAAGTAATTTTGTACAGAAATGTAAAATTTGACATAAAAATAGGATTAGAATTTCATTTCGGTCCTCCTTATTTAGAATATTTTGTAAAAAATAGTAGTTTTAGTAATAAAGTAATCACTCAATGTACTGAAACTACATTATATATCGCTATATTTATTACAAGCTGCTTTAATTCGATAAAAATCATAATTTTCATCATAAGTAAAACATGACAAATAGACAATGATTAAAATATTTTTCTAATTAAATTATTTAAGAACGTGAAATTACTATATATAAGTTGTTCAATGTGACCACCCTCTCCGTTAATGGACATTTCTAAACGCTGCCGAAACTGTAATTTTACTCATTGGGCGGAAATGAAATTAATTAGTTCTGTTTGAATCCTCGAAAGACGTGCCTTGGAAAAAAACCACGACATGTATACAGCGTTAGTAAAAAGTCCCGGAACTTTTGAATGCAAAATAGAAAACAACGTTCAGGAAGTACTAAGATGTTTATTTTTATTCACAAGAAAACAGTTAAAAAATTAAAAACGTGTCCTAATACAGAAAAAACAAGGTACCTTTGAAAAAGTTGTTGTTTAGTGTTTGCATTCTTTTTGCCGTCACATTTGACAATTTTAAAAGCGTTTTAACTTTTGCATCGCTATAAATTTACTTATTTTAGACATTGACACATTTGAAAATGGCAGTAAAACTTACTGAATCCGAACGAATTGAGATATTAATGATGCGTGGGTACGGTGATCGTCAACGTTCTTTTGAAGAGGTTCGTATTTTGTTTAATACTGTTTATCCGGATCGTCACATTAGTAAAAGTACGGTATGCCGAACAATTCAAAAGTTTGAAGTCTTTCGTCAGGTGAAGGATTTACCTATAGAAGGGGACGTCCATTAACAACAACAGATGAAGAAACTAGTTTGAATGTGTTACTTACAGTGAAAGAAAATCATCATCACGTGTCCACAACAGAATTAGGTTAAATTCATGAGATCTCTCAAAAATCTGCTCATAAGATTCTTAAATCAGCACCGTCCATGAGTTAACTGGAGATGATCTAGATCGTAGACTACATTTTTGCGAAACAATGGCGGAATTGATCGAGCAGCAGCCTAATGTTTTAGATCGCATCATTTTTTCAGATGAGGCAACGTTTTGTCTCAACGGCACTGTGAACAGACATAATTGTCGCTACTGGTCAATTGAAAATCCGCATTGGATTGAAGAAGTCCATACACAGCGTCCTCAAAAGGTGAATGTCTGGGCTGGTCTTGTTGGAAACAACATCATAGGACCATTTTTTATAAGAGAAAATTTAACAGGCAACGTCTACTTAAATTTATTGCGAAATGAGGTTGTTCCAGCCCTTGCGGCCTTCTTTCCAAATGCAAACATAGATGATCACCCTAATGCACATTTTTGGTTTCAACAAGATGGAGCTCCCCCCCCCCATTTTGCCCATAATGTCCGCGATTATTTGAATGAAATTTTTCCGGAACGTTGGATCGGACGTAGAGGAGCAATCGAATGGCCAGCACGTTCGCCAGATCTCTCGCCATTAGATTTTTTCTTTTGGGGTCACTTGAAATGTCAAGTGTACAAAAATCGTCCCCATAATCTTGAACAATTGGAAGAGAGAATAGTTCAAGAAGCCAATCGCATCACCCCAGAACAATTGGAAAATTCAATAAGAAATTTTACTGACCGTTTACATTTTTGTCAAATTGTACATGGAGAGCATTTTGAACAATTATTGTAATCGCAACCTGAATAGACAGGTATCTTGATTTTTCTGTATTGGGATACTTTTTTAATTTTTTAACTGTTTTCTTGTGAATAAAAATAATCTTAATACTTCCTGAACGTAGTTTTTTATTTTGCATTCAAAAGTGTTAAAAAAATCTGGGCGTTACGTTTAAAAAAAAAGTTGGACGTATTGCCGATTAAACCGGAAGTGAAAAAACTATAAACTGTATTGCATAAAATGCATTTATATTAACTATACCCCCATACCAAATTTCCGAAATCATAATTTTCAATTGCTAATTTTTCTGAAAAACAATGGAAATGGACGTATTGCGTTTTGGAGTTTTTCAAAAACTTTAAAATATATTAGACATGGTCATACTTATCAAATTAAAGATCATTGAAAATAGAGAGAAATACCGAAAATGTGAGCGTTATAGGTGTGGTAATTGCTATGATCAATATCCTCAATAATAGCTGAAATTTTATTGTACCATTTGTTGAAATTGCACTTACCTCCTTTTGAATACTGGTCCATCCTCCAATTATCACTGTGGTATACGTCGTGGTAAATATTGTCCTGATTACCATCATTATTATAATACACTTGTATCCAGGCGTTCGAAAAACGATGTAAAGGAAACAGTTATATAACATCCATACCGTAAGACATCCTTGCAAGGCTAAAGTGACCAACAGTGGCAAGATGCAAAAGTCATTGAATTTTAACGATAATTTGGTCAAGATCTTACGGAACCGTATTACTTCTAGAATAGATCGGACATCTAGATCTCTTGCGGAAATCAATTCAATTCTTTTATTCAAAATTTCAAATTGATTTTTCAATTCGTTTCCTATACGATGAGTAATAAACTCGCTGAGTAGGCATGAATTAAAACTACATCCAAAAACCACCATATTAGGAATATCGACGAAATTAGGTTGTAAGATTTTGGATGTGATAAAAAATGAAATATTTTTGCCCAAGATATGGCCTAAAATATTCAACATAGCGATATTTAAACAGGTAGTTGATCTCTTCTCATAACCGAGTAAACAATTCAATTGGTGCACTTTCAAAATAAGGCTTTTATGTTCTTGTCTTTTGAGAAAGAAATAGATAAATCGGATAGCTGTTCCTACAAGTATTACGAACAAGAATATTACGTTAAAATTGTGCTCCATTATTGAGTTCTGTTTAAACATATCTGTAGTTCTCAAGTAAAAACAGCAATATATTATGTACATGATTTGCATTGGTAAGATCTTTATTCCTCTCTCAATCATCCATTCATCATCAGAAGCAAATAATACAGTTCCGTATATTTTGCAGAAAAAAATTAAAGGTTTTATATCTTCTAGAAATGTTTTCTCCTTCTTTTTAAGGAATGTTCTATTTAGGAAACGCTTCAGTTGGTCACTTTTCCGGTACATGTTGCTGACGGGAATGCAGCTCGATACGTCGAAACTTCGAATGGTTTTAACAAAATCAATAAGTTCGAGTGTAAATATTTGTTAAAGGAGGGTACATGATGATTTAATGTAAATGCACTTACTGTGTTAATTGCTCCGTAAATTAAGTTAAAGAAATATCGATCTTGATATACATCTCTTAAAGACACAACAGCTCAATTATGTATTACTTCCTAGGGAGTAAAAATAAAAGTTAAAAGAGAAGCCAAGATAGGAAGTGAACATTATTTAAAAAGTTTAATGCCGAGCCAGGAAAACTATCAAAAAGAATACCAAAGGAAATTCGGTAGAAAGGTTTAAGTCTAGAGAAAAAACGTCTGCAAATCAATATATTGATAGCACTGGAGGAAAGCTGGAATTAAAAAAGGACCTAGCTAAAGGATACAGCACAATATTATGCTAAATATAAAGACAAGATGGGCAACAGAGAGAGAGAGAGAGAGAGAGTGGGAGGGAGGGAGACAATACTTTGAAGAACGAGTGTACATTAATCGACAAAACTAAGAAGAGGAGAATGAAGAAGCACCCTAGCGTTGAAGAGTGATTTACGAAACGATAAACTTTGCTTGGAGAATGGAATATATTCAAGATTTTTATTGAAGACTCAAAATCGATATTTTCAATCAAACAAAATAAGCGAAAAACTTATATTACACTCTATGAGGCAGACAAAACCCAGCAGCCCCCATAATACAGATTCGGATCGTGGAAGCCTTTGATCTCATTTAATGGTCAAAGAAAATCTCAGTGCAATCTGAAGAAATAAAGTAAAATCACCCTGCGAACGAGTACAATAAAAATAGATCAACCATTAGAAGCGCACCACGTCATTTCGACCCTATGGGTCTCATCAGCGCAACTTCGGATGCAATCACACGTTGCATTGTAAGTATAATATCTCCGAAAATGGATTAATTCCAACCACATGATTTCCAGTGGGCAAAATCGTAAGTAGTACACCGCCAATAGACTATTGAGCAGATCGAGACATCTAGTGGGAAAGATAATCCATGAATTGTCCGAGCTAGATTGGTATCTGCTATTCTGAGGGCATGGCGTTGGAATCAGTCCATTGTCATTGGTATACAATTAAGGTTGACGTGCGAAGTGTGATGAAATTAGATCTTGCATTCGGAGTTGCGCTGACGAGATCTGGGAGATCGAAACCACGCAGAGTTTATTGCACTCGTTTGCAGGATGATTTCCCACAATACACCATGAGGAAGGTGAGATGAAAAACACAATACTGGTGTACTGGCAAATAAAGTAAACATAGACGAGGAGAAGCAACAGCACATCAGTGTACAAGAAGAAGAAGTGACGTTGATAAATATGAAAATTAATGTCTGAAAAAAAGTAGAGCAATTGATTTGCTAGACGGTGGTCAACGACAAAGTCAGGTAGCAACTTTTTTCACGAGTTAGCGAAAAATAGTGTCATTTCTAGACGTTTTAACCTTTTTCAAGGAACTGGATCTTTTGACGAAAGACCGCCCTGCTGAAGACACCATTTCTCACACCGAGAACCTTTGAGCACATGTCGAATTGAGTAGGAGGCTCGTAGAAGCCACAGGAACATCAATATAAGCTGAAACTATCAGAAAATGTTTAGACGTTTTAGACGACGTTCTAGAGATGTATCATTGACTAGCGAACATAAGCGAAAAAGATTAGAATGGGCAGGAGAGCATGTTAATTGGACAGAAGAGTGGAACTTGATATTGTTCACTGATGAATCCAGATAGGTTGCTGTTGAGAGCAAAGTGATTAGCAGTGCACAAAATCTACACCGCGAGAGTTGCAGTTGATGGTCAAACAAGAGAGACTGCTTTTAAGAAGTCACTGCAAATAAGCACCCACCATACATTAAAAAAATTATTATTAAGAGAATACAACCTAAAATAAAGAGGATTGACAAGGCAAAACGAAAGTTCTGGAAGAATTTTGGACATACAATAAGTAAACAGCACAATATGATGAATATAACGACAAGATTGGCGGCCAAGAGCGTACTTCGAAGAACTAACGTACATTGATATATAGAGCCAAAGAATAAAATTAGGCAAAACAACAGAACAACAAACAGAAAAAAATAATACAGAGTAAAAATAAGAAGAGACGAGTAATGAAAGACAAGTGGTGGTTAGAAAGTTTTCGCCTTTAGCGTGCTTTCCACGTCAGCTTACCGTGATCTTGAGGTATTTCCTACTAACTTTTTGCTCATGAAGAAGCCACTTATATTAGTACCGAAACGTCGAGTTAGTAGATTTTTTGTACCTACTTTTTTGCTTTATATTTTGCGGTCAAAATGTCAATAGAATTTGAAAGAATAACGAGGAATGCAATATATTGAGCATATTCTTGTGCTGTACAAACATGATGGGGTGCTGGCAAATGACGCAGAAACAGATGACGAAACTAAACGAAGAAGTATAGTTGATAACTATTAAAATTAGCAGAACATTTTAAATATTTGGGAGCATTTGAGAAATATATTTAACATTATGAAGCCAACATTTCTAGGAGGAAGACGTTCTGTTGCCTTTTTCCTAAAGATGTTGTCTTCATAATGCCAGGAATCCAGAATTAATGCAACGGAAATAAGGTTTCTGACAAGGATAGGCAATAAAACCAGAAATGACAAAATAAGAAACGAATCATGCAAATAAAACTAATTAACAGGTCGACTAAGAGGTAATGTCAATGAAACAAAAATCCATTCCGGATGACTTTGTTGTGGTATCTCTGGACATTGTCTCCCTTTTTACTAATAAACCTGCGCGACGCCGATGAGTAGTCCATTAAGTCCAATTCTTGTTTGCATTGTTATGGACGAACTACTCCAAACCTGCCTTTCGAAATTGGATTTCGAAGTGCCTTTTCTATATAAATATGTAGACGACATTATTACTGCCGTTCCTGTCACAAGAACTGACGCTATCTTGGATGTTTTTAATTCCTTCCATCATAATCTAAGTTTCACCACTAGAGGGCATGAGGTTGGACTTAATTTATGTTTGCAGGTATTATATGAATAATGGTATGTTGGGGGACGAGTTGTGATGACATTAGGATAATTGCATTCGGAGGATGGCTGATGAGATCGAATAGATCGAAACCACGTGGTCCGCTTATAATGCTTGATCTATTGTTCTGGTACAGCTTCGCATTGTGATTATCATGATCGCCTATTACAGGCGTTTTTTGGTTTGTAGCTATATTTAGGTCGTTTGCGAATAAAATTTTGTTTAAAACTAATTCGGATTTTGAACCAACTATTTAAAATATTTATTAAAAAACAAAAGATAGTTATTACTTACCTCTTTCCGAATTGAAACCCAACTTCTAATTAAGAGGATATTTCCACCTGTAATGGCAATAATCCTAGCGACTTCAACTATTATTTTGTAATGGTAATGAGATATCTTGAAAAACGTGAACAAAAATGCAGAATGAAGGGTCCATATAATTAGCGACAGATGCAACGGGAGAGTGAGTAACGAAGGCAACGCACAAAGTTGATTAAACCTCACACATAACCTCACTAATTTCGCGTGATGATTAACCGCCATTATAACTTGTTCAATATCACCAATTTCTTGCGACTCCTTAATTTTTTCTTGCAAAACTTTAAATTGTTCTTTAATTTCGATAGCTACAGTGCGGTTGACGTAATCGTTGATAGTCCCAGAATTTAAACCGATTAAGAAAGCCAAAAGTTTTGTTGCCGTTGCTTCTATTATCCCCAAAACTATCATTCCTATATTGAGAAAAAGATTTAAGGATAACATCAAACTGATTTGGAACAGCATTCGAAAATCGATAACGTAATAGTTTCGGTTTTTCTGAATCAATAATTGATTCAGTTTTTGCAGATCCAATAAGATTTTCTTGTGATGATTTCTTTGGAGGAAATAGTAAGTTGGTCTCAGCAAGGTTCCTCCAATTAAAATTGTGAAGAAGATGATGTCTACAGCTCGTTCATACTTTGTATTAATTTTATATAAATCTAAGACATCGTAATAATTCCAACTGCATATTATGAACATGATTTGTAGTGGTAATACTGCTACGATTGTTTTTAGAACTGAATCGTTGTCGAACGTAATTAAAACGTTTCCGAAAATTTTGCCTAGCAATAAAGTAGGTTTCAGAGATTCTATGAATGTTTTTTGTTTTTCTTTAAACAGAGTTCCTTTTAAGAATCTTTTCATTATGTTTTTGCCGCTTCTGATCATTGTAGTCTTTTAGAACACTGGAACTATATTACTCAACGATATTAAACGAGTTGTTAATTCGATTAACGTATGTAGCTGACAATACAAATAGGCATACTTGTTATTGTGTTCGGATCGATGGTTTAATTTGCTAATTACTAAGAATTAATATTAGTTTGCTTAGAAATAACAATAGAAATGATAAATTTATGAGATACGACAAAGAAAGAAGTAGAGGAAAACAAAATGGGACGGATATAGAAAGGAAGCTATTTCAGAATACTTAATGACACATCCAAACAAACAATCAGCAGGAAAAAATCATCAAAAACCTTAAGGCGTTAAGATAAGAAAAAAAAAGGAGATCTTGATCAGCAGAGAAAATAGAAAAAGATAGAATTAACAGTAATTGAAGTGGAAAAGCACCAAAATATCACACAGGAGCTATCTACTTGACAATACAAATAGGTACACATATTGTTGTTTTGTTCCGATCGATGGTTTAATATGCTAATGGAAATTAAACCATTGGAAATGATAAATTTATAAGATACGATAAAGAAAGAATGAGGTTTAATAAGAAGTAGAAGAAGACAAAAAGGGACAGAGATGGGAAGGAAGAGGTTCCCAAAATTTTCGATTACATTTTCACTGTTATCTTGAAATTGTTAGTGGTTTGAGGATCATCAGCATAAGCGACGCATTCTGAATGTCCATACCTTTCAAAACTAATTTGTTAGCATTGTCTGTCAGTCTGGAAGAAATAAGGAGCAGTGTGTGTTGTGGTAAGACACAATCCTAGAAGTCTATCGAGCAAAGTCTACTGTTTACTAGCTCTAGGTCTACTGCCCTGCAGCTACTAGATCATATTGCAAAGGGATCAATAGGCTAAACCACACAGTTATTGGACAGTGACAGTTACAGGTCAGGGATCACATTTGCATAATTGTTAACAGTTCTCTCCTACCTTTAACATTTTCAGGGGTTTTATGTGGCTCCACCTATATTTTGAACTCAAAAGATGACTTTATAATATCAATGTTCACAACCGAAACATCGATGTAAAAAAAGAAATCTACAACCACTTTTCGAAACAATAGTTTACTTAAGAAAGTGCTAAGACGTTAGTGTTTAATTGGAAAGAAATTGTGACTAATAATAAACTTATACCTGCTAGGTATTTGATTAAGAAGTAGCCAAGGGGCATGGGTGTCTAATAACTATTACTTGGTGTCCAATAATTATAATCGTTTTATTTTTTAAATTTAAGACGCCTAAAAAAAAGAACTTACGATATTGACCTGATTGAGAAAGCTGTACAAGCAATTAAATCTGGACAGGGGTCTCTCAGAAACATCCGGGTCATCGAAACCTCCACTCAACTGTTTTGTCAGAACAAGAGAAAAATTTTCTGACTAAATGTATACTAGATTTGGCTCAAAATGGTTTTCCTCGGAAAAGGGAGGATATTTTATCTAGCGTTCAAAATTTTTAGCAAAAGTACCCTTTCCAAGAAACCCTTTTAAGGAAAATAGACCTGGAGATGGTTGGCTAAGAGCGTTCTTGAGAAGAGACCCTCAAATCACTGAGAGAACAAGTGAGGCTGTGACTGCAGCCAGTGCATACGAACATAAGACACTGGTTTGAAGATAGTAAGTCCTATAATAATATTAACTTTTCGATTATTTTATTTATTGAAGGCCACAAGTCACATATGACTTATGAACTCAGTGATTTATGTGTAAGACTTAAAATAGAAACAATTGCCCTTTATTCGAATGCAACTAGAATTTTGCAACCGCCTGACGTTTCTGTATTTTCACCACTTAAGTTAGCTTGCAGAAATATCCTTCGTGATTGCCATACTAGGTATCCAGGAGAAATTATCAGCAAAATAACTTTTGCTCCGCTCTTAAAGGCTGCCACAGCTACAGCAATAAAAGCTGAAAATTTGATTAATGGCTTTAGGGCTTGTGGGTTATGCCCATTTGATCCTAATGCTGTTGATTACAGTAAATGTTTAGGAAAGGAATCTAAGATGCAAGCTCGGATGAAAGAGGTTAATATCGAAGCAACTAACGATTTTTGGGATCTTTATCAAATTTGGCAGCATTTTGGAAGAACTCTACAGAAAAAAACATGTAGGTAATGAAGAAATAATTTCGCAAAATGGCGACGACCCTGGAGAAATCAACAATTAACAAAAGGACCAACACAAAGCCCTAAAGTCATTGTTATACAAAATGAATTAATCTTGAACCAGGATCAAGTGGTGTCCAATGTTACCGTAAAACGGGGCTACTTGCACACCTTTTCAGCACATTTTCCAATGTACCGACCTACTCAAGGGCTATGGTATAAAAATTGGGAAATTCTAGCCATAGGTAAAAAAATGCAAACCAGTTGCCCTAAACCCTGATTTGCACAATCTATCCAATAAATGCGGAAATTGCTCTTTCGGAATGCTTCCTGGGTAGCGAGTTTCCTTCCTCCACTGGCCGAGAATCTCCCTCCACTTCTTCTTCATTGGGGCGAATACAGCGACATCTAGGGGCTACATCAAATGTGTGGCATTGGCCGAGAAAGGTGTTATGTAGATATTATTTGCACCACATGCCTCTATCACTTTTCGTGAAAAGTGGCTTGCCAAGTTGTCACCAACGAGCACTACTTTGTCGTCATTCTCTCTGGTGAATTCGACGTGAGGCAGGAAAAACCACAATTCGAACAAGTTCATGTCGAACCATCCGTTTGAACTGCTCGCATATTTTGTTCCTTGGTGGCAAAAGATCTCCACTGGCCTTTTCACAAACCATTAAACTGATGGTAGCACGGGAATGCTCCTGAACTCCCTCCACTATCTTCGTGTTCCTGGGCACAACCACTTTCCTGGAACTAGGTTCTTCATAGCTATACAAATTTGTGCTTTTCACTTCCTTAATTGCTATGTCAATATTGTTGAAGAAGTCCAAAATATCATTATGATCTGGACCTCTTTTATGTTTGAAGCCATTCTGACGCTTAAATTGATCCTTTTTATAAATGAATCCAATAAATCAGGTCCTGGGCAATTATTTTTGAACAATATATAGCATAAAAAAATATTCAATTAAAAATAAAAAAACACAAACGAATGAAGATTTGTGTTGACGTTCTGCAAACTATCGAAACTGTCCCGACCGTTTAGGAAAGGGTAGTAACATGTGACGAGACATGGTTTTTTCAACATGATCCCGAAACTATGCGCTAATCTCTGCATTGGTAGTCTCCTGATTCACCAAGAGCGAAAAATAGCAAGGATCATCTAAATTTAAAGCCATCTTTCTTGTTTTCTTCGATATTTATGGAGTTGTGTACATTAATTCGGTTCTAGAGGGTCAAATTATTTAGAAGTTTTGAAAACTCTCAGTGAACGGATTCGAAGGAGAAGGCCTGATCTATGGAAAGAAATGCATGGATCGCAAGTTGCAAATTTTTGGCCAAACACTCGATCATGCTAATGGAACGTCCACCCTATTCACCACATTTGGCTCCGTGTGACCTTTATGTATTCCCTAAAATCAAAGCCCAGTTGAAAGGAACTCGTCACGAGTCTGTAGATGAGGTCAAGGCAAAAGCGGCACAGTTAATCAACAGCCTGTCTGAAGATGACTGTTTGAGCACTGCTTCGCGCAATGGAAACTTCGAATGGAGCGGTGTATGGCTCGAGAAGGAGACTATTTTGAAGGGGATTAATGTTTCATTGTTAAATTTTATCATTAAAATTTTTAAAGTCCTAGCGCAACTCTACAATTTTTGCCTGTTGTTCATCCTGGTAGGGATAGAAGTAGAAGGTTATAGTTCGTTAGTGGTCAACTTTTTCCCCTTTTATCAATCAAACTATTATCTATGACTCTTTCAACCTTTGCATCAGTAACACTACCATAAAGTGGTTGCAGGGGTTTCCCCGGTAAAACAAGAGACTATATCAGCATCTTCAGGTACAACGAAGGGCGTAAGGGCGAATAAGATCTCCCCCATTTTCCCCATTTTCAGTTTCAGTGAGGGATCTTCAGCAGGAGACTCCTCCTTATAACTTTACTTCGAAAATCGAGGTGAAGATTTTCTTGCTGGTTTGTGGATGCTTCTAAAACGGTAAGGAAGAGCTCTGCGTCCATCTTCCAAACCGAAAGAATTGCCATCCAGGCTGTCGTTATATCACTACAGGCTGTTAGGTTTGATGCCGAGGTAGAATTTTTTATTTCAGATATCTTTCCACTTGCTCAAAAACTAGAATTTTGTTCTGAATTTGATATTAAGTCCTAAGATTCTTTACAAGTCTGATTCTAAATGCCAGGGGAACAGGCTGAAACTACTCAATAGCGTCAGTAAAAAATCTGTATTTTGAGGAAGGTCTGTATTAGAACTGTGTTTCAGGAAATTGGTCAGTCACCTTTACTCAAGCAATTGAAATGTCTTCAACAGTCTCAAAGGTTCTACACGAATGGAGAATGATGACTTTTGAAAGCTGATGTAGATTGTTTTGAGTGAGTTGATACAATAACTTTGAATATGTTGTCCCTGGCGCCGGCAATTAGTGAAACTCTATTGCTGATTATCTTGCCACCCCCTTTAAATCCGTTGTGCTAGTCGATTGGACTCGCTTCTTGTGGCTGTCGAGAAATTTTTACCGAATATTCTATCTGAGCTTGAACATTAAGGCATCTAATAATTCAAAATTTCTTGAGATTTTAAGATTAAGATCAGTTTCGATGCTGTCGCACGAAACTTTCGAGGGGGTGGTCAACTCTTGCTCTGCCTCCATTCCACCATTTTGATTCAGTAATAATTAACACAATTAGAATTTAAGATGAAAAAATTATGTTTATTAAAACTATTTAATTAAATCCTTACAATATATATATGTATGTCTTTATCAAAAAAATTACACTGTTGAATTGCTGGCTAAAACACTATTTTTAGCTGTAGAAGATATTTCAAACTGGATGAGTATCACCACGTACGTAGCAGCAGCTGATATGATCTAAATAAACAAAAATAATCATCATATCATAATTTAAAGTTAGGCATATTCAAACTCCAATGTTTACCTTATGTAACAGAGTCCAATCTAGGGCAAAAGAATCCATAAGCAGTAAACGATAATTTGCTGTTATAAAGTTGTAGAGCAAGCAGTTGTAGTTGTTTAGCATAGCAATCGATTTCGTTTTTACTGCTAATTTATTCCAGGTAGGCATGAATTAAAACTACATCCAAAAACCACCATATTAGGAATATCGACGAAATTAGGTTGTAAGATTTTGGATGTGATAAAAAATGAAATATTTTTGCCCAAGATATGGCCTAAAATATTCAACATAGCGATATTTAAACAGGTAGTTGATCTCTTCTCATAACCGAGTAAACAATTCAATTGGTGCACTTTCAAAATAAGGCTTTTATGTTCTTGTCTTTTGAGAAAGAAATAGATAAATCGGATAGCTGTTCCTACAAGTATTACGAACAAGAATATTACGTTAAAATTGTGCTCCATTATTGAGTTCTGTTTAAACATATCTGTAGTTCTCAAGTAAAAACAGCAATATATTATGTACATGATTTGCATTGGTAAGATCTTTTATTCCTCTCTCAATCATCCATTCATCATCAGAAGCAAATAATACAGTTCCGTATATTTTGCAGAAAAAAATTAAAGGTTTTATATCTTCTAGAAATGTTTTCTCCTTCTTTTTTAAGGAATGTTCTATTTAGGAAACGCTTCAGTTGGTCACTTTTCCGGTACATGTTGCTGACGGGAATGCAGCTCGATACGTCGAAACTTCGAATGGTTTTAACAAAATCAATAAGTTCGAGTGTAAATATTTGTTAAAGGAGGGTACATGATGATTTAATGTAAATGCACTTACTGTGTTAATTGCTCCGTAAATTAAGTTAAAGAAATATCGATCTTGATATACATCTCTTAAAGACACAACAGCTCAATTATGTATTACTTCCTAGGGAGTAAAAATAAAAGTTAAAAGAGAAGCCAAGATAGGAAGTGAACATTATTTAAAAAGTTTAATGCCGAGCCAGGAAAACTATCAAAAAGAATACCAAAGGAAATTCGGTAGAAAGGTTTAAGTCTAGAGAAAAAACGTCTGCAAATCAATATATTGATAGCACTGGAGGAAAGCTGGAATTAAAAAAGGACCTAGCTAAAGGATACAGCACAATATTATGCTAAATATAAAGACAAGATGGGCAACAGAGAGAGAGAGAGAGAGAGTGGGAGGGAGGAGACAATACTTTGAAGAACGAGTGTACATTAATCGACAAAACTAAGAAGAGGAGAATGAAGAAGCACCCTAGCGTTGAAGAGTGATTTACGAAACGATAAACTTTGCTTGGAGAATGGAATATATTCAAGATTTTTATTGAAGACTCAAAATCGATATTTTCAATCAAACAAAATAAGCGAAAAACTTATATTACACTCTATGAGGCAGACAAAACCCAGCAGCCCCCATAATACAGATTCGGATCGTGGAAGCCTTTGATCTCATTTAATGGTCAAAGAAAATCTCAGTGCAATCTGAAGAAATAAAGTAAAATCACCCTGCGAACGAGTACAATAAAAATAGATCAACCATTAGAAGCGCACCACGTCATTTCGACCCTATGGGTCTCATCAGCGCAACTTCGGATGCAATCACACGTTGCATTGTAAGTATAATATCTCCGAAAATGGATTAATTCCAACCACATGATTTCCAGTGGGCAAAATCGTAAGTAGTACACCGCCAATAGACTATTGAGCAGATCGAGACATCTAGTGGGAAAGATAATCCATGAATTGTCCGAGCTAGATTGGTATCTGCTATTCTGAGGGCATGGCGTTGGAATCAGTCCATTGTCATTGGTATACAATTAAGGTTGACGTGCGAAGTGTGATGAAATTAGATCTTGCATTCGGAGTTGCGCTGACGAGATCTGGGAGATCGAAACCACGCAGAGTTTATTGCACTCGTTTGCAGGATGATTTCCCACAATACACCATGAGGAAGGTGAGATGAAAAACACAATACTGGTGTACTGGCAAATAAAGTAAACATAGACGAGGAGAAGCAACAGCACATCAGTGTACAAGAAGAAGAAGTGACGTTGATAAATATGAAAATTAATGTCTGAAAAAAAGTAGAGCAATTGATTTGCTAGACGGTGGTCAACGACAAAGTCAGGTAGCAACTTTTTTTCAAGTTAGCGAAAGTGTCATTTCTAGACGTTTTAACCTTTTTCAAGGAACTGGATCTTTTGACGAAAGACCGCCCTGCTGAAGACACCATTTCTCACACCGAGAACCTTTGAGCACATGTCGAATTGAGTAGGAGGCTCGTAGAAGCCACAGGAACATCAATATAAGCTGAAACTATCAGAAAATGTTTAGACGTTTTAGACGACGTTCTAGAGATGTATCATTGACTAGCGAACATAAGCGAAAAAGATTAGAATGGGCAGGAGAGCATGTTAATTGGACAGAAGAGTGGAACTTGATATTGTTCACTGATGAATCCAGATAGGTTGCTGTTGAGAGCAAAGTGATTAGCAGTGCACAAAATCTACACCGCGAGAGTTGCAGTTGATGGTCAAACAAGAGAGACTGCTTTTAAGAAGTCACTGCAAATAAGCACCCACCATACATTAAAAAAAATTATTATTAAGAGAATACAACCTAAAATAAAGAGGATTGACAAGGCAAAACGAAAGTTCTGGAAGAATTTTGGACATACAATAAGTAAACAGCACAATATGATGAATATAACGACAAGATTGGCGGCCAAGAGCGTACTTCGAAGAACTAACGTACATTGATATATAGAGCCAAAGAATAAAATTAGGCAAAACAACAGAACAACAAACAGAAAAAAATAATACAGAGTAAAAATAAGAAGAGACGAGTAATGAAAGACAAGTGGTGGTTAGAAAGTTTTCGCCTTTAGCGTGCTTTCCACGTCAGCTTACCGTGATCTTGAGGTATTTCCTACTAACTTTTTGCTCATGAAGAAGCCACTTATATTAGTACCGAAACGTCGAGTTAGTAGATTTTTTGTACCTACTTTTTTGCTTTATATTTTGCGGTCAAAATGTCAATAGAATTTGAAAGAATAACGAGGAATGCAATATATTGAGCATATTCTTGTGCTGTACAAACATGATGGGGTGCTGGCAAATGACGCAGAAACAGATGACGAAACTAAACGAAGAAGTATAGTTGATAACTATTAAAATTAGCAGAACATTTTAAATATTTGGGAGCATTTGAGAAATATATTTAACATTATGAAGCCAACATTTCTAGGAGGAAGACGTTCTGTTGCCTTTTTCCTAAAGATGTTGTCTTCATAATGCCAGGAATCCAGAATTAATGCAACGGAAATAAGGTTTCTGACAAGGATAGGCAATAAAACCAGAAATGACAAAATAAGAAACGAATCATGCAAATAAAACTAATTAACAGGTCGACTAAGAGGTAATGTCAATGAAACAAAAATCCATTCCGGATGACTTTGTTGTGGTATCTCTGGACATTGTCTCCTTTTTACTAATAAACCTGCGCGACGCCGATGAGTAGTCCATTAAGTCCAATTCTTGTTTGCATTGTTATGGACGAACTACTCCAAACCTGCCTTTCGAAATTGGATTTCGAAGTGCCTTTTCTATATAAATATGTAGACGACATTATTACTGCCGTTCCTGTCACAAGAACTGACGCTATCTTGGATGTTTTTAATTCCTTCCATCATAATCTAAGTTTCACCACTAGAGGGCATGAGGTTGGACTTAATTTATGTTTGCAGGTATTATATGAATAATGGTATGTTGGGGGACGAGTTGTGATGACATTAGGATAATTGCATTCGGAGGATGGCTGATGAGATCGAATAGATCGAAACCACGTGGTCCGCTTATAATGCTTGATCTATTGTTCTGGTACAGCTTCGCATTGTGATTATCATGATCGCCTATTACAGGCGTTTTTTGGTTTGTAGCTATATTTAGGTCGTTTGCGAATAAAATTTTGTTTAAAACTAATTCGGATTTTGAACCAACTATTTAAAATATTTATTAAAAAACAAAAGATAGTTATTACTTACCTCTTTCCGAATTGAAACCCAACTTCTAATTAAGAGGATATTTCCACCTGTAATGGCAATAATCCTAGCGACTTCAACTATTATTTTGTAATGGTAATGAGATATCTTGAAAAACGTGAACAAAAATGCAGAATGAAGGGTCCATATAATTAGCGACAGATGCAACGGGAGAGTGAGTAACGAAGGCAACGCACAAAGTTGATTAAACCTCACACATAACCTCACTAATTTCGCGTGATGATTAACCGCCATTATAACTTGTTCAATATCACCAATTTCTTGCGACTCCTTAATTTTTTCTTGCAAAACTTTAAATTGTTCTTTAATTTCGATAGCTACAGTGCGGTTGACGTAATCGTTGATAGTCCCAGAATTTAAACCGATTAAGAAAGCCAAAAGTTTTGTTGCCGTTGCTTCTATTATCCCCAAAACTATCATTCCTATATTGAGAAAAAGATTTAAGGATAACATCAAACTGATTTGGAACAGCATTCGAAAATCGATAACGTAATAGTTTCGGTTTTTCTGAATCAATAATTGATTCAGTTTTTGCAGATCCAATAAGATTTTCTTGTGATGATTTCTTTGGAGGAAATAGTAAGTTGGTCTCAGCAAGGTTCCTCCAATTAAAATTGTGAAGAAGATGATGTCTACAGCTCGTTCATACTTTGTATTAATTTTATATAAATCTAAGACATCGTAATAATTCCAACTGCATATTATGAACATGATTTGTAGTGGTAATACTGCTACGATTGTTTTTAGAACTGAATCGTTGTCGAACGTAATTAAAACGTTTCCGAAAATTTTGCCTAGCAATAAAGTAGGTTTCAGAGATTCTATGAATGTTTTTGTTTTTCTTTAAACAGAGTTCCTTTTAAGAATCTTTTCATTATGTTTTTGCCGCTTCTGATCATTGTAGTCTTTTAGAACACTGGAACTATATTACTCAACGATATTAAACGAGTTGTTAATTCGATTAACGTATGTAGCTGACAATACAAATAGGCATACTTGTTATTGTGTTCGGATCGATGGTTTAATTTGCTAATTACTAAGAATTAATATTAGTTTGCTTAGAAATAACAATAGAAATGATAAATTTATGAGATACGACAAAGAAAGAAGTAGAGGAAAACAAAATGGGACGGATATAGAAAGGAAGCTATTTCAGAATACTTAATGACACATCCAAACAAACAATCAGCAGGAAAAAATCATCAAAAACCTTAAGGCGTTAAGATAAGAAAAAAAAGGAGATCTTGATCAGCAGAGAAAATAGAAAAAGATAGAATTAACAGTAATTGAAGTGGAAAAGCACCAAAATATCACACAGGAGCTATCTACTTGACAATACAAATAGGTACACATATTGTTGTTTTGTTCCGATCGATGGTTTAATATGCTAATGGAAATTAAACCATTGGAAATGATAAATTTATAAGATACGATAAAGAAAGAATGAGGTTTAATAAGAAGTAGAAGAAGACAAAAAGGGACAGAGATGGGAAGGAAGAGGTTCCCAAAATTTTCGATTACATTTTCACTGTTATCTTGAAATTGTTAGTGGTTTGAGGATCATCAGCATAAGCGACGCATTCTGAATGTCCATACCTTTCAAAACTAATTTGTTAGCATTGTCTGTCAGTCTGGAAGAAATAAGGAGCAGTGTGTGTTGTGGTAAGACACAATCCTAGAAGTCTATCGAGCAAAGTCTACTGTTTACTAGCTCTAGGTCTACTGCCCTGCAGCTACTAGATCATATTGCAAAGGGATCAATAGGCTAAACCACACAGTTATTGGACAGTGACAGTTACAGGTCAGGGATCACATTTGCATAATTGTTAACAGTTCTCTCCTACCTTTAACATTTTCAGGGGTTTTATGTGGCTCCACCTATATTTTGAACTCAAAAGATGACTTTATAATATCAATGTTCACAACCGAAACATCGATGTAAAAAAAGAAATCTACAACCACTTTTCGAAACAATAGTTTACTTAAGAAAGTGCTAAGACGTTAGTGTTTAATTGGAAAGAAATTGTGACTAATAATAAACTTATACCTGCTAGGTATTTGATTAAGAAGTAGCCAAGGGGCATGGGTGTCTAATAACTATTACTTGGTGTCCAATAATTATAATCGTTTTATTTTTTAAATTTAAGACGCCTAAAAAAAAGAACTTACGATATTGACCTGATTGAGAAAGCTGTACAAGCAATTAAATCTGGACAGGGGTCTCTCAGAAACATCCGGGTCATCGAAACCTCCACTCAACTGTTTTGTCAGAACAAGAGAAAAATTTTCTGACTAAATGTATACTAGATTTGGCTCAAAATGGTTTTCCTCGGAAAAGGGAGGATATTTTATCTAGCGTTCAAAATTTTTAGCAAAAGTACCCTTTCCAAGAAACCCTTTTAAGGAAAATAGACCTGGAGATGGTTGGCTAAGAGCGTTCTTGAGAAGAGACCCTCAAATCACTGAGAGAACAAGTGAGGCTGTGACTGCAGCCAGTGCATACGAACATAAGACACTGGTTTGAAGATAGTAAGTCCTATAATAATATTAACTTTTCGATTATTTTATTTATTGAAGGCCACAAGTCACATATGACTTATGAACTCAGTGATTTATGTGTAAGACTTAAAATAGAAACAATTGCCCTTTATTCGAATGCAACTAGAATTTTGCAACCGCCTGACGTTTCTGTATTTTCACCACTTAAGTTAGCTTGCAGAAATATCCTTCGTGATTGCCATACTAGGTATCCAGGAGAAATTATCAGCAAAATAACTTTTGCTCCGCTCTTAAAGGCTGCCACAGCTACAGCAATAAAAGCTGAAAATTTGATTAATGGCTTTAGGGCTTGTGGGTTATGCCCATTTGATCCTAATGCTGTTGATTACAGTAAATGTTTAGGAAAGGAATCTAAGATGCAAGCTCGGATGAAAGAGGTTAATATCGAAGCAACTAACGATTTTTGGGATCTTTATCAAATTTGGCAGCATTTTGGAAGAACTCTACAGAAAAAAACATGTAGGTAATGAAGAAATAATTTCGCAAAATGGCGACGACCCTGGAGAAATCAACAATTAACAAAAAGGACCAACACAAAGCCCTAAAGTCATTGTTATACAAAATGAATTAATCTTGAACCAGGATCAAGTGGTGTCCAATGTTACCGTAAAACGGGGCTACTTGCACACCTTTTCAGCACATTTTCCAATGTACCGACCTACTCAAGGGCTATGGTATAAAAATTGGGAAATTCTAGCCATAGGTAAAAAAATGCAAACCAGTTGCCCTAAACCCTGATTTGCACAATCTATCCAATAAATGCGGAAATTGCTCTTTCGGAATGCTTCCTGGGTAGCGAGTTTCCTTCCTCCACTGGCCGAGAATCTCCCTCCACTTCTTCTTCATTGGGGCGAATACAGCGACATCTAGGGGCTACATCAAATGTGTGGCATTGGCCGAGAAAGGTGTTATGTAGATATTATTTGCACCACATGCCTCTATCACTTTTCGTGAAAAGTGGCTTGCCAAGTTGTCACCAACGAGCACTACTTTGTCGTCATTCTCTCTGGTGAATTCGACGTGAGGCAGGAAAAACCACAATTCGAACAAGTTCATGTCGAACCATCCGTTTGAACTGCTCGCATATTTTGTTCCTTGGTGGCAAAAGATCTCCACTGGCCTTTTCACAAACCATTAAACTGATGGTAGCACGGGAATGCTCCTGAACTCCCTCCACTATCTTCGTGTTCCTGGGCACAACCACTTTCCTGGAACTAGGTTCTTCATAGCTATACAAATTTGTGCTTTTCACTTCCTTAATTGCTATGTCAATATTGTTGAAGAAGTCCAAAATATCATTATGATCTGGACCTCTTTATGTTTGAAGCCATTCTGACGCTTAAATTGATCCTTTTTATAAATGAATCCAATAAATCAGGTCCTGGGCAATTATTTTTGAACAATATATAGCATATTCAATTAAAAATAAAAAAACACAAACGAATGAAGATTTGTGTTGACGTTCTGCAAACTATCGAAACTGTCCCGACCGTTTAGGAAAGGGTAGTAACATGTGACGAGACATGGTTTTTTCAACATGATCCCGAAACTATGCGCTAATCTCTGCATTGGTAGTCTCCTGATTCACCAAGAGCGAAAAATAGCAAGGATCATCTAAATTTAAAGCCATCTTTCTTGTTTTCTTCGATATTTATGGAGTTGTGTACATTAATTCGGTTCTAGAGGGTCAAATTATTTAGAAGTTTTGAAAACTCTCAGTGAACGGATTCGAAGGAGAAGGCCTGATCTATGGAAAAGAAATGCATGGATCGCAAGTTGCAAATTTTTGGCCAAACACTCGATCATGCTAATGGAACGTCCACCCTATTCACCACATTTGGCTCCGTGTGACCTTTATGTATTCCCTAAAATCAAAGCCCAGTTGAAAGGAACTCGTCACGAGTCTGTAGATGAGGTCAAGGCAAAAGCGGCACAGTTAATCAACAGCCTGTCTGAAGATGACTGTTTGAGCACTGCTTCGCGCAATGGAAACTTCGAATGGAGCGGTGTATGGCTCGAGAAGGAGACTATTTTGAAGGGGATTAATGTTTCATTGTTAAATTTTATCATTAAAAATTTTTAAAGTCCTAGCGCAACTCTACAATTTTTGCCTGTTGTTCATCCTGGTAGGGATAGAAGTAGAAGGTTATAGTTCGTTAGTGGTCAACTTTTTCCCCCTTTTATCAATCAAACTATTATCTATGACTCTTTCAACCTTTGCATCAGTAACACTACCATAAAGTGGTTGCAGGGGTTTCCCCGGTAAAACAAGAGACTATATCAGCATCTTCAGGTACAACGAAGGGCGTAAGGGCGAATAAGATCTCCCCCATTTTCCCCATTTTCAGTTTCAGTGAGGGATCTTCAGCAGGGAGACTCCTATAACTTTACTTCGAAAATCGAGGTGAAGATTTTCTTGCTGGTTTGTGGATGCTTCTAAAACGGTAAGGGAAGAGCTCTACGTCCATCTTCCAAACCGAAAGAATTGCCATCCAGGCTGTCGTTATATCACTACAGGCTGTTAGGTTTGATGCCGAGGTAGAATTTTTTTATTTCAGATATCTTTCCACTTGCTCAAAAACTAGAATTTTGTTCTGAATTTGATATTAAGTCCTAAGATTCTTTACAAGTCTGATTCTAATGCCAGGGGAACAGGGCTGGAAACTACTCAATAGCGTCAGTAAAAAATCTGTATTTTGAGGAAGGTCTGTATTAGAACTGTGTTTCAGGAAATTGGTCAGTCACCTTTACTCAAGCAATTGAAATGTCTTCAACAGTCTCAAAGGTTCTACACGAATGGAGAATGATGACTTTTGAAAGCTGATGTAGATTGTTTTGAGTGAGTTGATACAATAACTTTGAATATGTTGTCCCTGGCGCCGGCAATTAGTGAAACTCTATTGCTGATTATCTTGCCACCCCCTTTAAATCCGTTGTGCTAGTCGATTGGACTCGCTTCTTGTGGCTGTCGAGAAATTTTTACCGAATATTCTATCTGAGCTTGAACATTAAGGCATCTAATAATTCAAAATTTCTTGAGATTTTAAGATTAAGATCAGTTTCGATGCTGTCGCACGAAACTTTCGAGGGGTGGTCAACTCTTGCTCTGCCTCCATTCCACCATTTTGATTCAGTAATAATTAACACAATTAGAATTTAAGATGAAAAAATTATGTTTATTAAAACTATTTAATTAAATCCTTACAATATATATATGTATGTCTTTATCAAAAAAATTACACTGTTGAATTGCTGGCTAAAACACTATTTTTAGCTGTAGAAGATATTTCAAACTGGATGAGTATCACCACGTACGTAGCAGCAGCTGATATGATCTAAATAAACAAAAATAATCATCATATCATAATTTAAAGTTAGGCATATTCAAACTCCAATGTTTACCTTATGTAACAGAGTCCAATCTAGGGCAAAGAATCCATAAGCAGTAAACGATAATTTGCTGTTATAAAGTTGTAGAGCAAGCAGTTGTAGTTGTTTAGCATAGCAATCGATTTCGTTTTTACTCGCTAATTTATTCCAGATATCATGGATGTAAGTTGCAGTTTTCTCAGCCTGTAACAAAAGAGATTAAATTAATTTTAAATCCTGAAAATGACAAAATTTAATATGATCACCTCCTTAGATAAAATCATCCATTTATTTATAATAAAATACACATATAATAAACATGAAATCCCTATAAAAACACTCCAAATCAAAAAAATTATCCGCAGCCATTTCTGGCTAGTACCATCGTGGATATAAATGACAGCCATGTATAAATAAGCAATTTTTACCATGAAAATATTAAGGAGGGTCACAATATTGGGCAATGCAAGGATATCATTACAATTTTGAGTTAGAGTTTTTAAATCGAGATAAACGTGGACCTGTTCAGACTCGTATACGCAATTTTTAATTGTGGGAAAGCATTGTTTGCAAATCTGGGTTAACTCTATTAAATTCATGTTAATTCTTTTAAATTGTTTGGATATTTTATCCAAAATTTTAGTCATTAGTAGATAATCGAAGATACCATCGTGGATAGCCCATGAATGGATTAGGTAATAATACCATGGTGTACTGAAGATGTTGTTGGTTATATAGAAGTTGATTGAAGATAGAAGTAATGGAATTGATACCAGTTTCCATGGGGATCTTTTATTGACCATAATTATCCTTGATATTAATCTTTTAAAATCGTCCTTTTTAATGTAGTAGTATAAAGGTTTCGTCCATGCTAACACTAGTGAGATGTACAGATATAAAATGGTTCCAATCTTAGCTATGACACTTGAGGTTTTGTAATTATAGTTTTCAATGTAAACTATGCTTTTATAGGAGCAAAAACAAAGTAATATTAATATGAGGACTGTATAAATTTTGTGTATAATTTTGTTTAAATTATCCATGGCGAATAGTGTTGCGATTTGTTCTACATAAATATGTATGTAAAGGTGCACCTACTAGATTATCTAATAATTAGATATATTGTTGTAATTTCCCTGAAGAGTTAATTATGCTTCGCAATTGATTGATTACTGTACTAGTATTAGTACTTATTCATTCCAATTTTTATTAATTAAAATAATAGCAAATAATAGACCCTGTTTATGGAAAGAAGATACAGTTGCTTCATGCCAACTGAATAGAAACTGTAACAATACTTATCTCTATTAACCCCTTCAGACCTGATTTATTTTTGTTGCAAAATTCTTGTTAAAGCAGTTGCAAATGCTCTTACGAGGGAGTGTTTTTATCTTCGCGGAATGAGCGGGTTGTAGGGGGGTGATTAGGCGCACTGGGGACGTGGCCTGTGCAGCGACTCATAATTAGTATAAATACGAAGTTTCATTGTTATTAGACAGTTAGACCACCCCCGACGAGGTCAACTTTTTCATAAAGTCCTTCAAGCCTGGGAAGGCGCCCGGTTTTGACGGAATCTTGAACACGGCATTAAAGAAACTACCTCCAACTATTATTGACTCACTCGTTATAATAGTGAACGAAATTCTTCGCACAAGTTAGTTCCCGAACATTGGGAAACGCTCCATTGTCGTGTCGATACCCAAGCCGGGAAAGGACCCCCTCTTCCCACAAAACTACAGACCGATATCCTTAATCTCCTGCGTTGCGAAGATCGTCGAGGCTATAATTCTGAGAAGACTTAAAGAAGAGATCTTCATTCAAGAACTTCTACAGAATGAGCAATTTGGGTTCCGGGAAGCTCACTCCACCGAACACCAGTTGTTCCGAATTACTGCAGCCATCCGCAACGCCCTGGAGAGGAGGGAAAGTCTTGGTGCAGTCTTTCTAGACATTGCCCGCGCATTTGACACGGTGTGGCACAGAGGGTTGATTTTTAAAATGGCCTCCAAGGGAATAAACCCCGGCTTGGTCCGATTGGTTGCCTCGTATCTCGGCGGAAGAACTTTTGCGGCGCGCCACGAGAAAGAACTGTCTACTGTCAGGCCGATGGCTGCAGGAGTCCCACAGGGTTCCCTTCTGGGACCGAGTCTCTTTCTAATTTATACGTGTGAGCTTCCGCAACAACAAGGAACGGAGGTAGCAATCTCTGCCGACGACACCGCCTTTTATACCGCCTCCAGAGACGAAGAACAAATGCTCCGCAGGCTTCAGCACTCTTTAGATGAGATATTGGGCTGGACCACGAAGTGGCGTATTAAGATCAATAGTTCGAAGTGTGTGGCAGTACGATTTACTAGGAGACTTCGCTCCCCTCCCCCCCCCCAGACAGCGTGGTGATCGACGACCTTAGAATCCCGTGAAGCCCGTCCGTCGGTAACGGGGGCGCCGTGGTTCGTCAGAAACGCGCAACTAAGAGAGGACCTGGGAGTGCCGTCTCTAAAACGGCACGTACTACACCTGGCCAACAGGACCATATAGAAGGCATCCAAAGATCGGATAATCCTCTCATAAGCCGGCTCGCTGACCTTGACCCGGACAGACCCCCGCCAAGAGTACAAGTGAGAAGGGCCCTTGCCATTGAAGATCCCCAGCCATAAAGATCAAGAACGTAGAACAAAGAACAGCCATACTTCATTGATTCCCATAGTCAAAGATGACTAGCGAAGTCCCAGGAAATCAAACACCCCGGCCAGAAGGGCCAAGCAAAAGACGAATGAGGGGCTTAGGAATGAGAAAATTCGGCCTCAAAAGAGAAAGAAAGACCACAGATTAGACAGTTAGTCTTTGAGCTACCGTCAACCAAGGAGTGAAAAGTGAAATATGGAAAAAATTGAATATCGTGCCGTCATAAAGTTCCTTACCAGGCAAGGAAAATCAGTCGCGACCATAATGAATGAGATGTCATTGGTTTACGGCGACTCTTGTCCAGGAAAAACCATGATGTACAAGTGGCATAGTTTATTTAAACAAGTAAGGGAATCCCTTGAAGACGACCCGAGTCCGGGCAGGAGCATTGAGGTGACCACGCCAGCACTTATCCAAAAAGTTGAAAAAATTGTACTCGAAGATGCTCGACTAAAGAAGAAACAACTCGCAGAAATGGTTGGAGTATCCGATACAACAATTTTTAAAATCCTACACGATCATCTCGGCATGTCTAAGGTGAGCGCAAGATGGGTGCCTAGAATGCTCACGCCGCCGCAAAAACAACAGCGCGTAGAGTGTTCGCGTGCATTTTTGGACCTCTGTAATGAAGACAAGGATAGTGTATTGAGTCGAATTGTTACTGGAGACGAAACTTGGGTTCATCATTATGAACCTGAGTCCAAACAAGACTCCATGCAGTGGTATAAAAAGGGCACAGCACCGCCCAAGAAATTTAAAGTGTCACAATCAGCTGGGAAACTCACGGCAACGGTATTTTGGGACTCGGAAGGAATATTGTTGATTGATTATAAAGATAAAGGTGTTTCTATAACCGGAGAATATTACGCTTCAATATTAGAGCGACTAAAAGAAGCCATTAAAGAGAAAAGACGGGGAAAATTGACGAAAGGTGTGCTGCTTTTGCACGACAACGCGCCCGTCCATAAGAGCCGCGTTGCGTTAGCTGCCCTGCATAAGGTGGGCTTCGAAATTGTGAATCACCCACCCTACAGCCCAGACCTGGCCCCGAGTGATTATTACCTGTTTCCGAAAATGAAAAAAGAGCTGCGGGGTAAAAAATTTACTGCCGATGATGAAGTCAAGGAGGCAGTTTCGGCGTATTTTGCAGATAAAGAGAAATCATTTTTTTATGAGGGTATAAATAAATTAATTGAAAGATATGAAAAATGTATCCGTCTTGCAGGTGAATATATTGAAAAAGAAAAATTTTTTATTTCCACCCCTTATCCCCCATTTCGCGAATATAAAAAACGCTCCCTCGAGATGTGATACCTCTTACTTCAATATGCAATTTATTTTTAAATTTTGAGGAAAAAAGATGGTCATAATTATGCACAATTCTATTCAATCATATGATCAATAAAATATTAATCAAGCAAAAGTTTGTTTTATAAGTATAGTACTTGACTGATTATACAACGCTTTGATTTATAGGTGTTATTATCTCTAAAAATAAAATGACATAGATACCGATTTTTTTATTATTATCCACAGCTATTATTTCCCTGCGTGAGAACCAACGAAGCAGTTTCTGTCGTTCTTGATGCATAAGTGCAATAAAAATGCGTCTTTTTATTACATTTGTTGAATTTGCATCGCTTGCCTTCTTGATTTCCATCAAGATATGGCAAATGATCTATAGAATCAAGCTGAACATCTGGTAATAGCCTATTTTCCTCGTTCCTTTTCGGTAGCTTGTTTCTATGCTGCTCTGGTTCAGGTGTACCACTAGGGCGCCCTCTTTTAGTACTGACTACTTGCTTGCCAACTTTTCAAAGGCAATCAGCAACATATAAACGAAAGGAGGAGTTCGGGACGCTTATTTTTTGACACTTCAAGGTCGACGTATATACAGGGTGTCCATTTAGTGCGCTCCTGGACGATATCTCATAAATGCGTAATTGTAGAGAGAAATGTTTCATATAAGAAATATTTGATTTAAAACGGCGCATTTCCTAAGATTATTATCGGCTATACGGCGTGTTCGGTTACTGATAAACGATGTGTAACTTTAAAATTTTAAATGCAATCCCCTATATATTATTTTATATTCTGATGGTTCATAAAATTCTGCATAAAAATGGTCTAAAACATTTTCCCCAAAACTTAACAGTTTCCCAGATAAATGATATTTTTTGAAAATTTTACTATTTGCATCATCTGCGTAAATATTTAATATCTCACTCAATGTTCGATATTAAAAAATAATATTTGTCAGCATTTTAGATGATATTCAAACGTATCCATCAGCGCTCTTGATATTTTATTTTTTCTTTTAACAATAATAAATCAACGCGTGCGATTAGCGAAAGTGTAATCAATAATATCTTCATTTTTTTAAAGTTAGTGAATTAAGTTTTGGGGAATATGTTTTAGACCATTTTTATGTAAAATTTTATGAACCATCATGATATAAAATAATATATAGGGGATCGCATTTAAAATTTTCAAGTTAGACATCGTTTATCGGTAACCGAACACCCCGTATAGTAGACAATAATTTTAGGAAATGCGCCGTTGTAAATCAAATATTTCTTATATGAAACATTTCTCTCTACAATTACGCATTTATGAGATATCGTCCAGGGGCGCACTAAATGGCCACCCTGTATATACGTCGACCTTGAAGTGCCAAAAAATAAGCGTCCCGAACTCCTCCAGAAGTCCAGAAGTGATACGAACAAAAGAATTAAAAAATGAGATACAAATGCGAAGTATAAATTGCACATTACACGGGACCCAAAACAGAACCCTGTGGAACGCCTGATTTTAAGAATACGACATCTAAAGTACCTTTATCTATATTATAGTTGCCAATTTTAATAATCCAAACTTGAAAGAAGTTGAACAGCACAAGCATCTAAACCGATGTTAATCCAATATACGAGGTGCGACAATTAAATAATGAGACTCATTATTTTTTCAAGTCCCAACGGTAGTACATTAATACTCGCGACGGAGTGTCGATCTTTGTTTATACGTTACTACCCGAAAAAAAATTCCACACTTGTGGCTTGAACAGTATTTGTTCAGTGTTTGTTGGAAAATGTCAACTTCAAATGTTTGTGTAAACTCGAGAAATCAGCAACGAAATGTTACGAACTGTTACAGACAGTTTATGATGAGTTTAAAGATGGTAGGAAGGACTGTAAAGGTAAAATGATGAACGGCATTTCTAAAACCGACTTGAACATGAGAAAAAGTGAAAGAAATCGTTCAAGAAGACCATCGATTAGGTGTGAGAGGTATTGCTGAGCAAGCAACTCTTAATACGGAAGTGATCAGGCAGATTTTGCATGAAGAGTTTAATATGAAAAAGGTTTGTGCGAACATGGTTCCCAGACTGCTTTCTCCAGACCAAAAACACAAACGAATGAAGATTTGTGTTGACGTTCTGCAAACTATCGAACCTGTCCCGACCTTTTTGGAAAGGGTAGTAACATGTGACGAGACATGGATTTTTCAATATGATCCCAAAACTAAGCGCTAATCTCTGCATTGGTAGTCTCCTGATTCACCAAGAGCGAAAAAAAGCAAGGATGATCTAAATTTAAAGCCATCTTTCTTGTTTTCTTTGATATCTATAGAGTTGTGTACATTAATTGGGGTCTAGAAGGTCAAATTATTTAGAAGTTTTGAAAACTCTCAGTGAAAGGATTCGAAAGAGAAGGCCTGATCTATGGAAAAGAAATGCATGGATCGCAAGTTGCAAATTTTTGGCCAAAAACTCGATCATGCTAATGGAACATCCACCCTATTCACCAGATTTGGCTCCGTGTGACCTTTATGTATTCCTTAAAATCAAAGCCCAGTTGAAAGGAACTCGTCACGAGTCTGTAGATGAGGTCAAGGCAAAAGCGGCACAGTTAACCAACAGCCTGTCTGAAGATGACTGTTTGAGCACTGCTTCGCGCAATGGAAACTTCGAATGGAGCGGTGGAGGGTGAAGGGGATTAATGTTTCATTGTTAAATTTTATCATTAAAAATTTTTAGTGCCCTAGCGCAACTCTACAATTTTTGCCTGTTGTTCATCTTGGTAGGGATAGAAGTAGAAGGTTTTGGTTCGTTAGTGGTCAACTTTTTCCCCCCTTTTACGTTTTCTCTTAGCACTAGTTTCCCAAATCAATCAAACTATTATCTATGACTCTTTCAACCTTTGCATCATTAACACTACCATAAATGAGCTTTAAAACTTCTTCAGGAGAAGCAGGATGTAAACCAGTTCCTCTAAACTTTGATTTAAGATTCTCCGCCACTTTTCGAGATATGAATCTCCACAATCTGCCCAATAAATGCCTAAATTGGGATGTTTCTTGGGTGGCGAGTCATCATTCTCCACTTCTTCTTCATCGGGGCGACTACAGCGACTACGAGGGTCTGCATCAAGTGCGTGGTATTGGACGGGAACAATGGCTTTATGGAATGCGATGTGAGGCAGAACAAGCTGGAAATGTCCAACCATCTGCTTGAGCTACTCGCATATTTTGTTCCTTATGGTTCTTCCTGTGTTCAGTGGTGGTAAATGTTCAGAGCTTTGTATGTCACCATTGAGGTGTCTTAAACTTATGGTAGCTTGGGAATGCTCCTGAACTCCGTCTGTTCTCATCATGTTTCTGGGCACCACCACCTCACTGGAGCCAGGATGGAGGAGGTTAGTTGCAATAGTAGTCAATATTGTTAAGGAGTTTAAAATATCAACCCCCAATTTGCAACAATACCCAATGAGGACCTCTTCTTGACAACTTAAAACGATTCTTCTTTCTAATGTAGTGCGTTCTACCTTTTATTGTCTCATTACCAGCTATTTTGTATAATGTGTAATAAAGCAAATTCATACAGATACACTAAAGCAAATCCTAGCAGACAAATCAGTTCTGAACAGTTTTAAACAAGAAAGCGTAGCACAAATTAATAATTATGGACGCTATTAATGAACATTATTAATACATAATCTGAATTAGCCTAGTCCAGACCCGAGCCAACCTTTCGTGCAACGTGCTGTGCAGAAAATTTTGATATAATCCTTGAAAAATTACTTACCTCAGGTTGGTCGGTCCTGTCCTAGTCTACAAAACATAAGAAACATTTTAATATCACTTATCACTGACCTCTTTTGATACATTAACCCAATTCTTAATTTCCAATATTATAGAAGATAAACTGAAGCAGATCCTAATAAAAGCTACCAGACTCATATCAAATTCGAAAGCTGTTTTTACCAAACAGGATCTCAACAGGACGAACACATTATCGGACATTGCTATCATCATTACGAGCGTTATATTTAAATGCACCAGAATAAATGGAGCCAAAAACGCATTCAGAGCTATAGTGGAACTTTCAAGCATCTGCCGGAGTTGCCCCAGTTCCGAAATCCTATCAATTTTTCTCTGCACATCCGATAATATTACATCATTAATTAGTGGTGTAATTTTCCGGTTTAAACCAGCAAATTGTTGTTGGGTTTCTCTGGTTAATACCACGATTAGATAACTATTAACGCAAAAAATGGCTAAATTTAAATGGTTGGATCCTAAACGGCCCAAAGGGGCTTTCACTTTTCCGATTAACCAATTATTTACGACCATGAAGAAGCCGGTCACTATCATGATTAATATTAGAATGAAGGAAAGCAGTTGGTAGTTGATGGTGTAATATTCCTTCTTTTCCATCTTCATAAGTTTATTAAGTTTTTGCATCTTTAATAGGATCTCTCTATGGTGTTGCCTTCTAATTAATAAGTATGCAGTTAGGAGAATTATTCCGATATGTCGAGACGAAGTATGCAATATTTCTGATACCCATAAAATGCTGGTTTTCTTATAACTTTGTTCAGAATAATAGAAGATGAAATGATAGATGCAAGCTAGGTATAAGATCTGTATTGGTAGACTCAGGCAGATGTTTATGTAGATTGGTTTCTTTTGAACGCTGAAGAAGATGCACCCGAATATATTACCGAATATTAAAGTGTTATTAATGCGTTCCAAAAACGATTTTTGGCCCCTTTTTAGTAAGAATTCTTTTAGATTTTTATAAAATATCGATGACATATTCAAAAGAATTGTGTTTGTAATGGCAAACAGTTTTATTATTGCAAGGTAACCTAGTAATCCAATTCATTACCGCTTGATTTGATTGGGGTCTGATATATCGTAACGTTTCAAAACAATTTCAGCCCAATCCAAATTAATATTCCATACGAGGGTAGTTCGGATATTATTGTCCCCGATATACATATATAGATGGTGCTGATTTTCATAGTCGTCACTAATCCCACTTAATTGTCAATTAATTGCGATAATTCACATGAGTTTTAGTTGGTCTATTTTACTGCGTTATCAAGTTTTAGAACCGAGTTTTATAAAGTCAAATTTCCGAAATGGACAAATTGGAGAACAAGTACTGGGTGAATCTGCACCATCATGTCAGGTGGTGAAGAATTTGACGGGCAAGCGATCATTCTGGAGTTGGACTTTTGCCCCTAAACCCATTAATCTCCAATTGGGCTGTGATGTCATTAATAGTAGGGAAAAATGAGGATTTAAATTTATTAAAATAAAAAATCGGATACAACAAGGGAGACAAAACAAAAACGAAGATGTCGCACTTCTGGTAGCCTGATTTCCTATTCCTAAGTGTGGGGTTTTGGCTGAGCTCTATGTGATGGAATCCTGCCGATCTTGATAAGTGTCGGAGGGAGGAGGGTCTGCCCAGATCCAGATCTGTGAACCGAACTTCGAAACCCTCTCAATATCATCCTCGATCAGGAGATCAGGTTGGAGAAAAACTCCTTCCAGCCAAAACTGTTCGTCGGAGCGTAATTTCGGCAAGGGTTGTCTCTCCCTCAATGAGGTGGTGATCCAAAGACGATTAAAATCGTGAAGGGAACATCCGTGAGAAGAACGATGTTTCGAAATATTCGGCTTAGCTGCGGGCCCAAAATACCATGCCGTGGTCCGACAAGAATCGAAGACCAGCTGCCAAAAAATATTGTTTGCAAAGTAAATTGATCTGGTCCTTGACATGGATCTGAAATCACTGAAAGCACAGGAATGTGTGAGACCGGTGATTGGCGAACAAACGAGGGAATACGTTTCTTGGTTCATATTCTTGTATCACACACTGATGAGAACAAATAAGTTCGAATCACGTGTCTGTCACATTGTGTATGGGGTGTGGTTGTCATCAAATTCATGTCCTTTGATTTAGGTTTTATCTTTTCATCGTTACGTGCATTTGAAGATTGGTTACTGTGGATGAAACCTGAGTGCTCCATTATGATCCTGAATCCTGGAATTGTGGCACAAGGGTTCACCGCCCCCCTCGAAAGTTGGAAGCACGGTCACAGTTTTTTGAGGAAAGTTTGTCTTTTTTTTTCTTAAAAAGGCAGGTACAACATGTCTTTTGTTTTTCTCAGCTCCCCATTCTGATTTCTCTGATATTTTCGTTTAAATCCAATATCTCACAAGTAGTCAATCTAATTTTTTGTGTTATATGGGGGTTGGTTGACCTTCTCGTAAGATGTGGTTTGATTAATGCAATGGCCAATTGTTTAATACATTCTGATCAAAGTAAGGAACCGTGGAGGAGGGTGAGTGTTCACTGTACGAATGTCAAATAGTCTATAAAATATAGTTGGAGGCCAGTTAAGTGAGCGTCGACTACTGGAAATCTTGGCACATTTGAGCTTCTTCTTTACTACAGTTGTGATAGTTTTTTACTAACTGGATCTATTGTTGATAATAATGACACTGTCTTTGGCCTGTTTGAAATTCAAGTTGCCTTCTTTGTAAAACCATACAGTGTACATAGTTCCAATTGTTCTGTTGTTTTCGCTGGCTAAAAACTGTAGGTATTTCTCTTTTATTTCATTTTATTGTCTCGAGGTAATGCATGCTAGACCTCGATTTATGAGTAATTTCTGTAATTCAATTGAGGTGAACTAGTTATCGAGCGTGATATTTCTACTTGTTTTATATATAATGAATACACCCTTCTACTGTTGAGGTAGACGTAGAGAGTAAGCAAAAATTAAGCACTAAATTATTCACAGGAAGGAAAAAATTCAAAAGTTTTTAGATTCTAAAGTTAAGGTTCATCAGAATGCACAAATTTCCACCAGAGCCTCTAATCTTTCGCTGCACTCCCTGTATCTCCTTTTTCTTGTAATATCTTGCTTATCACCCCATCCCTGATTATGTAGTTTCTTGTATTTCTGTCAAGGCTTCTAATTGCGCGTATTAATTTCTGCTTTTCATCAAACTTTCCCATACGCTATTCCTTGGTACTTTGTCAAAGGCCTTCTCAAGGTCGATAATAGGTTTTTCTATTGTATTTCATCTTCTCCATAACCTGCTTAATCGTGAAGATATGGTCTTGTACCCCTTTTCCCTTTCGGAATCCACTCTGAGGTTCTGCTATTGTTTTTTCGATTTGCTGTCTTAGTTTGTATTCTAGAACCTGTTCATACAGCTTCAATGTTGTGCTAAATAATCCCTATAGTTCTCACATCTCGACTTTTTTATAGATTGTCCTATTTCCAAATCTTTTGGTATTTGGTCTTCATTCAATTCTTCTTCTGCTCTCATTAGTTACCTCTCTAATTTATTTTCGTTTATCATTTATTCGTCCCTTTCTGTTCGTTTGTTTTCGTTCAATAATTCTTGGAAAAATTCCTTCCATCTACTTAGTACATCTTTTTGTTTCAGTTTTTGTTAGTATTATTCCTTCTTTGTTCTTTATTGTATTTGTTTTTTTGCGGGTTTCTTTTCTTCATATTTTTAAAAATTGTTTAGAACAGTTTCTGGTTTTCCTTACTATTACTTTGATATAGTGGTCGAATTAATCGCAATACAGATTGTGTTGGTTTTCCTTATATTATCTTTATAAAGGTCTGATATCAGGTGTTGTGAAATGAAAAGAATACAATTTACATGAACTTGTACAAAATAGTTGCATATAAAAAAACAAACTAAGTCCATACTCTAGAGTAAAAAAAAACATTTTTTCAAATAACTTTAAATGCTATTACTACAAATTATTAAATATTTTAAGTTTACTTATTTAGGCATATTAGACTGTTATGACATTTGGAATTACAAAGTTTGCCAGATTTTTTACATTTGCACTTATCAGATTCGCATTTTCCCTTACAAACACATCGCTAATATTCCTGATCTCTAGAGAGAGAGATGTCTTTCTAACGTATTCTCAAAGTGATATTGCTAGATCCGGAATATTCTCAAGCAAAATAAATTTTTCTTCACAAATTGTGAGTTTCAAATATAAACTTAAGTTAAGTCATTATCTGGTTACGACTGCATGTCAATTAGGTCCACCTGCCATCTTGAGTTCATCTATTGAAAGACCATTGGCGTAAGAACAAGTTGTTTTTTGAAGTTCTTTTAATATCCTGTTTCTACCACCATAGCCTCATGGTATACCCAAGAGTACCTCACGAATTATGGTAAAAAGCTCTTCAAAGTACACGTAAAATCTAACATGAAAGCTGTCTTTACCCACGGGAAAAATATATATATATACCGGGTGTCCCAACAAGGGTAACGAGGTACGGTATTAGGGAAACGGATGTACCTAGAAATTTGAAACAAAAAAATTGTTGAGTAAATCGGCTAAGAGAAAATGCTGGAAATTATTTTCGAGTTTCTGAAATGCCCTCCAGGGGGCGTAATTGCCATCCTGAATTTTAAACCCTGTTTTCTGCAAAATTTTCTTATATTAATGATAATCATTATTAAATTATTAAATTTTTTTTTGTTAAATGCTTTTTGCTCTATCTCTGAAAAGAAAGTGGTGGGGGGCGCTAGAATATTTTCGGAAATAAATGTCGATAACTCTAAAAAGGCTTAACGTATCTTAATCAACTTGGAGTCGTGAAAAAGGGAGTTTCCTAGACTATCAATTGAACTGTAAGTGAGGTGATTATGTTTGCATACCTTGCCGCTAGATGGAGTTTTTTGACATAATCGCAAAAAAAATAACTTACTGCAAAAAAATTAAATGTAATCATATCACGTTTTTTACGTCATTACATAGTCAATCAAGAGCCTAACAAGCCAGTGAAAACCGCATCTCAATATCTTTATCCTAACCTATGATATGAATAAAGAAATTTATACTAAAAAAAATTACATCTTGGGAAGCATTTCCACTTTAAGGTTTGTTATTAATGTCTAATTATTATTCCTAATTTACCAAATAAAATGCTAATTTATTATTTGGGATGATAAACGATATTTTAAATCGAAATAAAATTTTGTTACTTATCTTTGTTACTTTTTTTTACAATACCTTCGAAAGCCAACAGCCAAAACAATTATAAAATAATAAGTGTGGGAACTGTAAGGAAACTAACTTAAAGTCCAACGAGCCGCAATGCTTATAAAATAATAATAAATTATAGAATCTATGAAACTAATAACTTGAGAACGATAAAACACAACAAGGTTGATTGAAAGGAAAATAAAAAAGTGTTTATAAATGTCCAAAGTGCCTTCCGTCATATTCTATGCAGGAATTTATCCTGCGTCGTGTATTTAATACGGCTGTGCTGGTTTCAGCTCTTGAAATATTGGCTACAGCATTTCGGATACGATCAATCATGTTTTCTGGGGTAGTAGGGCGAGTCTGATAAACAATA
The DNA here is from genome assembly GCA_023690525.1 of Holotrichia oblita. Lineage (NCBI taxonomy): Eukaryota > Metazoa > Arthropoda > Insecta > Coleoptera > Scarabaeidae > Holotrichia > Holotrichia oblita. The sequence continues at coordinate 16,540,023 of CM043016.1, read as the reverse complement.
TCTTTTATTTTACCCCAAAGGTAAAAGTCAAGGACAGTAAGGTCTGGAGATCTGGCAGGCCATGGAAACAAACTGCCCCTTCCTATCCAACGGTTTGGATAAACTTGGTCTAAAAAATTCCTGACTTGATGAGAAAAGTGTGCAGGGCATCCGTCGTGTTGCAGCCACATATCTCTTCTCGTTTGTAAAGGCACGTTTTCTAATAAAATTGGCAAGTGATCTCTTAAAAAGTACAAATAAGTTTCGCCATTAACATTATTATTTAAAAAAAAATGGTCCTATAATTCGATCGCCTAAGATACCACACCAGACGTGCACACTCCAACGATTTTGATAGTTTACCTCACGCATCCAATGTGGATTTACTGGCGACCAATAATGCATATTATGCAAATTGACTCCTCCATTGCTTGAAAAAGCAGCTTCATCGGTCCATAATATTCGAGATAAAAAATCGGGATCCTCATCTATCATAGAATTCAACCAATTACAGTTGTGGTCTAATCTCCTATCAAAATCAGTTTCTAAAAGAGCCTGATGTAGTTCAATATGATAAGGATGTAGATAGTGATCTCTTAGGATTCGTTGTACCGATGATTTACTAATTCCTAAGTCCAAACTTATTCTTCTTAAACTTAAATGTTAACATAAGCAAGAACATTAATGACGTTTTGTTCGTTCCTAGCGTGTCGATTTTTCTAGGCACTGGATTAGGATGAACCCGTCCTGTTTCGCGCAAACATCTACTTAAGCGTCTAAATACCATTCTACTAAAATGTCTTCTATTGGGATAATTTGCTGCGTACACACGCTCAGCCACACAAGCGTTTTGATAAGACATTTTTAATGCAATAAACACAATCACAGTAAGACAATTAATTTAAATATTAAAATTTAAACCGACTATTTAGAACAGGAAATCAAGAGACTTTGACACTTTGACAAGCATCAAACAACGACATGAAAAATGCGTAGAGTTATGTTAGATATAAACGACATTATTTGTTTTCATGGCAATCTTGATAATTAGAAAAGAATGATTTCTGTCAGAGGATTTTATTACTTACATTACGTCAATAATTAATCAAATTGGTACTCAATAATCGATTATTGACTAAAAACCTAACTTTTAATAAAAAAAAAATATGATAACACTAAATATTTGAAAACGGGTGACAATATCACAACGTAGTACTAATATAAGATATTAAACACTATGGTGTCCTTAAAGGCATTGTAAAAAAAAGTAACAAAGATAAATAACAAAATTTGGATTATCGTTTGGCATCCCAAATAATAAATTAGCATTTTACTTGCTAAATTAGGAATAACTAGACATTAATAACAAACCTTAAAGCGGAAATGCTTCCCAAAATGTTTTTTTTTTTTAAGTATAAATTTCTTTATTCATATCTTAGGTTAGGATAAAGATATTGAGATGCGGTTTTCACTGGCTTGTTAGGCTCTTGATTGACTATGTAATGACGTAAAAAAAGTGATATCATTGCATTTAATTTTTTTGCAGTAAGTTATTTTTTTTGCGATTATGTCAAAAAATCGCCATCTAGCGGCAAGGTCAGCAAACATAATCACCTCACTCACAGTTCAATTGATAGTCTAGGAAACTCCCTTTTTAACGACTCCAAGTTGATTAAGATACGTTAAGCCTTTTTAGAGTTATCGACATTTATTTCCGAAAATATTCTAGCGCCCCCCACCACTTTCTTTTCAGAGGTAGAGCAAAAAGCATTTAACAAAAAATATTTGAATTTGTCTCATCTTTAAAATTGTATTCACTATGACTATCATTGATATAAGAAAATTTTGCATAAAACGGGGTTTAAAATTCGGAATGGCAATTACGCCCCCTGGAGGCCATTTCAGAAACTCGAAAATAATTTCCAGCATTTTTTCTTAGCCGATTTACTCAACAATTTTTTTGTTTCAAATTTCTAGGTAGATCCGTTTCCCTAATACCGTACCTCGTTATCCTTGTTGGGACACCCGGTATATACAGCTTGTGGACAGGCCTTTAAGGCCTAGAGCTGTGTGACTCTTCTCCATTCCTTTCTGTTCTTTGCTACGTCTCTCCAGTTCCGGATATTCTTCTCTTTCAGATCTTCTTCTATTTCGTCCCTCCATCTTTTCCTTGGTCTACCACTTTTCCTCCTTCCTTCCGGTGTCTTTCACACTTCTGTTAGCCTTCATCCTTGCGAGGTGACCCAACCATTGCAGCCTTCTCTCCTTCACAATTTGTCCAATCGGTTTTTCTCCGAACAGTTCATACAATTCTGCATTCATTCTTCTTTCCCATCCTAGCTCCGTATTCGATCCCCCAAAAATTCTTCTTAGTATTTTCCTCTCCTGTATGTCTAACTTCTGCCGATTTTTCTAATTCAGGATCCATGTCTCACAACCATATATTAGTGTTGGTGGTATTTTCGTTGTTCTTGCCACTTCCTTGGATTTCAGTACTTTGTGAAGCCCTCGTAGACAGTTATTGCACTTTGCTATCCGCAGATCTATTTCTTTATCTTCTTCGCATTTATTCGTCATCATTACCCCTAAGTACATGTAGTCCTTCACTTCTTCAAACTCGCATACATTGTTCGAATGTGTTTGCACTTGCAGATTTTGTTCCCTGTTGCTTCCTGTACTGTTCTTCAGTTCCATAAATTTTGTTTTTTCAAAGTTCACTTCCAATCCAAAAACTTTTGCCGTTCTAATCAATCGCTTTGTAATATTTTCCAGTTGTTTCCTGCTTCTTGCGAGAAGTACCAAGTCATCGGCATATACGAGGCATTGATGGCTTTTGTTAAATAGGGTCCCTTCGTGGTTAATTCCACTCTTCCTTATTATTTGTTCTAGCACCAGATTGAACAAGGTAGTCGACAGTGGGTCTCCTCGGCGAAGTCCTTTTTCCGTTGTGAAAGTTTTACTTACTTTTCCTTTATATTTCACTGCACTGCTTGTATTTTGTAGCGTCATTCTTATAAGATTCACTAATTTGGATGGTATTAGGAAGCTATTTAGTGCATTTATTAATTCTGCTCTGTTTATGCTGTCGTATGCTCCCTTGAAATCTATGAAGAGCATTTTTGCAGGAATATTCTGCTCGTAACACCCTGTTAAAATTTGTTTTAGCATAAACACTTGGTCCGTTGTTGATCTACCTTTTCTGAAACCTCCCTGGTAATCTCCTACCTCTCTTTCCGCGTATTCTTCCAGTCTGTGCTTTAATAGTATTGCAAATAATAATGTGACGTCCAGTAGCGATATGGCTCTATAGTTGTTACAGTCCATTTTGTCGCCTTTTTTGTGAATTGGTAAGATTATTGCTTTTCTCCAGTTTCCAGGCATAGATTCGGAAAAATTTCTTATTTCTTTGTTAATATATTTTGCTTCTATTTCTTTTATCTGGTTATCCTTCCTTTTTCTCTTAACATCTTTTTCACTCTTCTCCTTTGGTTTTGATATTGTTGTTTATATTATTCTGATCTGAGTTATTTTGTAATAGTTTTTTCCTCAATTTTTTCTTTATTCCGATTTCAACGTCGCATTCTTTATCCCATCACTGCCCCCTCTTCATTTATACCCCTAAGATTCCACGTGCCTAGATTTATTGTCGGAATTTTATCTCTTGTTTTATTTTCAAATTTTTTCTGCTCGTTATTTTTTCCCAATTTCACTCTTTCCATTTTCTTTCCTTCTAACTCCCTCCAATATACCTTTCATTGCCTTGATCGTTTCCAGTCCATCCGATCCATGTTCGTTTTTCAGTTTTTTTGCCGGGAAAAATAAGTTTTTCAACATTGCCTACTTTCATTACATCGTTTCTCTTTACCATAGTCTTTGATAATCTTCCGGTTTTTTCCACTAATTTTATTTTTACTATTATTCACTTTTTTAACAAATCGTCATATCTCTCTTTCGTCAGAAAACCACTGTTTGCTTTCTTACTATCTATAATATTAACTAATTTGGAATTAAAACGCTCAAGCATACCAGCCAAACTGCGCAAACTGAACTAATTTTCGTAAAGTTAGGAACTTTTATCACATTTACCATTACGAGTTGGGGATTATGCAAAACAAACCGGTTAATTTGATACCAAATTTAGTGGTGATTATGCATAATTACCGGATACATCATGTGGAAGACCAAGATAAAATGTGAAATTTTGTTTTACCACATTCATTATTGGCAGTAACCTTTGTTGATTCTTAATTTCGGGCTCCATTTCTGCAGTGTCATGAGAAGGTGAAGAAGGTGAAATATTTGAAGACGAAGAAGTTTTTTCAAAAATTTTAGTGCCAACAGTCTTTAGAGGTGAAGTTGCCAATGATCAGGTGGATTTAATAAATTCAACTTGCACAGTTTGGTCTGTTGAGGTAGTTCGGTACAAGGTAACTAGAAGCACAATACTGACAGAAAAATTGTTGTGAAACTAGATACGACTCCGTCTCTCAGACGTCAGGATTATGTTGAAAAATAAAAAATGCCACCTTCCCAAATCGTTTCATTCTATATCAGGGACAATAATATCTGAACTACCCTCGTATATTGCTGAGATAATTTCACCGCAGGTGCATTAGTTGATTGTTTTAACCCATATTTACCTCTTTTGATAAATTGTTCCAATTCCTGATTTTGATTATTATATATATTATACTACTTCCAATCCTTACACAAGTCCCCGCATAAAATCTTATGGGAAAGGTCCTTTCCACGATCGTTAAACTAAATTGTAAAAATAAAACATCCGACATCCATATAAGCATAACGAAGTGGAAGCTTAAATTTAATAGTATACTGAGGTTTAAAAAATTATTCACATCCGAAGCTATCTTGGCAATTCCATGATGATGACCAATTAATTGCTTGATCAATTTTATTTGTACTTGAACATTAGTTGATCTCAGTGTTCTCATTTGATGATTTAATGATTGGTATTGCTGCCTCAATTCAAGTAATAGTAAAAAATGGGTGTATTCATTCACATAACTGGTGGTGAGGATAAGACTTATGCTGGCTAAATGTCCGAATCTTATTTTAATGCTGCCAACCAAGATTATGTATCCCATGAGCCCATAAAGTAAAGTTTCCGCTATTATAAAGAGAGCAAAGCTGAAAAATTGATAATTCAAGCTATAATATTGTTTGGTTTCCATGCTTAATAATCGATTATATTCTTGGATCTTTAACACAATGCTTCGTTGATAATTTCTTCTAACAAACAGGTGTAGAGGTTGTAAAATTGCCGTAGCTACGCTACAGCCTAAATATAACAAATCTACCATTCGTAAGACTCCGCTTACGTCGTAGGTTACTTCATTATAATTTAAAAAATATTCTAAATAACAAGCGATGTAAAAGATCTCAAAAGGTAATGCCAGGATTCCATTAAACCAAGCTGGTTTATCTTCGATGTCGAAGAAAATGCATCCAAATATGTTTGCGAAAATTAACGAGGACCTAATCCGTTCTAAAAAAGTTTTGCGATGTTTTTTAAATAAAAAATATTTTAGGTTGTTATAAATTTTAGACGCCATCGCCATATTGAATAATGTTAACCGAATTGTTCGGTAATAAGAACTGATATGGATGAAATGTATTAAAGCACTTAAGAAGTAATATGGATAAATGCGGCAATTAAAGTTGTTGTTGTTAGGAGCTTCACAAACGCATCAATCTATATGTACAGGTAATGCGATTAATGGTGATATTACGATAAATATGTATTAAGAGGCAATTGTTAAGTTAAGTGAAATATTAGTAGATTAAAGAGAAGAACATGTCATAATGAAGAAATCAAATGTCCATTTTTGAATTTGATCGCATGTTCTTCATCGATTTTATGAATTTATGACAGGCAGACATTGTTCTGTCCATCACATAGTTATGATACTCGTTGATTTGTCCTCCACAATTCCAGTGGGAGCTACGAGATTGTCTTCATCATCAAGGACTCAAACTTTGTTTTGTTTTCTTGTTCGACACATCATAATAGTATAATCAAGTCTCGAACGAAATCCGAAAGATGGAGGATTTGGTACACCAGATTTTTACGACCACATTCTGAAATCTCAACAGCTCTCGCAGCTAGTTGATGGATCTGATGCAAAGCTGATCGTTTTTAGTAACCACCAAAGATGAGTCTAGAGAAATGACAACTTAAGCACCCTCGTAATGCCAATACCAAAACCTCAAGGATGTCCATTCTATTTCTACTATTTCATTAAAACAAAACAGATTTTTTTGGGTTAATGTTCTATTTTTGTTCGGTCCTTTTGATACACATCACGTTATCTATGTCTATTATTTCATCAGATATTATGTTTGGTTTATTCGTTAGAGATGATCATGCCATGAAATTTATAGAAACATGGGGTGGCACTAGTTTGGAGATCTTTTCGATAAAAGAAGATAAAGAATCATCAATCAAGATGTTGGTGTGGGCTCTTTTTAGACACAGTCTAATTGGTCGTACCACTACAGACACCATTCTGTTTCATCTTCAACATTTGCTATTGTAGGAACAGACACGTTTTTCCCTCCCCTGGACAATGACAGTAGTTGAGTGCGTGACGGACGACGAAAGACGCGTTTAATAAAGTAGTACATTGTACATGTCGTTTTTTATGTATTTAGTATTTCGTTAGTGAAGTCAAGTAAAACTGTTCGCGAGCGTTTGAATTATAAAATAATAACATTTTCAAAACCTAACTCCACAATTTTTGGGTGCTCGTTAGGGATTTAAAACGATACAAACAGAACAAGAGTGATAAGTGGATGAAGTAAAATAAGAATTACAGTGAAGTTAACGATTCAGTGAACAGTTAATAGTTGGACAGAGAATAATACATATAAGCTGTAATCTCAAACCGTTTCAAACAGTCTTGAACACAGGTACGCAACCGAAAATATACTCTGTTCTATATAAGTTTGCTGTTGCGTTCTCGGACATTATAGTGCATATACGTGTATTCGGTTCACATAAGTTTACCGTTGCGTGTTCGGTCGAACTATAAACTAACCAGTGCGCGTTGCGATTTTTGATTCATACAAACTTGTCGTTGCGTTTAACATCATAAAAACACTGACTTGGAGATAATCAGCAAATTGCTCAAACAATTAAAACGTCGACTGTTAAAGCTATCAAAGCTTTACACAAGTTAATTTTTGAAGACAATTTTAGCGGAGAAGAACATCAGCGAACGAACAGAAAACGTTTAAGAGAATTTACAGGCTTTGATTTTGATGCGACTGGTAATGAATTTAAATTAAAAATGGACTACGTATTAAACAATTTTACTGTAGGAGATTTGGTTTCGATTTCAAATATATTATTAATCGATTATGCCGATACAAAGGAAGAAATGACGAAGAATATGTTGCAAAAATTAGTAAATATAAACGAAGAGGGTGCTAACGTACAGGGAGATGATGAAAATAGGTTACACGAGGAAAATGAAAATAAAGAAGACGAAGAAGAAGACGAAATATCAGATTCTGAAATAGATAAAGACGATTCAGAAAAAGCAAGTAATAGTCGATATAGTAAACCTAAAAGAACGAACATCTCTGTTAAGGCAAAGAAAAGTGATAATAAAGAAAAAATAAATCGTGATGATTCAGATGACGATGACGATAACAGAAAACTATTTTACAGAAATAGAATATATCCGAACATTTAAAATTTGCAATATCCTTTAGAGACGTAGAGGACTCTGTTAATACGTTTTCGGGAGATGTTTCGAGGCATGGTTAGAAAAATTCGAAGAAATTGCTGTTATGCTGCAATGGAAGGACCTGCAAAAATTTATATTTGCTAAGAAATCACTAACTGGTCTGGCAAAACTATTCATTAAAGGAGAAAAAGGAATTAATTCGTGGAAGAAACTGAAGAAGACGCTTGAAGAAAAATACGTGCGAAGAATAAGTAGTGCCAGTCTACATGAAATGTTAATAAACTGAAGAATGAAGAGAAATGAGTCTGTTTTGGAATATTTTCTAAAAATGAAGGAATTGGCAAACCGTGGCAACATAGATGACCAATCCTTAATGGAATATGTTATAGATGGAATTCCGGATAGTGTGTTCAGTAAAAGCGTATTGTATGGCGCTAAGACATTAAAGGATTTTAAAGCGAAATTAAAAGCTTTTGACAAGATTAAAGGCAAAAGGTGAGAATTCGCAAAAGATGGAAATCAGTTCACGAGAAAGTAAGAAAAAACTTACCTGTTACAATTGCGGTGCAAAAGAACATAAATCTGTGGATTGTAGACAGAAAAGCTTGGCAAAGAATTGTTTCAAATGTAACAGATTTGGACATACAGCAGCGAGTTGCACAGCAACTGAACCGAAAGAATCGACTGCGGTGAATAACATTGCAATCCAAGCGGACAAGAGGAAAAATAAAAGTGTTACCATAGGAAATAAACCATTTTTGGCACTGATAGACGACACAGGAAGTGATTTGAATTTAATTACTAAAGATGTCCACGAAGAAATCGATAGTCCAAAGTTATCGGAGACAAACTTGATACTGAGTGGGTTTGGAACAAATCAGAATAAAGTCAAACCAATAGATTTCTTTCATACTTCGGTTGTAATCGACGATGAATCTTTTGAAGTTAGAATTTATGTTGTACCAGAGGACACCATGAAAGTTAAGGTTATCGTTGGTAATGAACTTCTAAACCAAGGAGAAGTAACAATGAATTCAAATGGTATAACAATCTAATGAATATACGCGTAGATGAATTATGCGAAGAAGATTCTTCTAGAAGCGATACAGAAGTTTCAGTTCGCAATATGCTAGCCGCCTATCACCCACATAAAACCAAAACAATTGACTTCGAAATGAAACTGGTTTTAAGAGAGAACGAACAGATATTGCACACCCAAACGACTGCCGATGGTAGAAAGATAATTCGTAGAGAAGCAAATTGACTAATGGCTTCGAGAAGACATTATCGAACCTAGTTATTCTGACTACGCGAGTCCAGTGGTTATTGTGAAGAAGAAAGATGGCTCGTCAAGCTTACGTGTTGACTATAAAAAAGTCAATAAGGCAATCATCAAGGATAGATATCCTTTAGCATTAATAGATGATTTATTGGACAAATTGCAAAATGGATAATTATTATTTACTATAGATTTGAAAAACGGATTCTTTCATGTGTCTGTACACGTCGTTCGTGGTACATAACAGACAATACCAATTCAAGAAAATGCGAGGAAACAGTTGTTAAAAGTACAAGATGAAAACAGAAGAACTTTCAACAAGAAGAGAAAGAAAGATTCAGAATTCCGTGTAGGCGACGTCGTTGCAATTAAGAGGACCCAACTTGGCCCCGGATTGAAATTGAGAGATAAATACCTTGGTCCCTATCAGGTAACCAGAGTGAAGGGTCACAACACCTATGATTTCATCAAGTGTGGAGATCATCAAGGTCCAAAGTCCACTACGACGTGTGCCGAGTATATGAAGCTGTTGGTTCCTTACCAAGATACCTCATCCGAGGCGGATGAACCGCAAGACGGCCGAATTATAGGAACAAACACCTTTCCCCCTCCCCTGGACAATGTAGTACATTGTACATGTTGTTTTTTATGTAAATATCTTTTATGACTCTTCGCGAGTGTTTGAATTATAAAATAATGACATTTTCAAAACCTAACCCCACACTATTTAATCTGGGAGTATCGGGCTCGAATCCTGATAGTTCTTTTACGAGTTTGATCTTCAATGTTTTTCTTTTCAAGCTATTTAGAAAATTGAAAATTCCAAATCCTAACTGACTAACGTGACCATAATAAATGAAAAGTTTGCAAGCTATTTTAGAGAGGTCGTACGACCTATAAGTACTGGCTAATCAAGTTAAATTGAAAATGGATCTAAAAATAAAGTATAGTCATCAAAAACTCCATGAATATAATCATTGTGGATCACAAACATCACAAATTAGAATCAATATCATGATATGATCGAAATTCAGAAGCCTTCATAATAAATTTGGTGCAGCAACGACATTTAGCAATACGGTTGTATTGAAGGAATCATTGCTAGTACCCAACATTGATTGTCCAGAAATTCAATTATTTATTTGGTAATTTGAATACTAAGAAGACTACTCCAAAAAGTGGCAAACTTTTTCGGAAGTGTCTGTCACACGGGCCTGGACACCATACTATTTGAAGCAAAATGATTAAGCAGATTGATAATTGAAGATGGCAAAAAACCAGTCTTCATTTTTTTTTGTGGTGTTGAATCACAACGAAGGACAATCAGAAACAATGTTGTTTTTGTTAATTTGTTGTGAGGTATCCCAAGTTTTGGCCTAAAAAGGTTAGCTAGTTTTAGACTTTAGAAGAGACATGTTGATGCTTGTTCAGTAGCGCTTATTAAAGAAGCAACTTCTCTGAAACCAACTCAGTTATTATAGTTTATTAAAGCTCTTAGACTGGATGGGGAGCTTTGAGAGCAGGCAAGCCCTAGCAGCTTACAGCAATATCACCCTTAATTAAATCTAAATCCAGCTATCGAGTGGATAAGGTCTTGATGGCAGCTGTTTTTGTGGTTCTTCCCCATTATTTTATTGTAAAATGTCCTCACAGTAACTCACTCCAACCATTAGACGCCAATATCTGACGAGTGGGTTCTTGCTGGATCGGATGGTTCATCCATTAACCTCTAGGTTTTCTAAGTTTGTAGACTTGCTCTGTCTATGGTGATTGAATTGCCATCATTGTATATAGGGTGACATTTCTTGTGACTTCCATGCATAATGTTATCACACAATATATTCTACACTGTTGGGCCAAAAACTCATACATGCAGAACTCCCGTTTTAGTATGCATCACATCCAATTCTTCCAGTATTATTACTACTTCCGAATGAAACCCTACATATATTAAATAATAATTATAATGTAAACGAACAACAGGCTCTAGATAGCAACAAATGATCCACAATATACTAAGTTCTTACATTTCAGAGTAAGAGTCAACAATTAGAGTTACAATTTGATGAAGATAGCGTTGAGTATCACCTATTACTTACCTCTTGTTTTATATCAACCCAATTCTTAATTTCCAATATTATATAAGACAGATAGAAACTAATTTTAACAAAAACTACCAGACTCATGTCGAAGTCGAAAGCTCCCTTTGTTGAAAAGGATGTCAGCAAAACGAATACGTTATCAGACATCGCTACTATCATCAGAAACGTCAAATTTACATGTTCCAGAACGAACGGGGCCAAGAAAGCGTTTAATTTCATCGCTGAATTTGTAACCATCACTCGCAGTTGCCCCATTTCTAAAAGACTAGTCATCTTTTTCGGCGTATTTGATCTAAAACCAGTTACCTCGTTATATAACCGAAAAATTTTCTGATTCAAAACGGAAAATTGCTGCTTTATTTCTCCGGTTAACACGATCATGAGATAAATGTGAACGCAAAAAACTGCCAAGACTAAATGGTTGGTGACCAAACGTCCTAAAGAGGCTCGTACTTTTCCGTTTAACCAATTATTTACAACCATGAAGAAGATGGTCACAATCGCGATTAATATTAGGATGAAACGGAGGAATGGGTAGTCGATGCTGTAAGATTCCTTCTTCTCCATATTCATACGTTTATTAAGTTTTTGCATGTTTAATACGATCCCTCTATGATGTTGCCTTCTAATTAGTAAATAAACAGTTAGTATAATGATTCCAAGATGTCGGCAAAAAGTATATAATAATTCTGAGGTCCATAAAATGCTTGTTTTTTTATAACTTTGTTCGGCATAATAGAATATGAAATGAAATACGCACGATAGGTATAAAATCTGTATCGGTAGACTCAAGCAGATGTTCAGGCACACTGGTGTCTTTTTAATACTGAAGAAAACGCATCCGAATAAGTTGCTAAATATTAAAGTGTTATTTATTCGTTCAGTGAAAGTTTTTCGACTTCTTTTTGATAAAAACTTTTTCAATTTCTTGTAAAGTTTCGGTGACATATTTCAAGGCTTTAATGCCGAAATATGTTTGAAGTGGTAGAATGTAGTTACTAAAGTGAAATTGTATTAAAAGGTCAAGCAGTAATCTATATATTACTGTTTATTGGTGATTGGTACAATATATGAAGATTGTAGTTTCCTTGCCAATTACTTTTGTTTTATTACTATCATTTTATCGTTTCTTTAATCATATTTCCTGTAGCGGCAATTTACTGTATTGCTATTTCGGTAATTTCTTCTACCTTTATCAAGATTAATTTTTTTTTATCAGAGGTTGAGGTAGCCGCAGTTTAAAAGCAAAATTCACTAGAAACTCTTATTTGCATTCCAGTTGGAGACTGGAAGAAAAATCGAACAGAACTTGAAAAATGGTGTGCTGTCCAAGGTATTGGAAGTGGAATAAAAGTAAGAAAAACGATGCTGAAAGCTAAGCATAAAGAAGTTGAGGAAGCCTTATTCTTGTGGCATGAACACATAAGAGGAAAAAGCTTACCTGTTACTGGTCCGATATTGCAGGAGAAAGCATTGCAATTTAAGAGAGAAATAGAAGAAGATTCAGAATTTACTGCGAGTGATGGATGGCTAGATCTGTGAAGAAAACGATTCGGTATTCGACAGATTACCATCAGTGGGAAAGCTTTATCTGCTGACAAAGAGGCTCTACCTCTTTAAAAACTATCTTTTCAAGCTTATTGAAAAGGAGGGGATTTTCTGGGGAACAGCTGTATAATTGCGATGAGACAGGGTTAAATTATCAGATGCTCACAACAAAAACGCTTGCATCAAAAGAAGAAGCCGCTGCACCAGGATAGAAGAAAAGTAAGGAACGGACACCATAGGCTTGGGTTGACGCTAATAGGAAAATTAAAAAATTCCAGAGCTTTAAAAAAAACTGCAAAATCAGGAATCACTACCCCTATATTACACACATCAAAAGAAAGCACGGGCGAATTCAGAAATCTTTAAAACTTGGTTCCAAAATGAATTCGTACCGACTGTAGAAAAACATTTGCAAGACAACAATTTTCCGAGATAAGCTGTACTACTTCTTGACAACGTACCTTCACATCCGGCCACTGACGAACTCACAAATGGAGACATCAAAGCTCTCTTTTTACCATCCAATTTGACGGCTGTTTGTCAAGCGATGGACCAGGGCGTCCTTGAAATGCTGAAGAAAAAGTATCGTCAGCGTCTTCTCAATTCATTGATATCAGCGATTGATAATAATGAAGACTACATAACTACATTGAAAAAGATTGAAGATAAGGTGATTGGCCGAATAATGGTAAGAGATTCCAAACATATCACTTGTAAGGTCTTGGAAAATTCTCTTGGATCATGAAGCCGTGTGTGAATCCGAAATGGAAGATGAAAACGATAAACTTGTTTCGTTGCTGAAAAAAGTACCGGGTTGTGACAATGCCAGTGCAGAGGAGATTGGCAAACGAAGAAGTTGTTGAAATAACTGGCAAAGATGTTGTGGAGTGGGTGATACAGGGGGAAGTAATAGAAGAAGAAGAGATGGAGGAGGCCTTCTTAGATGGCAGAGAAAATCTCATCCCACATTCAGAAGGATTCAAGATAATTGAGAAAGCACTGCAGTCATTAGTGAGCAGGAGGAAGCGACGCCACCTGATATCATCTGCTTGCGTAGGTGGAGGGACATTGCCTCGCGGAAGAGAGCTAAACGAGAAAAGCAGTCATCTATCAAGGACTTTTTCAAAGTTAGTTCTTCACAGTCTAAGAAGTTTTGTGTTCAAAAATCTGCTCTTGCTTCAGTTTGGAATAATCATGATTGATTTTCTGGATTAATTATTCGACGTTACTGATCACTCTACGAGAGAAAAAAATTATGGAGAGAGGACTTGCAAAGTTGTCCCAATAATGTTTTATTTTTGCAGGAAAATGCCTCTACATCCAAACAGTTTACGATTTAGGGTTCGAGATAAAAATGCTTCCATTTCAATTTTTTGTCCATTTGGTAGACGTTAGGTCTATACATTATATCATTTCCGCTTCCTCTTCTAGAAGGACATCATGTTATTCTTTGGCGAAACCCAAGAAGTTCTTCCACAAGATTCTGCAGACCTATTCGATTTCAGTTCAAACACGAAACTAGGTGAAATTGCAAAGAAGGAGAACGAATATATGGATCAACAAATAGGCACTAGTGCCTTCAACGATTGAGTTAACTAATCTGAATATTAAAATTAATCATATATTACTATCACTATGATCGATGGAAAAATATGTAATTCAATCACAAAAACAACATCCGCTCAGAAACACTCAGGTGTCCTAAGAACGAGGCTCATTAGTGGCAGTTTGCGTAGCTGTAAACGCCATGGGGCAAAGTATTCCTCCAATGTTAATTTTCCCTCTAAAATATTACAAAGAACATTTTGTTCGCGATGGATGCAAGAGAAGGACAACCAATTTTGGAGATCTAATCACATAACACTTTTGTCATTTCCGCTGCACACATTGCACAGGGATCTGGCCCTTCAACAGGAACATTTTCTCGGATGATGAATTTGAGCCGTCAAGCGTTACCGACAGACCGCTTTCTGAATCTGAGAGTGGAGATAATGATACGATCGAAACAAACGCTGGTAGTCCCGGTCCCTTAGATGTCAACTTATTACCATTTTCATCAGATTTAGAGGAAGCACCATCATCAGTAGAAGTAACAGCAGCACTTAATGACCCCCCAACCTAGTTCATCCAGAGCAGAATTGTTATCAACATCTCCTCTGCCAGATAAAGAAAGAATCACTGTTATGCCTCCACCACCTACAAAGGAGCATTGCACTCCAGAGCTGATTAGCTGCCCAAGACTGATTTTAGCATTAAACCAAAATCTACTCAAAGCCGGAAGACGGGAAAGACTGCAATTCTAACGGACACCCCTGAAAAGAACCTCTTGGAAAAAAGATATAACAAGAAATTAGTGTGCAGCTCCGCGAAGAAAGTTTTCGGAGGTAGAGAGACAAAGAAACGTGTGAAAATAAAAAGTTGCCCCACTGGGCGACGTGTCAAGACTTTGTGGGGTGGAGGGGAGGGGTCCCCTCCATGCAATCCCTTCACCGCTCAGTTCGAGCCAGAGCGCGGTACCCCTTTTTACCTGCTGTCGGCATGGAGCCTTCTCTGATTGAGGAACAGCGCAAGTTTATTGAAAAGCTAGACAAGAATGGGCGTGAGAGTTTTGACTGTTTGAAACAAGTTTACGGAGACAATTCTCTGAAGGAACCAACCGTAAACAAGTGGTTAAAAAGGAGGGTTGATTGCTGTGAGGATTGGTTGGAAGTAGAGGAAAGGGGGTCATCACTGAAGATGAATCTTGGTTTTACGAATTTCGATATGGAGATCAAATTTCAAAGGAAGGAGTGGAAGCAAGCAGGTGAACCGAGAACAAAAATGTTGCCAAAATCAAGGCCCAATTTCTATTAATTAAGAAGTAGTGTTTAGTTTTAGTTTTATTTATAACTATTTAAAGCATTTCCTCTATTGTGTACTACAGAAATGTGTCCTCAGGGGTTGAGGCAATTCCACGCTAGAAAAGTGTCAAATTTATTTTCTCGATTCAGGTTTTGTAGGCTGAGGAAGTAATTAAAGATTTATTTGCGTTTTCTAGAGCTATAGATACCCAACCTGAATCCTGAACAAGTTCATCAAGCTTAAAATTACAAACATTACAATATAACTTACTTCATTAGATATATTGACCCATTTTCTTATATTATACTGCATAAAGATTATACAAAATCCAATCCTGGTAATAGTTAATAGAACCATATCCAAATCTAAAATGATTCCGTTTAAAAAGGAATTAAACGTAACGAATACACCATCTAGCATCCTTATCATTAACGTGGACATCAAGATCGCTTGTACTGAAGTAATGCTTGCGAAAAAGTCGTTAAGATTCACCGAGAATCTAATCAGCATCTGATGAAGTTTGAGTAATTTCGAAAGATGCCCGATCTTCATCCTTGTATTCGATAAAGTTATGTTGTGGGTTAAGTTCAAAATATCCCGATTTAAAATGGAGTATTGTTGCCGATTTTCGTCCAATAATACAGAAATTATATGGACATTAAGAAAGGTTATTGTAAAATTCAAATAATTGGATCCGTATCGTCCTAAACCAGTTTCTATCTTATCGGCAATTGCGTTGAAGGAAATGGTAAACATGCATATCTCTGTAACCAGTACAATCATAATAAAACGTAGAAATTTGTAATTAATGAAGGAATATTCCTTTTTCTCCGCGCTAAGTAATCGATTTAGGTCTTGCATTTTTAAAATGATGTTTCTATGTTGTCTTCTTTTATGCAATAAATAAATTGTATTTAAAATTGTTGTAATATGTCGCAAACTAGTCTGTAGTAATTCAGACGAATATAATAGGTACTTCAGTACTATTATAGCTTTGTTCATTGAAGTTTAAGGCATAATATATAGTAAGACTTATGTATAAAATCTGCACTGGTAAATGAAAAATTATATTTATATAAAACGGTTTGTCTTTAACACTGAAGAAAATGCATCCAAACACTTTTCCTAAGATAAGAGTGGAATTTATCTGTTCTAGAAATGTTTTTTGTTTCGTTTTGAAAAGAATTTCTTTAAAATAGTTATAAATTCCAAACACCATGTTGACAGTTTAAAACAGAGCGATGAAATAAGATTATACACAATACGATATTCCAATAATGAAATGAAGTAATCTATTTTATTGGTGCTATCAGGACGGATTCTAAATTTAAGAGCATTGAAATATGTACAGTTCAATTTTAATTTGGTTAATGTAATTTAGACTTTGAGAGTAATTTGAATGATTGTATACAGGATGATTTAAGAGGATATGTCAATATGTTAAATAATATATGTACAGAGGCAAAATAGCCTGGAAAAGTTACCATTTGTATTTTAAGACAATTCATTTTGACTTTGAATTGATTCTACTTACCTTTCCTGACATATTTTCTCATCGTGAATATTATGATATGATATTCGTTAGTGGCTTTTTGCAACGGAAGTTGAACAAGAAGAAAAAGACACCGAACATGATCAAAAGAGACGAAAAGGCAAACGTGAAAAGAAGAAACCAGGATGGATGACTAGTGGAGATTATGTGTATATGGCTGGATCTCCTATCACCAGTTGCAAGGCTCCAAATTCATATTCAGAAATATTGCAGTCTAGCGATAAAAATCAGTGGCTGAAGGCTATTCATGAAGCAGTCTCTAAATAAGAATAGTACTTGGGTACTAGTTAACCGTCCAAATGGTGTACAAGTTTTGCAGAATCGATGGGTATTACGTCAAAAAATTGCAGACGATGGAAACGTTCGCTTCAAGGGTCAATTTGATATCAAAACAGCCTCGAAGAAGAAGTATACATGGAACAACCAGAAGGTTTTAAAGATGGTATTGGCCGAGTATGTCTACTGAAGAAGAGTTTGTATGGCCTCAAACAAGCACCACGTTGCTGGAACAAACGTTTTGTAGACTTTATGAAGAAAGCTGAATTTCAAAACAGTGATGCAGATCTATGTCTCTTCTACCGCAGAAGCAACAGCAAATGTTTGTATGTTGCAATCTACGTTGATGATGGTTTGGTTGTGGGCAGTGACAAAACAGAAATTGAAGAATTTTTGGAAATGTTGCAGCTGGAATTTCATACAACTAGAGGGTCTCTCGACAATTTCTTGGGTATGAAGATAAAGCAAAATGAAGACGGGTCAATTGCAATGAATCAAGAGGACTATAATTCTAGAAAGATTTGGAATGGCTGAGTCGAATGGAGTCTCTACTCCAATTGGACGCGAAGAGAGTAACCTTGAGGACAAAATCACTGCGAAAATTCCTTATCGCGAAGCAGTAGTACTTAACTACAGCCTCACCTCCAAACATTGAAACATATATTTAGATATTTGAAGAATACAGTAGACTATGGAATTATATACGGGAAGTATGAGGCGATTTGCAGCAGATCCCTTGGCATTACATCTATGACATTCCTGATCTCAATGCTAAAACTAGCTTCTTCACTAATAGTCTGCTTTCCTTGTTTGATTTACACGCACCGCTGGTTAAATCGACCTCTAGCAAGGCTAAACCCCCTTGGCTCACTTATAACATATCAAGAATGATTAAATTGAGGGACAATGCTTTGAGGAGGTATAACCGTACGGGAGCTCCGTCCCACAGAGATTATTACAAGACACTTCGTAATTACGTTACGCTCGCTATACGTCGCGAAAAAAGGCCTTCTTTAAATATCAATTTAGTAATGCTAGTTCTCGTAAAATGTGGAAAGTTTTAAATAATTCAATCTTAAACAAAAATTGTCCGCCACTTCCTCCTGAGATTGCTGACCCTGACATAATTAATAATCACTTTGTGGCATCTTCTTCTTTAAATGTCTATCCCAATACCGACGTTAAGCCATTCTACCTGCACCATCGTCATCCGAACTTCCAACGCGAATTTGAGTTTAATCTGGTTGATGATAATACTGTACTTCGTATTATCGCTAATTTGTCTTCTAATGCTGTTGGATCGGATGGTCTTAATCTTAAGATGATTTCCCTTTGCTGTCCTTATGTTCTACCTTTCATTTGTCACATTATTAACTTTTGCCTGGCACATGGATTATTTCCCGACAGTTGGAAGAGTGCTGTAGTTGTTCCCATACCTAAGCGCACCAAAGCTGCTACTATGAATGATTTGAGACCCATTAGCTTATTACCCGTTCTTTCCAAGGTATTGGAGAAGATCGTCGATAGTCAACTGCGTACCTATCTTTCCAGATACGACCTTCTTCCCTTGAGGCAATCCGGTTTTCGACCTGGCCATAGCTGTGTGACTGCGCTTCATGATGTCATTGATGACATTGTTTCGGCTCGGGATCGTGGTCTTATTTCGATCTTGGTTCTACTAGATTATACTAAAGCGTTTGACACTCTGAACCGTGACATTTTACTATCGGTCCTGCATTATGTGGGGTTGGATAGAACGGCAATCCGATTCTTTGACTCATACTTGTCGCGTAGAAGTCAATCTGTCCGCATTGGTTCCAATTATTCTAATAAAAAATTTTTGACTGCCGGGGTGCCTCAGGGTAGTATCTGTGGACCCTTATTGTATATACTTTATACTTCCTCGATCGAAACCTTCAATAGTGAATCTTGTAAAATACATGCTTACGCTGATGATACGCAGTTACTTTTCACTTTCAACATCAATAGCGTCCACGGCGCTGCTAATAACATTAACGGCACTCTTCGGTCGCTTTGTGAGTTTTCCACCAACCATTATCTCAAAATTAACCCGCTGAAGTCATCTGTTTTGCTGTTCTGCGGCGGAGGACAAATTGATATCGTTAAGCGCGCCATCTCGGTGCGACTTGAGGATGTCGAGCTGCCGTATGTTCAGACTGCCAAAAGTTTGGGTCTTACAATTGATACCGGTTTGCGCTTCAGTAGTCATATCTCTGCAGTTATTCGCAAGGCCTTCTGTACGCTTAAACTTTTATACGCAAACCAAGATCTTCTACCCCAATCAGTAAAATTACTGCTCTGCGACAGTCTTGTACTTTCGCTATTCACATATGGTGATAGCATCTACGGTCCATGTTTAAATTTTGCCGACAGGCAGAGAGTGCAGCGTGTTCAGAACTGTTGCTTGCGCTTTATCTATGGTGTGCGCAGACGTGAGAGAATCTCCCACAAGCTGACTGTAGCCGGATGGTTAAATATGGAGAATAGACGGTTCCTGCACAGTGCTTGTCTGTTTCAGTCTATTTTAAGTACTAAAAGCCCTCCATATTTATATAACAGGATCTCCTACCGCACTGACGTTCATAACATTAATATCCGTTTCAAACATGTTATCACTTTGCCGCGCTTTCACACTTCCTTCTTTTGTCGCTCCTTTTCTTACCGTGTACCTGCTGTTTTAAATAAATTGCCCAACAACGTCAAATTAGCGTCATCCTTGTCTAGTTTTCGGAGGCGGTTGCGAGCGTGGTTGATGGATGCGCACTGCCCCAGTGCTTAACTATTTGATGTCATTTTCTCTGTGTATATGTGTATTATTGTTATATTTCAGTATATGTATACTTAACCTGTCGACTGTTCTGCCGTGAACATGCTGTTATTACTGTTTACCCTTCTTTTTTTTTGTTCTCTCTATTTCTTGGTGTAGATGGTAGATCAGATCAGTGTATTTTTGCTGTTTCTGAATCTGCACCTTTTGACTCAATTATATGTTCCATATTTTGCCTTTTGTTTTCTCTCTTTTATGTATTTTCTGAAATTATGTTATGTGCCTTGCCTTCAATTTGTACTTCTCGCTGTAATATGAGTCAATAAACGTTATTATTATTATTATTATTATTATTATTAAAAGTCTACAGTGACGCTGACTACGCCGGTGACAAAGACACGAGACGTTCAACTACAGGTGTCGTCGCTATTCTCAACCATGGAGCTGTATCATGGACCAGTCAATTGCAAAAGTCAGTAGCAACATCTACCATGGAAGCAGAAATAATATCAGCAAGTGAAGGAGCAAAGGAGCTGATCTGGTTGAAAAGGTTGTTGATTGAATTAACTGGAATTGCCAGTCAAGACAAAGCTCCTACACTCTACATCGACAATGCTAGTACAGTGAAGTTGTCCAAGAATCCAGCGTATCATCGAAAATCAAAGCATATAGAGGTCCGCCACTTCTACGTGAGGGAAAGATTTTTGAATGGAGATCTTGGATTAGAACACATCGATGGAACTAACCAGTTGGCTGATCTACTTACGAAGCCATTGGAGAAAGTCCGATACGAGATGCTGCGTGCTGAAAGTTACATCTGTATGATATTAAATGTTATTTAGAACTAGTTTTCTTTCGGAGGAAGTGTTGATATTTAAAAGAAAAATATATGGACAGTGTAACTTTAAATCAAGTGCGTATTCAAGTAAGTCTTGAATACCTATATAACAGTTTGTGTGCTTTTTAAAATACTCGATAAAGGGATTTTCAACACACCTTCTCTATTGTTAACACCTACCTCTTTGCCAATATTCATCCAATTCCTTAATACGAATTGCAGATACAGAGAACAAATCACAATTCTATTAAAACACATCAATACCAGATTAATCTCGATAGTCTTTTCATTTAAAAACGTTCTAAAGATTACAAACGCAAGATCTAACATGTATATAATGATTATCATTAATGTAACTAGGATTAATAAAAGAGTTGGAGTTACGAAGGAGTTGAAACGCATCGTTGTTCTTGTTATCCTTTCGTAAATGGTAGTCAATTCAGAAATGTATTCGATAGTTTCTTCACCATTCTCAGGAATTATTTTCTTGTATATTTCTTTTAATTTACAATTTAAAACAAACAATTGCCACCGATTCTCTTTCAATAATAAATAAATTATATAATTATCGATGCAGCTCGCCATAAATGTTATAGTCATTGCTAAACAACCTGCTAATCCTCCTTGTATCTTCTTAGCTACAGCATTGTAAGATAGAATCACTGCAAGACCACTTAAACTGATTAATATCACTATAAAACCAATGAAAGGATAATTTATACGATAATATTGTTTCCTTTCAAAATTCAAATGCTTATTGTGTTCCTGCATCTTTAATATCAACATCTTGTGTTTGTTCCTTCTGATTAAGAAATATACAGGTTTGCAAATCGCGGTCATAATGAGTGTACTCATGTATATTGTAGCTGATGTTTGTAAAACTTTCGTGCTGTTATATTTTTCTCTTTTCATGTAATATAAATGATATGAAATGAATACGACATACATAATTTGTACAGGTAAGGCTAATATAACGTTTATATAAGCTGGTCTCTCTTTTAAACTGACGAAAATGCATCCGAATATGTTTCCTAAAATCAATACGTTTTCTATCCGTTTCAAAAATGTTTTCCTGCACTTTTTAAGGAAAATATTTATAAGATCGCACATATCAAACGCCATTTTACAAGTTGTTATGACGATAATGTCACTAACAAAGGAAAATTGAATAATCTAATATCTAATTTTTTTTTCTATAAATAATCGAAATGGAACTAATCTAATTAATGCGGCATTTTTTTATCGTTTAGTGTAGTGGAATTAATTTTGTTATACATAACTAACGAAAAAGTTACGTTCTGAAATAATAGTTTAGGATTGAAATGATTGTAACATCAAAAAATAGAAACAAATGGATTATTTTCTTTCATGTTGTTTCATATTAAATAAAAATTAAGTTGTAGTGTACATAACACCTTTATCCACCAATTCTCAGCTGGAAATGTTAACTGTTTTACCATGAATGAAAGTGTTTTAGTAACTTATTATTGTATATATTTGTTGTGGATACAGGAAAAGCAAAAGGAAAAAATGCAAAACGTTTCAGTTTCCAGTTTTAACTATTTTATTTATTAAAAAATGGAAGAATGAAAGAAAAATTCAAAACATAATTAGAGAGCAAGCCAAAGAAGAAAGAAGCAAAAACAGAAATTGTAAAGTGATAGTGGGCTACCAAAAGATGATAGTAGATGGCAAAAAATGGAATTGGGACAATGAAACGAAAAAATTGAAAATAGAGGATCTAAGGCCAAAAAACTTGAACGGCTAACCGCTGATAGCGGAGAAACGACTGACAGGGAGGATCTGACAAGGCAAAGGAAAAGGAAAAGAGAAACAAACAATATTGATAAAGAAATTTGGAAATATGCAACTTGGAATGTAAGAAGCCTAAGTGGCAAAGAACAAGACCTATGCTATGAATTCAACAGCCTTGGATTGGACATACTAACATTGTCTGAAACAAAGAAAAAGGGACAGCGTGAAATCATACTAGAAGATGGACATATACTAATTCTTAGTGGTGTACCACAATAGAGGAGAGCTGCGGCAGGTGTAGGATGTGTAATTAACAAAAAACTGGCAAATAATATAAGGAAATGGGAAGGACACTCGGAGAGAATCCTAACAGTAGAATTAAGTATAGACAAAGAAATTATATCAATAATAGCCGTCTATGGCCCCAACGAAGATGAGAAGGCAGAAGTCAAAGATAAATTCTGGGAGGAGCTAAATGTGATAACGGAAAACTGCAAGGGTAAAATAATTGTAGCGGGAGACATGAATGGAAGAGTTGGAAGGAAAGACATATATACGGGGGTGATAGGCAAACATGGAGAAGAAGCCAAGAACAACAATGGAATAAGATTAATGGAATATTGCCTCATGAACAACTTAATAATAACAAACACATGGTACGAGCATAGAGATGTGCACAAATATACAAGAAGAGGACCCAATAACGAACTATCAATAATCGACTATATACTAGTGGAAAAAGATAGCAAAAAAGAGGTAAAAGATGTCAGGGCTAGAAGAGGCCCAGAGCTGTATACTGACCACTATATGGTACTAGCTAAAATTAAAAGACAGATAAACAGAGACAACGAATCTGAAAATAAAGAAAAGGCAAAATTTACAAGTATAAGAACTTACAAACTACGAAATGAAGCTGTGGCAAAGAGATATCAAGACATGGTAGAAAATAAAATGGAGGAACTTAAACTGGACAACAATGATGGAATCGAAGAATATTGGAAAAACTTCAGGGAAATATTGTTATATTCGGCAAGGTATACTTGCGGGGAAATGAAAGGACGCAGTGGAGTTAAGCAGACAGCCTGGTCCAGAAATGTGGACAACAAGTTAATAACAGCAATAAAGAGCATGTATACAGAAAATACTAATTACGTAATCAGTAAAAATAGAAAGTCTGACAATTTTGAAATTAAAGGTGGCCTGCGACAGGGAGGAGTACTAAGCCCGGTTCTGTTTAATGTATTTATTGATGAAATATTAAAAGAATGTAAACCACACATGAAAAAAACTAAGTGTGGGATACAGAAATCTAGAACCAATAGAACAAACGGAATGCATATTCGCAGATGATTTGGTCATTATGGCAAACATCGAGAAAGGGCTGCAAGACAACATAAACATATGGAATATCGTATTGAATAAATATGGCATGAAAATAAACATAACAAAGACAAGTGTGATGACAGTAACAAACGGACAAGAAAAAGAACTAAATATAAAAATTAATAATGAGAGAATACAACAAGTTGAACATATTAAGTACTTGGGAGTAAAAATAGAAAGGAATGGGAACCAAGACATGGACATAAACGATAGAATTAGAAAAACAACAAATCTATACCATGCAATGAGACGAACATTCATACGAAAGAGAGAAATAACAAAGAAAACTAAGATGACGGTATATAGGACAATATTTAGGCCAATACTGACATATGGGAGCGAAACGTGGGTTCTTTCAAAGAGAAATAAAAGCAGAATACAGGCGTTAGAGATGAAATTTCTGAGAGGTGTGAAAGGCATAACAAGAAAAGATAGAGTGAGAAATACTGACGTACGTGATGAGCTACAAGTAGAATCCGTAATAGAATATATAGAAAGGAAACAACTAGGATGGTGGGGACACCTGCAGCGTATGAAGGAATGCATGCCAACAAAAAGAATATGGACGTCCAAAATAAAAACAAAACGAAGACCTGGGAGACCAAAACTAACATGGGATAACGAAGTTGCCAAATTGATAGAGAACAGAGGCCAAACAATACTGAACGCAAGAGAGATAGCCAAAGACAGGAAAAAGTGGAAAAACTTTGTACACAAATTACAATAGTAAAAGAATGAAATATCCCTACACCGAGAGGTAGACAGGGACTTTTAGATTATATATATATATTTATTAAAAAATAAATTATAAAATGTCTAAGTAAATAGGTATAGGAAAGTAACTTTAATAGAATCAACATGTTCTTCTTTTCTGCTTGGGATTAAGACTAGTTTCTTCCAAAACACCTTCATAGTACGAGCTGTAATCCTTTTGAACAAACTGTAGTTGCTCTCTCAAATTGGAATTTTTTCAAAGGTTAAACCATCACATTTAGGTAACACGCTTATAGAATAACCGGCCCAGTTTTAACTTCTCCTGCACCTTTCTTACAAATCAACCTGGAGAAACGGGGAATGAGGGTCTAAATTTGTCTTATATCAATAAAATCCGAAATTATCCACTCTAATCCATTTGACACTATCTCGTAGATTAACCTTCTCGTTGAAGTTTGTTTGTAAGTTCTTCGAAATTATAAAAAAAAATGTTCCATATTTAAATATCTCCCGATATTGGTCTGGAGTAAAAATGTTCTGGTGCTTTCTCAGCAGTTTTTCAATATCAGTAAAATACGGATCGGAATCGAGGTAGCTGTGTCCAACTTCGGAAAATTTATGCTGTATAACTCGAAAATACTTTTTTTAGTATTAAATACCGGTAAAGACACAGGATGGAAAAACTCTTATTTTGGCCTCCACATAAATCAGACCAAATTATTAAGTAATCGACATCAGGATACGCTCTTTTGAGTAATTTTCAGAACCGTCTCTATTGGCACTGTCTTCTTCACAATGAGTAATGCAATGAATACCGAAGTTGTAAAACCATCTCAAGTAGAAAGTCTTGGATGTCGATAACTTGGGTAATGGCATGGTTTATTGTAAATCCATTTATTTTTATCACCTTGCTATTTGCCTATCTACTTTTTGGGAATTAAAAGCATATTCCCAGTTTTGTTTGTGTTCAACTGAATTTTTTTTCCTCTACTACCCAACATAATATGTTTAAATATTTTGGGTAAAAACCAGTTTTTATATACATAAAATATATAAACACTGTCCATTGAATCACAATAAAAGTAAGACACAAGGAATATAACCTCAGAATGTCACATGATATTTCAGTGCTAACCTGAACAGTTGCATCAATGCAAAACTCCTCATTTGCAGTTGGTCTCCAATAGTGTGACATTATCAGGTACACAGCTATTCTGTTCCAGTCTAGGTTGCAATAATATCCATAAATTTGAAGTATCGACCATAGTGACGTCTAATCGAGATCTGTATAGCATCACTAGGCTTATCTAAGCTCTTTTCTGGCTGTACGACAATTGTTTTCAACGCCTGGAAGTAAGTGGGTAGCTTTCTAGATGAGAGATTTGCGCATGCTCTAAATAATACAACACGTGCAAATTTAATCCTAATATTGCACCAGCCCCTACAATCAAGCATCAGGTGCATTTTTGCTGACATATGAGTACTGTCCATAATCGTTTAAGAATAGAACACTAAACACTTCAACCCAAAAAACTTTATTCTTAAACTTCCTTTAAGAATAGGATATCTCATTCATCAATGTGATTATCGAATGACGTCCCAAATCTAATGTGGAGCTAGCATATTATCATCGCCATTGTTCAGAATATCTTTTTCGTCCACACCCTCCTCAATGACTGCTTGTCATCTACTGAAACCTCTTTTCTCCAGTGTATCTTAGAAAACAGCTCAAGAGCTCATCAGTACAGTCTCTCTCAGGAAAAATTGTCAATGATTGAGGGACATCCAATGTATTAATGATAATATGCATTCTTTAACAGGATTAGGTATATTGTTAACACTTACATCCTTAATATAAATTGCAGATACACAGAACAAACCGTAATCCTACCAAAACATATTAAAGCCAGATTAATCTCGATAATTTTCTCATTCAAAAATGTTCTAAAGATTACAAACGCACTAGACACCAACTAAACAGTTAGTGGTTTTTAGTTAAACTTGTAGTGTTTAGTCGGTTGAAGTGTTTAGTGTTCTACTTCTGCATCAAGAGATTTGAAAAATACGGTCATCATTTTCTTCTTTACAGATCGGGATCTTCTGACAGTTACGGGAGTGTCGTCATAATCAGAGATCCGAATTGAGAGATTGTCCTTGAGTAAACATTTTTAGCACCTCCTCGTACCAAGTCACAGGTAGTGTCATCTACTCTTGAGTTAGTCTATGCGGTACTCAAAGACAACAATCAATGAAGGAATGTGATTCAAAATACGTTTCAACTAGATTAGGAACAAGACTTTAACAATCATGTCGTGCTTTAGTATGATTTTCAATTTAAACGAAATCTTAATTAAATGAAATCGATTAGTAGCGTAGGTACTGCTTAAATGACTGCTACATCGAAAATTGTTCATTAATTGTTAACTTTTCGAGCTAACTTCCATAAGCTGACTTTAGAGGTTATGAAACACGTTTTGGGCAAAAGATTTGGGGATGGACGCTGACAGTTAAAAAGGCGATTGCATAATGGCTGCATTTACCGGAACTAGAGGTTATCCATCAAAAAGGCAACGATTGAACCAATAGTGTTAGTCAAACCTCTTAAAAATTATGTTTACAGTTTTGTTTTTAATTTAAACAGGGGGAAAATGTCATGTTAGTTTTAAAAATATAGCTATGTGTTATTGTCCTGATAAACAATATAACTTTCACGTATTGTTGACACTTACCTCTTTGGCAATATTGATCCAATTCCTTAACACAAATTGGAGATATATAGAACAGATCACAATTCTACTAAAACACGCCAAAGCCAGATGAATCTCGATAGTCTTTTCATTTAAAAAGGTTCTAATGATTACAAACGTAAGATCTAACATGTTTATGATGATTATCATGAATGCAAGTATGATTAAAAAGAGCGTTGGTGTTAGTAAAGAGTTAAAACGCATCGTTGATCTTGTTATCTTCTGGTAAATGGTAGTCAATTCAGAAATGCATTTAACACTTTCTTTACCATTTGTGGGAATTACTCTTTCGTATATTTCGATAAATTTATTATTTAAAATCGTAAATTGCCATCGTTTCTCTTTCAGTAATAAATAAATTATGTAATTATCGATGCAATTCGTTACGAATGTTATCGTCATTGATACAGCACGTGCTAATCCTCCTTGGATATTCTTAGATATAGCTTTGTAAGATATAGTCGTTGCGGAGGTAGTCAAAATTGTTAACATCGTTAAAAAAACAAGGAAAGAGTAATTTATACGATGGTACTGTTTCTTTTCCAAATTTAGAAGCTTATTGTGTTGCTGCATCTTTAATATCAACATCCTGTGACGATTTCTTCTGATTAAGAAATATAAAGGTTTGTAAATTGCGGTTAGAATAATTATTCCTATATATATGGTATCTGATGCTTGTAAAACTTTAGTACTGTTGTATCTTTCTTCATTTATGTGATATAAATTGTACGAGATGAATAGTGCATACGTAATTTGTATAGGTAAGGTTAATATAACGTTCGTATAAGCAGGTCTCTCTTGTACACTGAAGAAAATGCATCCGAATAAGTTTCCTAAAATCAATACGTTTTCTATCTGTTTCAAAAATGTTTTCTTGCACTTTTTAAGGAAGATATTTTTAAGACGACCGTACATATTAAACGCCATTTTATAAGTTGTTATGACGATAATGCCGCCAACAATAAAAAATTGAATAATATAGTTCCGTTGTGTTCTGTCAATAATCGAATGAAACCAATATAATTAATGTAGTAAGTTATATTATCTAATACTAACTTATTAAACGTAGCTAATAGGTTGCAATTAATCTTCATTATCGAAAGCGATACACCCACGCTGTAATTATGTAATAAATATAGTTATGTAACGAGAAGGTTTTGGCTGAGACATCCGCACAAGATGACTTTATAGACTGGTATGAGAATATGCACTGCTCGTCAGAAATAATGTCTCCCGTTAGAGATTCTAAAGTAATATTTGTTGAAATTATACTGAAATAAACATACACAAAACATCGATTAATAATTGACAGTATTACGAGGGAGCGTTTTTATATTCGCGGAATGAGCGAGTTGTAGGGGGGTAATTAGGCTCACTGGGGGCGTGGCCTGTGCAGCGACTCATAATTAGTATAAATACGAAGTTTCATTGTTATTAGACAGTTAGTCTTTGAGCTATCGTCAACCAACTAACATAATCAGGAGTGAAAAGTGAAATATGGAAAAAATCGAATATCGTGCCGCCATCACTTATCCAAAAAGTTGAAAAAATTGTACTCGAAGATGCTCGACTAAAGAAGAAACAACTCGCAGAAATGGTTGGAGTATCCGATACAACAATTTTTAAAATCCTACACGATCATCTCGTCATGTCTAAGGTCAGCGCAAGATGGGCGCCGAGAATGCTCACGCCGCCCTAAAAACAACAGCGCGTAGAGTGTTCGCGTGCATTTTTGGACCTCTGTAATGAAGACAAGGATGGTGTATTGAGTCGAATTGTTACTGGAGACGAAACTTGGGTTCATCATTATGAACCTGAGTCCAAACAAGACTCCATGCAGTGGCATAAAAAGGGCACAGCACCTCCCAAGAAATTTAAAGTGTCACAATCAGCTGGGAAACTCATGGCAACGGTATTTTGGGACTCGGAAGGAATATTGTTGATTTTCTATAACCGGAGAATATTACGCTTCAATATTAGAGCGACTAAAAGAAGCCATTATAGAGAAAAGACGGGGAAAATTGATGAAAGGTGTGCTGCTTTTGCACGACAACGCGCCCGTCCACAAGAGCCGCGTTGCGGCAGCTGCCCTACATAAGATGGGCTTCGAAATTGTGAATCACCCACCCTACAGTCCAGACCTGGCCCCGAGTGATTATTACCTGTTTCCGAAAATGAAAAAAGAGCTGTGGGGTAAAAAATTTACTGCCGATGATGAAGTCAAGGAGGCAGTTTCGGCGTATTTTGCAGATAAAGAGAAATCATTTTTTTATGAGGGTATAAATAAATTAATTGAAAGATGTGAAAAAGAAAAATAATTTGATTTTCTTATTTCCACCCCTTATCCCCCATTCCGCGAATATAAAAACGCTGCCTCGTATCTGTGCTTGTTCTAACTTGTTCAGTGTCTTCGGGGCATTCGAGAGTCAGCGAGGGACATACATACTGTCGTTGCGTGTTATATATCTCCAAACTTGTATATAAAGGCGTTGATTGTTGGGATTTTAGAAGTTGATCTTTTAGTCACGTATCCTAAAATAAAAACCATATCGGAAGCAAAAAAAGAAGAAATGGCAGTATAGGGTGCCGTCAATATGCCTTGTTTGTCAAAAAAAAAAAATAAAAAAACATCTTCAAATGAAGCGATGAAGCCTTCTAGGCTTCAAGATCATTTGAATAAAATACACCCTGATAAGAAAGACAAAGATGTAACCAAGACTATGATATATTTCGAGCATCGTACAATATCTCATTGTTGATTGTTAAAACAGGTAAACCACATACTATCGAGGAAGATTTAATTTTACTAACGGTATAAGAAGTAATAAACCAGCTGCATATATTATCCGAAAAATTCCTTTGGGCAATAGTTCTGTGCAAAGACGAACTGATGAAGAGTCTGAAAACATTTCAGAATCATTGATGTGCAATTATCTGCAGACTTGTCGATTTTCAATTTACCAACCAATGAGGCATTATTATTGTCATACGTGGGCTTCATCAGATGAGAAAATATGTCAAGAACTATTAATTGTTTGCTACAAATTTCGAATCATATACAAAAGATGAAACCATATTTAATACTCTGGAAAAGTTTTGTGACGAAAAGACGATTCCTTTGAATCAGATTGTATAAGTCGTTACGGATGGCACATCGGTTATGGTAGAGCGGCATAGCGTGCTTAAGAAATAAAGTCTGAGTGAACGCCTCGATACATCAGAACTAACTGGTTGAATGGCAGATTATCTAGTCAGCTTTGCATTACCAATGATGAAGATTTGAACCGATTTCTGTTTCACTCAGGGGTGCGCTGGCTCTTCATAAATACTTATTTAACTCGATTTTACAATCTGTTTGGATCTGCGGTGACATTTCTCAGCCTACTAGTGCCTACTATTAAATACTACACTGTTTCTCGGAACATCTTTATTAATTCTCAAATTATGAAAGATAGGTATAGCACATTTATTACAAAAGTGGAAGGTTATTAAGAGAGCTAACTGAATATGAAAAAGTACTCATACCGTTCCATTTAAAAAAATGAAGATATTGATTACACTTTCGCTAATCGCACGCGTTGATTTATTATTGTTAAAAGAAAAAATAAAATATCAAGAGCGCTGATGGATACGCTTGAATATCATCTGAAATGCTGACAAATATTATTTTTTAATATCGAACATTGAGTGAGATATTAAATATTTACGCAGATGATGCAAATGGTAAAATTTTCAAAAAATATCATTTATATGGGAAACTGTTAAGTTTTGGGGAAAATGTTTTAGACCATTTTTATGTATAATTTCATGAACCATCAGAATATAAAATAATATATAGGGAGTTGCATTTAAAATTTTAAAGTTAGACATCGTTTATCAATAACCGAAGACCCTGTATAGTCGAAAATAATTTTAGGAAATGCACCGTTGTAAATCAAATATTTCTTATATGAAACATTTCTCTCTACAATTACGCATTTATGAGACATCGTCCGCGGGCGCACTAAATGGACATTCTGTATATGAATGATCTCTTGGAACAAACATTTAATGGAAATTTATACGCATACGAAGATGATACATGTATACTATATTCTAGTCATAATACCAAACACATGGAACAAAACATAAATGAAGACCTGAAAATTCTAGAAGAGTTGTCCTTTAATAACTTACTCACATCAATAAAAGAGAAAAGCAAAAAATAATAAAATAAAAAATCAAAAACTAGAAGAAGTGACCCTCAATACCATTAGCCTGGGACTGAAGTTCTGAAGGTGAAGATGAGGGATGAAGATAGATATATACTGTAATGATATTAGCTACTGTACAGGGATCTGTAATTGTAGTTCCGCATTTACTAAATAGATGGCGCTGTTAACTGTACTAATTTTTCTTAATTTTCGATTGTTATAAATAGGGCGAAATTTTCACGATATAATACAGGGTGTAACATTGGGAACGCCGTGGTCTCTGGTAGTCAAATGGTAACAATTTTGAAAAAGTTACATACTGGAATATATGTAGGTGGATTAGATCCTCAATTTAAAAATAATAGGCAATATACAGGATGTTTCAAAACTTAGCAATGTACCAAAGTTATGTTTTTGCTAATGGAACATCCTGTATTTTATGTCATTTTTGAGTTGTACACTGAAATCTAGATCAACTTTATTCAAGGTTTCCTATGTCTAATTTTTGTAGTTTACGAGATATTTCAAGTTTTTTGAAAATGCAATGTTGCACGAAAAGTTTAGTATCTCGAAAATGACTTAATTCAGAGAAATGGAACGAAAAGCGTAAATAGTAGATCCTTTGGCTGATTCAATGCCATATTCAAAGTTGTCGAGTATTCTACAGGTCGTTCATGTACCGAGGGCAAACTTTGTGAACTTCTTTCGTGCATAGCTTTATTATTTTAAATGGAACACCCTATATGTATTTATGTTATCAGATAGTACATTTTATTGTCTAAAAACCAGTATCAGGAATCCCTATGAGTATCTGTACTAGTCTTAGTTATTTGCGTTTTTTTAGATAACTTAGGAAAATTGTTATTATTTAACCTAGGAGGTCGGATCCTCATAGAGAAAGTGTCAATTTGACGTGTACTCTGTTAACATCATGAAGGCATAGTCGTTGCAAGAAAGAACTGATATGATTTTAGTTATTGGTGAGTGAGGAAAATTGCTTCTTTGCGTTTCGGGTGAATTCACAGAAGTATCCAAATCGAAAACATCCAGATAAAAGGAGAATGCATGAAACCGTCACAATTTTCATTATTATGATACCGAAAATCGCCATATTTCTTGTGCCTTGGAGCGGCAGCATCGCTGGAGTTTGAACGTGTTTGGAGGCATTATAGGCGATTATGTAATTGGACCATAGTTCTTCAATGGGCACCTAAACGGAGACGAATTTCTAAGATTCTTGAAATGGGACTTTTGGACCCTTTTGGAAAATATTCCCTTGAATATTAGAAACCGGAGGTGGCTTCAATTAGACGGCGCTCCTGCCCATTCTAAACGGTCCGTCAAAAACTACCTTCACAGGAAATTTCCTAATAGGTGGATCGGAAGAGATGGTCCGTGCAATTGGCCACCAAGGTCTCCGGACTTAACATGTATGCACCTTTTCCTATGGGGATATGTAAAAGGGATCGTTTACAATATCTTGCCCACTGGATATGAAAACGAGAATCAGAGACGCCTTCGGTTCAGTAACACCGGATACGCTGAGGAGTTTAGAACAGCATTTGAATAGAGGGTTATTTTCTGTATTGAAGAAAATGGCAATTATGTTAAACGCTAGCACTTTTTCGTTTATTTTGTTGTTATGTTTTTTCATTTATTTTATACGAAATCTTTTTTTCTTAATCCAACTACAAAAATATTTACTGCTGTTTTGTTTTGTTTATTTTTATTACTTGGAATTTATGTTTTCAAATACCTAAATTGTAACAATATAAAATCAACTTCTTCGAATAATAATTCTATCCATCGATGTAAAGATATACTGGCTGTTCACTTACAAAGAACAAATTTAGTTCACTTAAATTATCTAAAAACAGCAAATAACTTGAAAACTAGTACAGATGGTCATAGGGATTCCTCATACTGGTTTTTAGACAATAAAATGTTCTATCTAATAATGTAAATACATACAGGGTGTTCCATTTAAAATAATAAAGTTATGCACGAAAGAAGTTCACAAAGTTTGGCCTCGGTACTTGAACTACCTGTAGAATATTCGACAACTTTGAATATGGCATTCAATCAGTCAAAGGATCTACTATTTCCGTTTTTCGTTCCATTTCTCTGAATTAAGTCATTTTCGAGATACTAAACTTTTCGTGCAACATTACATTTTCAAAAAACTTGAAATATCTCGTAAACTACAAAAATTAGACATAGGAAACCTTGAATAAAGTTGATCTAGATTTCAGTGCACAACTCAAAAATACCATAAAATACAGGGTGTTCCATTAAGAAAAACATAACTTTGGTACATTGCTAAGTTTTGAAACACCCTGTATATTGCCTATTATTTTTAAATTGTAGATCTAATCCGCTTACATATGTTCCAGTATAGAACTTTCCAAAAATTGTTACCGTTTGACTACCAGAGGCCACGGCGTTCCCACTGTTACACCCTGTATATATATAACATATTAGGGGCTTAGGGGCAAGCTTAGATATTATGTAAATCCTAAGTCCAGCCAGCGACAAACCAAGGGTAGATGTGAAAACACTGGTACATAAGATATTCTTCTATTTAACAATTTTTAATGTAAATTCCAATGTAAAACAAAATTTCAACATCTGTATTGTCCGAATTGTGAAAGTGAACTTTAAGGAACCGGTATCCATGGATTTGCGATTTTATTTAGTGTAGTTAATTTTGCGTGCAATGGTGACAGAGTTACTATGTAAACACAAGAAAATATATGATTGGATTTTTAAATGGACATATATTTAAATGTATTATATTAATCAAGCAAGTAAAATGGTTAATTCCATGGAGATAATATAATATAAAAAAAATACTTGTTGAAATAATTGGAACGATAATCATCAAAATTGAGTTATAGAAGAGATAAATATATTTAAAAATCATTTAACAACGTTTTGGCATCGTCTACAACACCTACATGGAAATTTTAGTTATATCAACATGCATTAAATGCTTTTGAAGGTGATATAAGAAGATATATGTAATCTATATCCTTTTTTGGAAGATTTTTTTGGCAAAATACATTATATTTACAATATTAATATACTTTGGAAAAGCGAGATACAAGAAATTCTCGTGAAAAATCCACAACCAGGACTAGATCCGTATAACCAGGGGGCATTTCATCGAGGGATCCTTTAGGAAGATTTAGTGTGCGCATCTTAGATTATAAGCGATCTACAATAAAAACAAAAGGTATTTATAAGTAGCTATCGTAGGGAAACAGGTTAGTAAATAAGACAATTTTGTAAAAAATAGTAGAATACAGCAAATTTATTTAACATATCAATTTTCTTTCATTTAAAAGAGTTTCAGTATTTCATTAAGAGTAATCGCATGAAAGTAGAGTTGTTATTTGTATTCATAAGTATATATATTTGAATTGAACCCACGTAACACTACAATACATATGTAGATTTATAAATAGCATAGTACCTTTTGTTATGTTTAATAAAAACAGTTTTTTTTCTCTGTACATATTCTGTTAAATATAAATAAATAAAATATATGGTTGACACCTACCTCTTTGACAATCCTTATCCAATTCCTTAATATAAATTGCAGATACACAGAACAAACCACTATTCTACTAAAACACGCCAACGCCAGATTAATCTCGATAGTCTTCTCATTCAAAAAAATTCTAAAGATTACAAACGCAAGATCTAACATGTATATGATGGTCGTCATAAATATAACTATAACTATAAAGAGAGGTGGAATTAATAAGGAGTTAAAACGCATTGTTGATCTTGTTATCCACTGGTAAATCGCAGTCAATTCAGAAATGTATTGAACAGTTTCTTCTCCATCCTCAGGAATTATTTTCTCGTTTATTTCGATAAATTTATTATTTAAAACTAAAAGTTGCCATCGTTTCTCTTTCAATAATAAATAAATTATGTAATTATCGATACAAGTCGCTGTAAATATTATTGTGATTGATGCACAACCTACTGATCCTCCTTTTATCATTGTGGATATAGCAGCGTAAGATAAAATCATTGCAGCACTGCTTGAGGTTATTAATATCGTTAGAGAGACGAGGAAAGAGTAATTTATACGAAGATATTCCTTTTTTTCGAAATTTCTTCTGATTAACAGATATAAAGGTTTGAAAATTGCGCTCGTAACGACTGATGTAATATACAGTGTGGTCATAAAGTTTGGAACCAAGCTTATAACCGCATTATTTTACATTTTTAGGAAAAACGCTCGGACAGGTAAATTTTCTTTTTTAAAACGCCATCTTTTGACGTACAATTTTTTCTATGACGTCATCGGTTTTTAGAGTGATGACGTCATCAACCCTTTTTTTAAATGGCAACCATATTATTTTTTTATTGTTTTTGGTAGATCTTTATATCTTCCAAATAGTGATATAAAACAATTGGTATGTTGCATCACAAAACAGATCAAAACAACAGAAAAAACAACCAACAAACAAAGCGGATCGTAAAAAGCACGTGTACCATGTTACTATGCAAAAAATTTACAAAAACAAAAACACGCACTTTTTTGCAATATATTTCTTTATGACATTCTTTCTTCTTTTTATACAAATTATGTAGAACACTAATATTTTGAAATTGTTTTTCTTGCGACAACATTGTTGAATTATTGACTTCTATTTTTGACGTTAAATTTGTTAGACATTGCGTAAAAATTGTTCATTTTCGCTATAGCACATTTCTCTGAGCGAAAAAGAAACGAAATTTTAATTATGGTTGGGTATGGGGACAGACAAAGAACGCATGCAGAAGCATGCGAATTGTTTAACCATGAACATCCTGATAGACCTCCAATTGCCAGGTCTACGGTGATGAAACTAGTTGAAAAGTTTACCGAAACTGAATCCGTAAAAGATCGACCACGGCAAGGTAGACCTCAAATAGGAGAAGATGTGAAATTAAATGTGCTTCTAGAAGCAGAAGAAAGGCATCATGTTTCCACCAGACAACTTGCGTTAGCCAATCAGGTGGCTCACTCATATGTCGTCAACTTATTTAAAAAAGAACACTATCATCCTTACAAAGTTCAACTTGTACAGGAATTACATGAGGATGACGGAGATCGTCGACTGCAGTTCTGTGAAGACGTAATGTTACGTTGTGACCAATGGTAAACATCGTCTTCTCTGATGAAGCTACGCCTAAATGGATCTGTTCACCGCCATAATTGCAGATATTGGTCGCAGACCAATCCGCATTGGACTCAAGCGCGTCATACTCAGCCCAGAGGAAAAGTTAACGTATGGGTTGGAATGATTGGACGACGCATCTTAGGACCATATTTTTTTGACGGAAATTTGACTGCTGTGCAATATTTAGAATTTTTAAGATTTAAACTGGTTCCAGCGCTCGCTGTTATTTTCCCAAATCACGAGGATGGTGATGTACCCCATCCAAATATTTGGTTTCAACAAGATGGGGCACCTCCCCATTATGGTGTAGAGGTTCGCCACTATCTTGACGAAATATTTCCTAATAAATGGATTGGACGGAGAGGCGGCATAGAATGGCCACCTCGTTCTCCTGACCTGACTTCGTTAGACTTTTTTTTGTGGGGTTATTTGAAATCGAAAGTGTATTTTAACAAACCGAACAATTTAGAAGATTTAAAACAACAAATTCGCGTAGAAATTACACAAATATCCCCAGACATAATTGAGGCGAGTATACGAAGTGTTTGCACTCGGCTGCGACAGTGTCAGTTGGTTGGTGGGGTCCATTTTGAAAATTTTCGTTAACTGTTGCAATAAATTTAAGTTCAGATGTATTTTTTTTAATTTAATTTTAATTTTGTACAAAAATAAAATTTTCTTATTTTTTTTCTAAATTTATATTATTTAAAAAAAATTGTGATGCAACATACCAATTGTTTTATATCACTATTTGGAGGATATAAAGATCAACCAAAAACAATAAAAAAATAATATGGTTGCCATTTAAAAAAAGGGTTGATGACGTCATCACTCTAAAAACC
Source organism: Holotrichia oblita (assembly GCA_023690525.1). Lineage (NCBI taxonomy): Eukaryota > Metazoa > Arthropoda > Insecta > Coleoptera > Scarabaeidae > Holotrichia > Holotrichia oblita. The sequence continues at coordinate 16,502,291 of CM043016.1, read as the reverse complement.
AATGACGTCATAGAAAAAAATTGTATGTCAAAAGATGGCGTTTTAAAAAAGAAAATTTACGTGTCCGAGCGTTTTTCCTAAAAATGTAAAATAATGCAGTTATAAGCTTGGTTTCAAACTTTATGACCACACTGTATATGATAAGAGGTGAATATAGCATACATAATTTGTACGGGTAATCAATCAATATTCAGTACCAGAAGGTATTAGATGTGTTCGTCAAGAAAATGGTGCACTTACCTCATCGATGACAGCGCTCCAATTCCTCAACATAATTTGCAGATATAACACACTCAAAACAATCCTGGTTAAACACACTGAACCCATTTCAATATCGAAAACCCCAACTTCTGCGAAATTCCTAAACGCAATGAACACCAGATCTAACATCCATATCATTAAAACTACGATGAGTAGGACTTGTACCATTATTACAGGGATTAAAAAGTTCTGTAAACGTTTCGTTGAAGCGTTCACATCTAGATGCAATGTAATACAATCAGCTACATATTTAAAATGCCCTTGTTTATCTCCTGCAGTTATTTCTTGATTTAATCCAATAATTTTCTGATTTAAAACGAAATATTGTCGACATTTCTCTTTCAGTAATAAAAATATAATATAATCATTCACGCAAACTATTGTAAAACTCATCAGCATTAATCCATGTGCTACTATATATTTTGGACTCCCACTAATATAAGCATTGCGATTTATTAGCAATAAAACACCATCTACAACCGTGATAAACGTTAGAAATCCAATAATAGAGTAATTAATACAAAAGCGCTCATTCTTTTCCATGTTTATAAGTTTATTGAACTCTTGTGTCTCTAATATTAAAATCTTGTGTTCATTTCTTCGAATTAGAAGATATGTTGACCTTGAGATTATTGCTGTGATGATAGCAATGATATATATTATATTGGATATTTGTAAAATTGTAGTAATAGTGTAGGTTTCTCCCTCAAAATGATATAGGTGATATAATGCTAGTGCTGAGCATAAAATTTGTATAGGCAAACTTATGAGGATATTCAACCAGATTGGTTTGTCTTCTGCGTCGAAGAAAATGCATCCGAATATGTTTCCCAAAATTAATGCGGATTTTATTTGTTCTAAGAACGTTTTCTGACATTTTTTAAATAAGATGTCACCAAATTTAAAGGCCATGTTATAAAGACTTGTTCGGTAGAATATTATGTACTGATTTTGAAATTATAAAGCAATTTAATTCAATTTTATGTACTTAGTTAATAATGAAACATTAATATTAAAGCTTCCGCTAACAAATTAGATTAATTTAGTAACGGACATAATAGGAGACAAAAGCTTAAATTAGGGAATCGATTAAAATAGAGATACACACACGAAATTAAGAGAAAATGTCGATACCACCGAATTGAGTCTTTTCAACACATTCCCCTTAAAGAACAAGGAAGTCCAATTCGTCCTTTGTAATAAGAGATAGGAGCAAGTATTATTAAGATAAACGTTGACGCATATAATAAGGAGCTATATTTTAGAAATATTTTTTAAATTTCTTGATCGTAGACCGAAAATAATTGTTTGGCTCTTATCGGTGTTGAGTTTTAAATTGTTGGCATTAAACCAGTTCTGAGCTAACTTTTCTCTTTCTTGAAGCTCACATAGGGTTTCGTCTGAGGCCATCAAAGTTATATGATCTGCATACATCATCGTTTGGCAGTTCAAATTGCTGGGCAAATCATTCACATAAATAAGGAACAGTATAGGTCCCAATCTAGAGCCTTGTGGCACGCCATTAGCTATATACCCCTTCTACAGTTTCGAATTTCTCCAACACTCACGTTAAGAAATCTATCCTGAACATCAAAAAAACAATTGTCAATGCATGTAGAACTAAACTGAGATATTCGAGTTAGTTCATGTACTCTAAGTTAAAAGTTTGAAGTAAATCTCTTCTAAAATCATACATTCAGTACTATTGCTTAATAGATTGACATTAAGACGCTAGTATCTTTATCTAATTTTGTAACATACAGTGTGTCCATTCGAAAACGAAACGGCATTGATTTTGGGCATTTAATGTCATATAAAAATAAAACGCCCAGGCACGTCAACTTTGTTTTTGAGGGAGACATTTATTAGGCGTACAAGCAAACCATCATCTGCAATCCCTTGGGCAGGGTGGAACTGACCCCAAAAATCTTAAATTGATAGTGGGGGAGGGTTGAGCTGTACTTCGATTGGAAGGACTTTCAATTCTCTTTACAACGATACCTAGTTTATTGCATTACATTTTATTATAATGCTCAAAAATTAACTTTCATTGTCTGTTATATCCATATGTAACAGATTGATACATATGTAGTTGAAAATAACAGAGGACCTCCTGTGGACTTAGTTTGAATTTGCTGCAATGTATAAAGCAGCGAAATAGCTAAGCGATTAAGATTATTACCTGAATAACACAAAATATGCAAGTCTCTGATAAGCAACAATTAAGGAGAGCATTTGAATATTCAATGGTTTCATAGAACTAGAATTGGAACAAATACATTTTTAATAGAAGAACTTAATCTTGAAGGTAATGTTTTTATTTCCAACTTCCAACCTATACCACAATAAAAAAATGGTTGTTGAATGGTTGAGTCAAACTCCCGGAAAACCGATTCCTAAGGATGATAGTTGGTGTCCTTTGATAACTCCGAGCAGACCTAGGAAAACATGTAACAGCTTTAGCTACCAACACCCTGGATAGGATCTCTACATCTTTAAACCCGCTGATCTCACAGCTAACAGAACTAGATTTTGATAAACCATCAACACGACGCTCAGAGGAGTAACATCTACCTCCAACCAGAACACGAAACGAAACGAAGCATTCACATGTTGCAACCATTTTCTCGAACATCCAGAACCAGAAGAGCTCACAACTGAGATAATAGGGCTCAGAGAACCCAATCCAGCTCTAGAAAAAATGCTTGGGTTGGCATTTATGGGCGTATTTGTTATTAGATCCTATGTTTGGGAAGACATCTCAAATGGAAAAAATGTTGTGATCAGTTTTCTATAAGGAGAACTGCATTGTCAAGACAAAACTTGCGTGAGAGTGGTGGAATGTCCTTTGGAGCAATAAATCGTTGATTCAGCATAAAATCTAAATAATTCTAGTATTTAGTATGAAAGATGTTCTTCATTTTAATCGCGAAATTTTCTAAATTATGTGGCGCAATGTGCAGGTGCTTCCTCACGAAACACACTCGATAATTTTTACGTTTAGATTCATTTTTATCAGCCTTCACCAAAATGTTGTGTCATGACATGAACAGACAGTGGAATAATGATCGTCTTGAGATGTGCTTAGGATCTATCAGCAACAGGGTCTTCAGTATTAGAAGCCTAAACAGGTTTGTGTATAAATTGAAGGTATTTAGCACGACAAGTTGACCAATATCATTAGCCATCGTAAAGTTTTCTCCTCTTTCCACATAATTAATCCTTTCATTATCATATTTATTTGACATGTCCTTCCATTTTTTAACCATTATATTGCTAAGGCGTATTTTGCAGTACATTTTTGAAGTTTCAATACAGGGGGTTGGGCACTTAGTTTGTCTTCTAAATCGAACGAGTGATTATTCAAAGATGTCCAACCAAGTGCTTGAGTGGTACATACCGTAATGATAGTTCATTATTCATGGATTCTAACATATCCAATGGGTGTTCAGTTGTTCAAATGAGTTGCTTGACTGAAGACTAGAGGTACTTATGTGTGCTTTCGCTAATTTCGTTTCCTTTCCTTAACTTAAAAGTAGCAGCATCATATTAATCATGAACAATTATGGACTCATAATTGACTCATAAGACATATAAGTCACTGGAACTTAGTGCTCGATATGGCGAAGAAGATCCTAGCTTGAGAACCTCATAAGTAGATTGCTTGTATCAGATTTGAACCTCGACCACGGCTTTATGCTCCATCCAAAATCATCGAAACATTTTGGGCACCCTCACTTACCCGCCGAACTGTCAAATTAAGTGAAGAAACGTCAGATCTCAGCTTTGAACAAATATAGCTGGTAAACGAAAGTTTCTGGTACTAATTTTTTTTAATCTGTTTGATACTTCTACTAAAATAATAGATGAGTCTTAAAGGGATATAATTTTAGCAATGAAACGATCCAGTTTTTTGGATTTTTGATGTGATGGGTTCCAAAACCCTTACACATTAATTTGGTAGTGTGGTAGTTATTTCAAGTCCGAGATCACTGCTAAAACTACCACTTATTCTATCTCACCATTGCTTAACAGTAACATTTCGAAATTAACGATATTATACAGGGTTTCCACGGCCAAGTGGGACATAGGGAGAATACATATAAAATCGGTTTTCGGCGAATATTATCTCCCTAATACTACTTCATTCAAAATTAAGGGCCGCATATTATAACTAGGTTAACAATGAACATCTCCACAATCATAGTACAAAGAAAATCATTTTAATAAAGCCAAAAAATTATTATTTTTAAATCTATTGTACGCGAATTCCTAATAAGGCTTTTAATACGTGAGTTAGTGCAAGTGTCCATGGCGCAATGGTTCGCGTGACGGCTTAATAATGCAAATGCACGGCTTGTTTAGGGTTCGAATTCCGGCAGATTAGTTTTATTTTTTATCTCCAACAATAATGCTACAAATTCAGTAGCACTACAAAAATCAGAGATTTTGAAGACTATAAAATCGGATTTGAGGATTAAGGTAAATAATGAATAATTTTTACAATAACAAAAATGATCACGTGCTATTATTCGATTTTTAATTGTTACTAACGACGAATCATTTGTCAAAATAAACAACAAAACTTAATCAAGATTAAATAAAAATAAAAAATAAAATTCATTTCTCGGATTCGAACCCCAAACAATCTGTGCCTTAAGTTATTAAGGCGTCGCGTGAACGTCTGCGTCACGGCCACTTGCACTTACTAACGTGTTAAAAGCCTTATTATGAATTCACGTACAATAGCTTTAAAAATAATAATTTTTTTGGTTTTATTAAAATGTACTATGATCGTGGAAATGTTCATTGTTAACCCAGTTATAATATTCGGCACTTAAATTTGGATGAAGTAGTATTAGGGAGATAATATTCACCGAAAACCGATTTTACATGTATTTTCCCTATGTCTCACTCGACCGTGGAAACCCTGTCTTTCCGATGACTTACCTCTTCATTCACGCTAACCCAGTTCTTTATCTTGAATTGTAGATACACAACAGCAAACACAATCTGAAAGAAGCATCCAAGATTTAGACTAAACTCGAAGGACTTTTTCACCAGCAATAAATTAATCGATACAAAGAAGAAATCCAACTTCCATATCATTAAAACAACATGGAAATTTATATTGAGTATCAAACTAGGATTGAGAAATCGATTCCAGTTTGAAGTTAAATTCGTCAGTATCCGGTGGAGATTTCCCATATTCCAATTATGATTTGATGAAGTCATTTCGGGATGCAACTCAACAATAAAATTATTCAGAACACTATACTGTTGTCTTATTTCTTTCAAGATCAAGAAATGTATATAATCGTTGAAGTAGCAGATGGAAAAAGTGATGAACATCATACTCTGATGTCCTAAGACGCTTATATTAACATCGATAGCCACAGCTTTGTAATATATTATTGAAAATCCAGTGCATGCTGCTACGATGAAACAAATCATTCCAATAAAATTGTAATTAATATCATAGTATTCTTTCTTCTCCATATTTAAATATTTATTCATCTCTTCTATCTTTAAAAGTAGCTTTTTATGTTGTTTTCTTCTGATTAATAAATATAATGGTTGTAGAATTGTGGTGGCTATGCTGAAACTCAAAAATAATCCGTTTGAAACGTGTAAGACACCTGTGATGTCATAATTCTGATCATCGAAATGAAGGAGATTATTTGAAGCAGATCTTATATAGACGATGTATATTGGTAGTGTCAAAATTATATTACGCCAAATTCTATCCTGTTTCGTGCTGAAGAAAACGCATCCCAATATGTTGCCAATGATGAGGACGTTGTTGATATGTTCTAGAAATGTTTTTTTACTTCTTTTAAATAAGGTTTCCCTTAAATTTTTGTAGATATTCGATGTCATTTTATAGCTTCCTGTTTACAGCGTTTTCACTGTGGTAGTGATCTGCAGTTTAGTCACTTAATATAACATAATTTGTTTAATGTGTGTATGGATCCTTTTACGAAATTAATACTGATTACACTAATGGTTTACTAAGGTTATATAGATACCTCTGTTTACCAACTTCAACTTCAATAAATGTTTTGTTTCCTTAAGCAATATTGACGTTTCGACGAGTTGTCCCTTATCTTTCTTTTTCAGTGATTTCTGTTGGTAAACTATGAACGACTGTGTTTAATAGTTCTTCAGAAGGTAACTGGTAGGTGTGGAAGGGTATGCCGTGAATGCCAGAATGTCGATTCTGTCTAGGTCTAGTGCTCTCTAGGGGGGTGGCTTTCATCGTCGTTGTACCTTTTTCTTGAGCACCTGGATGTTTGCTTCTCTTATTCGGGGATAGATGGATTTGAGCTTCTACCACGATGTCTTTTGGCGAAAGTGTAGTGGCAGGCCAGTTTTTGTTGATGTTGCCGAAATTGGAATTTACGTTACGTTACGTCGGAGGGAATGAAGAATCTGCCACGGCAATATTTCTGGGCGGAGCAAGCCCATCAGCCATTTCAAAGTCTACGTCGAGGTACATTCTCTTCGTTTTGGGGAGTTGATTCTGTTCTTCTACATCCATGTGTAGTTTTTCTCTTTCATATGACCAAATTAAAAAGATATCATCTACCCATCGTAGCCATGGCTTTGGTTTTTCGAAGTAAGTACTAAGCGTTTTATGCTCGAAGTTTAACATAAATATATATTTGTGATGATTGGAGATAATGGCGAACCCCTTGAAGCACCTTCTATTTTTTCGTATTGTTGGTTGTTGTTGCAGATCAAAACAATTATTCAAACCATAGGATTTTATTTCATGAATTCTTCATGGTGGAAGGCTAAACCTTTAAGATAGTGATCAGAATAACCGGAAACTTTTACAACTTTCAAAATTTAATTTTTTTCAAAGAGGTTGGCAGTATTTCACTTTTTATCTTTTATTTTCGAACTGTTCAAGTAATTTGGATAATCTGGCGAAGCTTTTAACACGTTAAGTGCCAAGTGAGACCAACGCGGCTTCATATTTCGGACCCATCTGCTTTATGAGACCAGTGAAGCCGCCTGTGCCTCAGTCGTTGTATTTAAATCAATGCTACGCTGAAAACAGATGGTCTGGCACTCCGATTCATAGAGTTGGACAATTAACATGAGACCAGCGTGGCAACATTCGTTAAATTGTTTCGAGAACACATATTTTTAAAATAAAAACTAACATTTTATTTAATACTTTTTTATTATTTGCTTCTATCATTACAAATAAAATGAAATGTTAACACATTAAAAATTTATAATTTTATAGCTTTATGTGTTTCAAAGTAATGTTGATCGCATTCTGAACATTTCAGGGAACTTTGAAGAGTCTTCTTTGCCGCCTCCCTTGATCACAAATTTCTTTGATGTATTTGCATAAGAGGTAATACAACGCCTTCTTTTACTTCGACCAAGATCTTCGAGTACATGAGCAGCTTGTTCGGATCTTACGTTATTTGATGTACCATCTTCATCTTTCAGTAGTCCCTTCACAACATCTCTGAATTTGCTGATACCCAATTTTTCATTCGCACTTTCTTGATGTACAATATGAACATTTACTAGAGGCGTTCCAGTCAGAAGCTCTAAAACTAACTTTCTGTGCCCTTTCAAACTTCGGCGTTTATTTTATCAGTACATTTATTATACTCAAAAACCATTTTAGGTTTGAAAATGGCTTGACCTCTTTGACCCCCTCCTTTGTTCCATTCAATTTCAAAAGGTTCAGTCGCTTCTACAGAAATCTTAAAAAGACTTTCACTGGTTGTGGTATTTGGCAGAAGCTTACAGAATAATATATTTTCATGAATGCAATCATTGTAATCATACCTAACGTAGCATAAAAATTGGGCACAATTCGCAATGTCAGTTTACTCATCAAACTGGATGGACAAAAAACTATTTTCTTTTAATTGTTTTTTTTTAGCTGATTCTGGACATCTTCAAACATGTCAAAAATGCGTCTTGATATAGTGTCGTTTAATAAAGGGACGTTCTTTAATTTGTCGGATTCTTGAGGGCTGATCATATTAGGAACCATATCAATTGGGGCAGGAAGAATCAATTCCTCAGCAATTGTGTGTGGTTTTCCTTTCTTAGCTATCTTCAGCGCCACCTCGTACGATGCCTTGAGTGCATTTTTACTAACATCACAAAAGTGTTTAATATTTACCTGTTGACTTCTGAAAGAGACCAATTTTCTCTGGAAAAACTCCACTGTGGTTTGTCTTTCAAAGCAAAAGCGAAAGACTGATCACCTCAATATGACGCCGTCGGGCAAACTGACGCTGTGTGGCTGTGATGTGAATGTGAGTGATCAGCTGACACCTGTAGTGCTCAGGCCTGCCACTGGGTGCGCGCGCACACATGCACCCGCGACCTTGTGAATTGCCGGTTCCTTCTTGAAGGCTTCTTACTTGATTCCGAACTTATGCCTCTTATTTTTCATATATTGCAGAAACTTTAGTTTGCCTCGAAAGGGGACGTCAATGCAAACGTTTTCAGTCGGCAATATTACACCTTGAAATGTTTGTATTAGTTTGTCCATCAGCGGTGTAAGTTTTTGTAATCTATTGTCTGACAAAATACTATTGTCACTAAAATGCAACAACAATTGAAATCTATTACGTAATATTTCGTGTATAATAATTAATATATATTTTGTCTTTTGACCAATAGGACTGAAACTGAAAATGACATAAACCCATCCAAAGAATAATTCCAAGGAATTTTTCTATTTCTTCTGCGGTAGTTGGTTTCCAAGCTTTTGCTCGTGCATTTCGGTAAAGATAAAGAAAGCACCAATAACAAGGAAATAATTACTCACTATTCAATTTATAATGTCGTGTGACTGGTTCCCAATGGTACTCATTACTATTCACATTCTCATCCTCTTCCTCATCACTTGATGATACATACTGCATTTGCCTAATAACATTCTCAATTATATCATCTGTATGATTATTGTGCTTTATCAGTCGGTTGCAAATTAGTAATTCCTTTACATGTTGATGGTCTTCATCATTTTGTAAAACATCGACCGATTTGCTCTCTAAATTTTTCTTTGTAATTTTTTTCTTTTTTATTTGGATGTTGGGAATTGTAATTTGTTGAATCAGAGGAGGAATTTTTACTCGATTCGGGTTCATAGTCATCCGACGTAGCATTGAACGCAAAAATGTCATCATCCTCGTCCGAAAGACATTCATGCAACAAATACTGTAATCTTTGTTGTTCTTCTTCGTATGACATCTTTACCACACGCAAACACAGTACCAACTAAATGCACAATTGCACACTAAAGTAGCATAACAGACTAGTGAGGGCTTGCATTTGCACACAATATAAACATGGTGAAGCGTTGGTCTCACATGGCCTCCACACTAAAATTGCAACTTCCTGGCCACCTTAGACCAATGCGTCACCATTCTTGATTCTTTAATAAACATCGAATTTTTACTCAAAATTGCGAACAAAATAGTCACTATGATGTGTAAGACAATATTAGAGCAAATTATCAAGGAAGCAATATTGGTTCAACTTTTTTTTATAGATGTTGGCACTCAACGTGTTAAAAGGACCTGGGTTCTAAGAAATATAAATATTTTTAACACTTAGCTTGTTTGATACGTTGACCCAATTGCTAACCTTAAATTATAAATACAAGATACCAATTATGATTTGAAGAATGTTCGCTATTACAGCATCCAATTCAACGCCGTTTTAGTTCACCAACCAGCTCAACTACACGAAAAAGAAATGCCAAGAAATATGCAAACGGTCAAAACGAAGAAGATATTTAAATTCAAGATTATACTCGGGTTTAAAAAAAAACCATTTAAATTTACAGCTGAGCTTGTCAATACAAAACCAACATAATTAAGCCTGAAGTAATAATAATGATAATAAAACAATAGTAAACACAAAAGTAAATAGTAAATTTATCAGCTATAAATATTATTATTATTGTAAGGAGTAAAAGCTATTCATCACCAGTAATTCAAAGATATTGTGTTTAAACCGCGAACGAGTCAAATTTTTCCATTGCTTCGGCAGCCTATTGAGAACCTTAATTGCAAGAACCTGCGGGGACTGTTGAAATAAAGTTAACCTAGACCTAGGAGTGGCTATCTCGCTTCGACGTCTGGTATTGTATTCGTGTTTATCTTTATTTAGTTGAAAGTTGGTATAATTGTCAAAAACGTAGAGAGCAAGCTCAAGGATAAAGATAGAAGGCAAAGTAAGAGTAATTTCTGACTAATCCAAGCCGGTCTGCAAAACTCTGCGTTTCTGGCCAATGAAGACATCCCTAGCGATGGTTGAATTCCCCCAAAAAATGATTCCATGAGACAGCCGACTAAAAACATAGGCATAGTAGATGTCAAGCATCTGCTGACGTGTCAAGATAGACTTTAAATTCCGAAAAAAAAAAAACATAAAAAGTTGATTTTGGATAATAGGCTCTCACAATGGGCTTTCTAATTCAGAGACCGATCCACCCATACGCATAAGAATTTTGTTAGAACCGCGTTGTTAAGTCCTTTATTATTTAAAGATAAGTTTAAAGAAAAGCCTGGAATGGGCTGGAGTTGATAGGGGTGGAAACGTAAGTAAGTGACCAGAAGCTCGTTCATTGTAAACCATGAATACACACACACGTGCTGGCCAAAATATCATCATCATCATCCCCGCCCGTCACCACCAAAACAACATCGTCGGCATATAAAGTGGTTGAAACTTTGTCCAGTTTCAATGATAAATCGTTAATAGATACTAGAAAAAGTACAGGACCCAGTATCGATCCTTGAAGAACTCCAACATTACTAATCAATTTTTTAGGACATTATTTCTGTTGCAGCGGATATTTACATATTGAGCTCTGTTACTTAAAAATGATTCAATCCAATTCAAAGCAATTCTCCTAATCCCATAAGCTTGTAATTTCCTTAAAAGAATAGTGTGACTCACACAATCAAAAGCTAAAATCTAAAAAAATTCCAACTGGATAAGTACCGTTTTCAATCGAAGTAACAACTTCTTTGAAAAAGGCATTAAAGGCAGTAACAGTTGAACGATTTCTCCTAAAGCCATGTTGGCAATCTGATATAATATTAAAGTTAGACAGAAATTGTTGTGTATGTAACAAATTGGGAGAAAACTGTTCACGAAATAATGACACGTAATTTGAATGTCAACTAACTAACTTATTATTTATTTTATTATAACAAATGATAACTGTAAACTCTGTGTAACTCTTTCCCTTCTCAGAGAAAACTAACAATTTTACAAGTCTAACCTAACAGGAGATCTAATTACACGTGAAGATCTTCGCAATTCAGAAGTGCCACTGAGCAAGGTTGGACTTGTGCAGAAGGTGCCGACATTTGAATTGGATCAGCTGACTGTTCTGATTTTCTGTCTTTATAAAATGAATTTGGCATTGAAACTTCAGTAGTGGGATGAATGTTAACACTACCTACGGATTTGAATGTAACTTGATTATCACGCAAGACAGGTATTGATGTGTTACTGCTTGTACTTACTGGAGTATCTTCACCAATCGATCTGATTTGGTCAATATGTCTTCTCTAGATTCGAGAATCGTCTAATTTAACTAAATAATGTAATTTACCTAGTCTCCTTTCAACACGACCAAATTTCCACTTATCCTAGTTAATGTAATCTCGGACTTGTACTCTTTCACCAACTGTCAACATCATATGAAACAAAAGTTTGCGCGTTATCGGAAACTAATATGTTCGGAATACTGAAACGTGCAAAAATTTTACGTAATACTACAATAATTGTAGATTATGTAGTCATATTTTTGACCATGTGAATTTCAGGCCAACGTGTATAAGCGTCTACAACAATTAAATAGAAACTGTTCATAAGTGGACCTGCAAAATCTACATGAATCCTTTCGAACGGAGCAGTAGGTGTTTTCCGTGGATGTGTTTCCACTTTTCCGGGATTATTTTTAATTTTATTGCAATCGCTACAATTCTTGCAAATCTTTTCTATATCATATGAAATACCAGGCCACCAACAATGTCCTCGCGCTAGGCCTTTCATTTTTACAATACCAAAATGTGAAGTATGTAATTCATCCGAAACTCTTTTCTGTAAACTCTTCGGAACTACTACTACTACACAAATGCTCTGGCTTCTGTTTTGTTACTAGGAACTTTAGCGTGCCGATTAGCTTCCATTTTATCTTTCGTTTTATGAATACCGAATTTATCTATAATGTAACCGCAATACTTCGCTAAACGACTTAGTACTTCTTCTAACCTTTCAAGATGAGTATCATCATCCGGACCTCTAATTTTTACATCGTCGAGAAATACTATTTTGAAAGACATACCGGGTGTTATGTCTTTCAAAATATTCTCAAATTCGCGTTGCCAAATTGCAGGTGCGCTTGCTATTCCGAAAATTAATCTGGCACTTCTGTATAACCCCTTTGGTGTACTTAAAGTAAGATATTTTCTATCTTCCGCACGAACTTCCATTTGTAAATAAGCCTGTTGTAGATCCAATTTTCCCCATCGGCCATTGAAGAGAATAAAACTTTAATCGACGGTAACGGATATTCATCGATAACTAAATTTGGATTGAACGTACACTTAAAGTCATCACAAATTCTAATATTTCCGTTTGCTTTAACAATAGGGACGATCGGTGTCGCATATTCTGAGCTATTTACCTTTTCTAACACACCTTCTTTTTTCAAGTAATCAAGTTCCTTTTCAACCTTAGTAAGTAAAGCATAATTAAAATTAATTTTAGAAGTCCACCGTGGATCACCGATAATGTGAAATTCATGATGAAGCTCAGGGATCGGGCACTGGCTAAGTTCAGAAAAACCCATTCTGACACTGACTGGAGTTATTACAAAACTCTGAGAAATTTTACTACACAATCAATTACACGAGAAAAGAAAGCGTTCTTCAATCACACCTTTATGCAACAATCAGCCAGGACCCAGTGGAAAACACTCAAACAATTGCACGTCACCAAACCCTCCATTCCTCCAGAATGTCGCAGATATTAACGATTACTTTTTAGACAATATTCCTGCCAGCGACTCGGACCCTGAATTAGTTTCTTTTTATGAAACTCGTAGATTGAACCCCAACTGCGAAGAATTCAGCTTCAAACCTATTGAGGAATCCGAACTAATTAAAATTATCTCAGAAATTAAGACGAAAGCCTCGGGTTACGACTCATTAACTATTGATATGATCAAACTTTCACATCCTGTCCTTTCTCCGTTTATGATGCATATCATTAATTCCTGTTTACTTGAAGGCTACTTCCCCCTATCTTGGAGGAAAGCGGTTGTACTGCCCATTCCCAAGTGTTCTAGTCCTGCAAGTTATAAAGACCTACGACCCATAAGTATTCTCCCGGTGCTTTCTAAAATTCTGGAGAAAGCGATGTTCTACCAACTGAAACAATTTCTAAATGTCAACAGAATCTTGCCTGACATACAGTCGGGATTTCGATCGGGCCACTCTTGCACCACTGCATTACTTGGTGTCTCAGACGACATTCTCTCAGCTATTGATGATGGTAAGGTAGTGGCTTTGACCCTGCTGGACTACAGCCGCGCATTTGATACTCTGGACTACGATATGCTTCTATCAATCTTACATTATGTTGGGCTCTCGCACACGACTGTCAATATGTTTCGTTCTTACCTCAGCGAAAGAGAGCAATGCGTATCGTTAAATGGATCGTCTTCAAATTTTAGGGCCGTTGCGCGTGGGGTCCCGCAGGGCTCCATCTTGAGTCCTCTCTTGTTTAGTGTATATACATACATCTTGCTTTCATAAAAGTCTCTCCATCTGTAGTATGCATATGTATGCGGACGATATTCAGATTTACCACTCCTTCCCTGTTTCGAATTCCTCCGCAGCTATTAACGACATTAATCACGATATCCAAGCAATTGCGAAGATATCTTCTCAACATGCACTTGTTCTGAATCCATCCAAGTCGGTGGTGTTACTATTTGGAAACAGAAATTCTCTTTCTTTACTTTATAATACTGCAAAATTTAGTATTAATGGTGTAGAGTTGCCAATTCAAGTTGAAGCTAGAAATTTGGGTATTATTTTTGATACGCGGCTTCGGTTCGAAATGCATATACTTAAAGCTATTAGAGTCGCATATATCAACTTAAAACTAATTTTTCCCCATAGACACTATTTGAACATTGAGACAAAGCGACGCTTGTGTGACTCATTAGTTCTCTCACATTTCTCTTTTGGTTGCGAACTGTACGGTCCTTGTATTACTGCCAATAGCGCCGCTCGTATTCAGAGAGTACAGAATTCTTGTGCTCGCCTAATTTTTGGGCTACGAAAATTTGACCATATTTCACACAAGCTTGCAGAGTTGAAGTGGCTCAACATGAATGATAGGCGGCATTTGAGAATGACCTGTCTGTTTCATAAAAAAAAATATTTCTTAAAATCATTTAAACTTAAAAGTGTGACAGACGCGCCTGAATCCAATTCAAATGTAAGTTTTACCTCATTCACTTGCACTTCTACCATGAATTTCTCTCGATACCGATGATGTTCAGCTTGTAGATTAAAAACTTCATCTATCTGATCCATTCGGTCAGTATCTATGGACTTCATGCACACCTTGCTCAAATGACCTTTCCGTTTTCATTTAAAACAAGATAAATTTTGCATATTACATTTTGTTGCTAAGTGCTTCTCAGAACCACATCTAAAACATTTACGGGAATTATTAGTATTTTTGACATTCTGAAAAGTCACTGGATTTGACACTATATTCACTTTCTTCTTTCGACCTGTAGAATTTCCAAGAAGACTCGGTCCTGTCGAGAATGAGTTTTTTAATTTGAAATGTAAAAGATTAGCTGGTTCAGTAAAGGAAAATGGATGTAAAAATATGGTATGAAATAGTAATTTCAAGTTTCGCGACGATGAGACAAATCGGAAGTAACCCAAGTTTTCCTATTACTTGTTGTTGATTGCTTTTTTATTAAGGGAAAAATGAAGATTAAAGTAAAACAAAAAAGTACTATTAAATTTATCAAAACATTCTTCGAAAATGGAAAGAGCATCAATCACAATCCGAACTTCATTCATTAAGTCGTTAAAAAAAGAACTGATATTGTCACTACTATAAATTCTTTTGTGAGTAACCAAATTGGAATTAAAATCATTCAATGCAAAAGGAAATTAAATTAGTCAGATATACAATTATCGACAACTAAAGTTTTCACATCTTTGTTAGTGTAATTACTATAAAAGTAATCTAAAATAAACTTATCACGTGTAGAAGAGGTAATAGCGTTGTTTAAGTTGTAAGTTTGTAAGATATTCTTTAAAATAAAGTGATCTCGGCAAGGATCAATGTTAAAATCGCCAAGTAGAATGATTGGTATGTGCAAGTTCCAAGCAGTAATTTATCATAAAAAAGTGAAAAATCACTAATAGAATTATTGGGAGGTCTATAACAGAGCAAAACTAGAATTGATAAAAATTATTTGATTTCCAGTACAAACCGCAGAACTCAACTTTGCCACTAATGGAAAATTCGTCAAGATTGATTAGAGTGGTAACAATTCCAATTCTACTCCAGATAGTCACCCCACCGTCTCTACCGTTAGGTCTAGAATCACTGACGCCTGACTTGATTGAATCACCGTCAATTAAATCTAAATAAAAAATAAATAAAAATATTTGGTACCTACCTCCTTTGTCACGTAGACCCAACTTCTAATCTTGAACTGAAAGTACAATATAATCACTACAATTTGCAGCAGCTTCGTAAAATTTATAGCCAAAGCAATTGTTTTTTGGAACACCAATGCACTCAACGACACGAATAAGAAATCCACTATAATAACAAGTGTCGTGAACTTAATAGCCAAATGCATAATGACGGTAAAAATTAAGAAGGCATTAAAATTTAAAACCGAGCTTGTTACTCTTTGGTAAAGACTAACGTAAGTAATAACACTTCTGATGCTATCGCGGATATTTATTGGCGTCATCTTTCGGTTTAAATTAAGAATTAATCCATTCAAAATTCGGTATTGCTGTTGTATTTCCTTCAGTATCCTAAACTGGATGTAATCAGTGATGTAATACCCTAAACATATAATGTTAAAGGTACCAAAACGTCCTAAACCGATTCCTTTAAAAATATTATTGTAGACTGCTCCAATAGCTATACTCACTGCTAAAATGATTACAAGAAAAATAGCAAATTGAAAATCTATAACGTTGTATAATTTCTCCTGTATGCCTAAAATATCATCTAATTCTTGGATTTTTAATATTAATTTTTTGTGCTGATTTCTGTATATTAATAAATGTAAACGCTGCAAAAATGATGCTACCACAACAATGCCCAAAATGAACCCACTCAACACGTACAAAATTTTAGATTGTTTGCAAGTTTGTTCTTCGAAATAAAATATGTAATGGAGCACACATCCTAAATAGAGGAGATGCATCGGTAATGCTACAATTATGTTCTTCCAAACGTTACCGTTTTTAATACTGAAGAAAACACAACCGTAGATATTTCCAATTATAAACGCGGTATTCATTTGTTTTAAAAATGTTTTTTCTTGTTTTTTGAAAAGAATCGTTTTTAAAGTCGCGAAATTCATATTGTTAAATGACTTAATCTGTTGGTGTTACTATACTTAATGAAGGCATATAAGTAGTTAGAGCTTGGGTGTTCTAGACCAACTCCGTGCTCCCAAATTTTCAGCCACGGTAGATGCGAGAAATTGCCCCCTCCACTTTAGTTCGAAACCTGACCAGCGGTAGTTTGTAGAGGCGCTGGAATCGCGAGCGTTGACTGTGTAAATAATTGTATATAGTATACAGGTAGGTGAAATGTGACGTAAATACTAATAAGCAAGATGGCGGATGCTGAGGGTGGATTCGGGGAAGCGGTGGAACGGTGATTGAATTAAAAAATTTTCTTTTTATATAAAGGATATTTAATACAAGTGACAATTTTTTTTTTTACTCTTATTGGTAAATATTTACATGATGACAAACAAGCTGAAATAATTTATTCATTTTCATTTTATTAGCTACGCGAACACGTGATTATTTGACGTGTTGTGAGCGTTTCAATACAAACAACTGCACCCACATCCTTTGATTTTCAGGACGTGACCAGACTTTCCCACGGTTCTCAGAATTTTCCCACGGTCTCAAGTTTTTTCCCACGACCAAGTGCACCACTACCTATTATTATTATTAATAAATAAAAGAACACATAACATTGATCTCTTTATTATAAGTTTAAAAATTTACATAATGTTATTACATTCGCTACGGAACATATTTTAAGAATATTTTTGTGGTACATGCAAGATCTACAATTCGATTTTTTTAAATTAGGTGTATTTTCTACATGTTCTAAATTTACAATAGGATTATTAATGTACTGTTGTAAAACGTCAGCTTTTTGATGTCCCTTTACAAAAACTATACTTCTGGGATTTATAAACTCTCGCAGTATGTTGACTAATTCACGTTGACTGACATGTCCATCGCTGTACCGTAAGGAATGATGATTATTTTCCAACCACTTAACCATTCGTTTTTCATGCCATTGAAGTTTGTGATATGAACGGTTAGGCTTAAACACAAAGTGGTTCAACTGTTTACCGTCACCAATCGCTATTTCTTTCACAACAAAGCCATCATTTAGCATGAAACCTTGAATGTCAATTACTAAATCCATTTTTTAGATGATTTTCTTCACAGTACCCGACAGCGGTGTGTACTCAACAATGTTATCATGTATAATGAGACAGTAAGCTGTAGTATCTTCAGTAAAACTACTAAGTGACTCCAGCTCGAGTTTAACATCAACAATAGATGATTTAACTGCTTCCTTCTGATTGGCACAATCAATTACGTATAACGCACAGTCTCTAAATTTTTCATAACTCAACAGAGGCTGATTGTTTCTGTTATAGTAGCTGGACTGAAAGGATGCATACATACGATACGCAGCAGCATATTTATTTTCATTAATCTGCAGATTCATATTGTCGTACGGAAAGCTATCAGCATTGAGATGAAGTTTCAGATTGGTAAGCGATGCGTGATCAAATTTAGATGAATCTTTTGTTAGAATATCTTTTCGATCTGTTTGAAATGCAACGATAACATAACGAGGCTTTTCTAAGTTGGTGCTTGTTTTGATTGGCCATACGTCCGTTTTTGTTTTACGTAGAGATGGTAATTCAAATAGTTCCCATTTTCTGAAGGGTATATAAATGGATTTGTTACTATTTAACGTTTTCAAAAGTTTCAAACGAATTTCATCGTTTACATTGATGTGAGGAACATGCCATTCTATTTTATCAATATCGAACGAAGCAACCTTTGTACCACCTGTAGTTGTATTCTGATAGCAATTCAAATCATTCCCACTTCGGAGCAAAATTAATTCTTGACTCGCATTTATAATTATTTTTTTATAATCTTCTGCAAATCCTAGGAAGAACTTTAAGGGGATGTAGGCATTGAATTTGTTGCTTGGTGCAATTGTAGGCTGCGTTTTACTGTTCGGGCACCAACCGGCCATTTCGAGAAACTTTGTCTCATTATCACCGTATGATATGTAAGCCTTGATAGTGCTTGTAATTCCAGGCTTTGTACATCTGTCTACTTCCACACCATTAATCTCATACCTAATTTGATCAAACAAGAAGGCGTAGGCGTTATTTGTGAGTTCGCAAGTGCCGTTGCCAGCTGCATCAGGCTTAAATCTCCCCTCGATATAAATAAAACTTTCCGATGGTAGTGTATACACATCTTGATGCTGAATGGAAATGCGTATTTCATCGCTCGTTTTAAAATTACTCACTCTAGGATAGTAAGTATGGAGTTGCTTCTTGGTTATTGCTTCGTCGAATTGAAGACCTTGGAATATGTCGAGCGTATCCATTATTTTTTATTTGAAACCCCAACGATACAAGGAAATCTCGATTTTCGCGTGTTAATTGATTAACGTCTGTTTTACGACTGCTGAGTGGTGAGGATGACTGAGGGGTTTTATAACCATTAAAATCCAATCCCATATTTCTTCAATTCCAACCTAATAACGATTTCTTCACCACGAAAATCCACAGAATCACCGTCTTGATCCACCAATCGGAGAGAAATGTTGTCGATACGTGTAGTATTGATTGGAAGATAAATAATATTTTTAGGTTCAATGTTGATACTAAATCCAGGTTCAACTGAAGGCGCGAATTCGAATAATGTATGCGATAAACGTCCGTCGTAGTAGGCTGCCGTGACAATATTACACTCTACGCGAATGGTGACCACTTTAATAATTCGGATTCGAATATCTGACACATGTTGTACGTTTGGTTGAAGCACTTTCTTGCTGAATCCCAGCATTCCTCCAATAGAATCAGGTTTTGTAAAGTCTATGGAAAACTTGCTTGTTAGTTCACATTGCTGAGTACTATTGTTAGGTTTTAGAGAAATTACAGCATTCTTGTTAGCGACATTCGGGGCTAAAAAATTTTGTAAGTACTCTTCAATATCAGTTACTTCATAAGCCCCTGTTGGTATTGTTAAAACTTGGTCATCATAATAAAACTTATTTTGTCCATCATGAATGTTGGGTATCGTGTTATAAGTATGTAAACCAATCAATCCAAGCGCATATTCATATCTAGGATCTAATTCAATCGGTGGATAGTAAGTAGAGTTGAACGCATTGCTTGTACTTCTCAATGTAAACGTATGCGACATGATTATTTGTAACACTTCTCATACAAGAACTTTAAACAAAGGTGACCACAATTGATACTGTCATAGTTTTGATATGCATCATGATTATATACAATATTACAATTTTTTAAATAATGGATTAATTCATTGGGCGGTTTCAAATTTCCAAATGAATCAAAGTAATCAACAATAGATCCCTCTTTAAAGTATGCTACCCAATGCGTTCCTGGTCCAATATTTGAGTCCAAATTAACGACTGCACACTCAGAGTCTTTAGGATTTTTCGGTAAATTATCTCTCATAAATACTCCGCGAAAATATGGAAGATGTGTGTTACCGAACTTTAAAATGTCAATGTTGGTCAATGCTCTGCGTGGCAGTCGGTTTAGAAGTTTTTTTGTTGGAAGATGACCTCATGTGATAAGGTCTCAAATATAACCCCATACCTTTGCGGTAAGGTCTCAAATATAAACCATCACCTTTTTTCCCTAAAGCAATAGCTTCCATGGTTTTATTGTGTCTCTGCGACTCATCTAGTTCTTTCTGCGCGGCTTTCGCCTTATTAACGGCTTGCGCTATTCCAGCTGCTCCACCAGCCAAACCCCCCAATGCACTCAAACCAGCAAACAATGGTATCAGGAATGGCAAGAAACCACCAGTTTTCGGTAGTGGTATGACTCGAGGTGTTCGTACGTTTCTTCTTCCACCAACATTTTTTACCGCAGCTCTAGCTGCTACCAGTGCCAATTTAGCACCTTCCTTTATATTTCCGATTCTATGATTTTTCAGTGCGTTCTTTGCTGTTACGAAAATTGATTTCCTAAATGGAACACGTCTTCTTTTCATTCCCATACCGAACTTTCTTTTTGCTTTCATCGCGTTAGTTACAACCCACGCAGCTGTTTTTTCGGCTAAACTGGCGTCGTTTGATTTTACACGGTTCCAGGCACGTTCTTGAAGTATACGATCAGCGTCGTGTCGATGTTCCAAATCTGAACTTTGCGAATATGCAATATCGTGTTCCTTGCACGCTTGGTCGAGAGGATTTATGCCACGATCGCCACGTTGTAACCTTTTTTCAAGCTTTGTACCAGGCCCGCAATACTGGTAGCCAGGCAAATGCAATTCAATTGGCAATTTGTTAATTAAGGAATTAACAAGACCACTTCCTTCACTCGTCAACAACATTGATGAAATGTTATAAAATCTTTCTTACAGTCTGCTTATATTAGTCTTAAACAATGCGTCTCAGCAAACAGAAGGATGTCGTTCAAATAAAAAACTTAGATACACTCTTTAGTAATAATCAGTCAACGCAACAACGTCATGGTCGACTATTACCAAATAATATACGCTGCATTCTAAGCGCACCAAGCGGTGGAGGGAAAACTAACGTTATGTTAAATCTACTAATTGACAAGAATGGACTTCGCTTTGACAATATCTACATCTATTCCAAGTCTCTACATCAACCAAAGTATCAATTTCTGCAGCGAGTGATGGAAACTGTACCACAAGTGAAGTACTTTGCCTTTAAAGAGAGCGAAGACATATTAGATCCGTCAGAGGCACGTGAAAATTCTGTTTTTATTTTTGATGATGTTGCAACAGATAAACAGAATAAAATTAAGGAATATTTTAGCATGGGAAGACATAAATCTGTGGATAGTTTCTATCTATGTCAAACTTATGCTTGCATACCCAAACATCTAATCCGAGATAATGCTAATTTTCTAATTTTATTTAAGCAAGACGATCTAAATTTACGACATATTTATGATGAGCATGTTGGTTCCGATATGACGTTTGAGAAATTCAAGGAAATGTGTGGAGGCTGCTGGAAAGACAAATATGGTTTTTTAGTAATCGATAAAGAAAGTGATTTGGATAAAGGCAGATATCGGAAACTTTTCGATCACTATATAATATAGAATCACCATTAGTTGATCTGCAGTTGTGTGATTAACAATGAAGCGTGATCATATTACTTCTGAGATAATTAAAGCTAGTAAGGCTATTCGAAAGAAACAGCTTGCTATGCGGATGGGTCAGGCTGAAGCGGAAAACTTGTTAGAAAAACAGTTTAAACCAATTACAGAACCGCTTCAGAAAATACTCAAAACAGGAGGAATTAAACAAGAAATTGACACCGATGCGATAAAATCTGAAATTGCTCAGGATCTTAAAAAAACGTTACAAACTCCCCTGACCGAAATATCGAAATTGGAAGCGCCACCTGCTCCCTCACAAACTTCAGACCAACTAACACCTCAGAGAAGAAAAATTCCAGTTAGCAGACGTCTGGTCGAAACTGACGTTGACTACGATCCTTTCACAGAAGAAGAGAACCAGGAGATTCAAACTGAAAAATCGTTCCAACAATTTCGCGATGAATATCGGTCAATGATTGAAAAAGATCCTGAGCGTGTTGACGAATACCTTGAACAGTATCAGATGACGCCAAGAGTATATATAGATGGTTTACTTACTGACACGAAAGGCGAGTATGATACAACAACGGGTGTTCATTTTGATCCGGTTCTTAACAAATTGAAATTAGGAAATTCTATATTAGATATAGATGGCAAGGACCTTATTGTTGGTGGCATACGTTATACAGGAACTGCGGGGCTCTATGAATTAATTTTTAAGTCTCAACCAATTGGTTATAACAAAGATGATCTAGATCGCTATCGTGATATACTAAATCGCACAAATGTGCACCGTCGTGGTTACGATCCCAAACAGCAGATTAAAGGAAATAGGGGAACCAAATATATTGAAATAATCAAACCGCTAACGTTTCGTCCAGGTGAAAGTATTGAAAGTGGTCGTACAGTTGTAGCCGAGTTGCCAACGCAGAGTCTAAGAACAAGCGGTAAGATTCAAGGGAAAGGTCAGAAAATGTTAGTTAGCAATAGAGCTTACCAATACGTCTACTGGGATGATATAAATGAGCTTGTCGAACGACTCAAGTTATTAATAGCATCCGAGCAAGCGGGTCATACAGGACATAACAACGAAATCGCTTCAATTATCGAAGAATTAAAAGAAGCAGGTGTCATATAGAATGACCATCGACAAGTTTGGACGTCATTTAAATGTTGTGGGGAGTACACATCAAACGATAATCGATAAATTTGGACGTCATCTAAGGGGTGAAGTGGGTGAAATACATTCCACTTTTCTACCTCGTACATCAGATGGAAACTATGATGTGGGTGGTAACCGTTTGTGTAATATTCAAGATCCGCAAGATAAACAAGATTGTGCTACTAAAAATTACGTAATTGTGCAGGTTGAAGAAGTTGGTAGTCATTTTGACACAATATCGAGTGAATTGACGGATGTTCACTGGAACAAAGTCCAACCTTTGCAATGGACTGTCACTAGCTTGAAAAGTATGGTGGAGAAACATGAAAAAGAAATTAACAACGTCCTACTTCTGGAAAATAAAATGAATGCACACGTACAGAACAAAATTCGAGATAGTGAGAGCCAGTTAAAACTGAAACTGGATGTCTTGGAAAACGGTCTTAAGAGCATACATCCAGATGATTTCACCAATAAACTTTATGCGCTTGAACAGCGAATACAGGCTAAATTAACAGAAGTGCGTCAACGTATAGAGGACATAGAGAAGAAATGAGTCGTATTAAACAAGATATCGTTAACGAACTACATAAACCTGCTAGAAGAAACTTTAGAAGACGTCGTGTAATTATCAAAGGATTGGACGACTTGTGGCAATCCGATTTAGCGGATTTTAAACTGTACTCTCGCGAAAATCGTGGCTACAAATACATTCTCGTTGTAATTGATGCCTTCTCCAAGTATCTGTGGACACAACCATTGAAAACCAAGAGTGCTGTGGAAGTTAAAGATGCTATGGATAAAATTTTGAAAGAGGGGAGGAACCCTAAGAACCTACAAACTGATGCAGGCAAGGAATTTTACAATCAATCATTCAAAGCGTTGATGAAAAAATATGAAATTAATCACTATTCCACCTATAGCGTAACTAAGGCTTCAATAGCGGAGAGAGCGGTTCGTACGTTGAAGGAGAAATTGTACAAAGAATTTAGTTTGCAAGGTAATTATAACTGGAAAAGTATTTTAGATGATATAACAAAACGCTATAATCACACAATACATAGAACCATAGGAATGAAGCCTGTTGATGTAACACTTGTCAAGGAATCTGCTTTGTTGTCAAGTGCGTATAATCGTCCTAAAGTAGCTGGAAAGCGAAAGTTTGCATTAAACGATGTGGTTCGCATAAGCAAACATAAATCGTTGTTTGACAAGGGATATACTCCAAACTGGTCAACTGAGTTGTTTAAAATTGCAAAAGTCCAGTTAACTAATCCTGCGACATATTTATTGGAAGATATGAATGGGGATCCTATACTTGGTAGCTTCTATCAACAGGAGTTGCAACAGGCTAAACATCAAGATGCATATTTAGTTGAAAAAGTTTTACGAAGAAAAGGGAGCAAAGTGTACGTCAAGTGGTTGGGTTTTGATAAAAGCCACAATAGTTGGATTGATAAAACTAATGTTTTGTAACATAGAATAAAAGTCAATTTATAGTTAAATATGTATATAATAAACATGTATAATAAAAGAAATTGTGTTTACAATTTTAAATTAAAAAACTTAAAAATTACATTTACTACATTTGTATATTGGCGGAGCTGGACCATCCACATGACAGTTTGATAGATTATGATGTTTCACACATAATCTGTAGTGGGCAAGTTTATCTTGCTGTTCTTTAGAAAGGGAGTTCCACATTGCTTCAATCCATATCGGGTGTACATAAGTTTTAAACACCCATATTGGTATCTGGGGAATTACACATGGTTGAATATCTCTTAAACTTCCTCCAGTGCTATCTAAATGTTGAATAACAAATTCCAATACTGATGAAGATGCCATCTGTAATAATTCTTTGTTTTACACACAAAATACATAAATAATAGTAAGTAAGGTTTACCATATATCCACTTCTTCCAGTAGACGAACGAAGGAAACAATATGTGCAAGCTTACTTAATTTTATAATGCCCCCACGCCAACGTATTCACACCATCCACATCAATGTACCGCTTATCATCATAAGGTGATAATGCTAACTTATTCTGTTTAATACTAAAAATTTTATGTTTAAAATTTCTAAAAAGGTTCTGGTCTCTATAAATCAATTCCTTCTCAAATAGACAATTTTTATAATCTTCAAAACTAATCTCCTTTTCCACAACATAGCTTTTTATACCTTTCGCTTTCTTTTTAATTCTACCATCTATTTTATTACAATACATTTTTGAACGCAATGCGATAAATTCTGTTTGGATAGCGCCTGCGTTCTCATCCTTAAAAAGCCCTAAAACTGCCTTATTTTTAAGTGGTAGGTTAAAAACGTTATTTGTACTAAAATTGGATGTATCAAATTTCGTCAAGTTTTCTCTGATTGTGTTATATAGATCATCTGTATAAATGTGTAATATAAAACTATCAGTGTCCATGTAACACAGCGTCACATTATCATTGTACAGAGGCTTTAAGAAATTATAATAAAAATCATACATTAACAACTTAGATAATTCTAGTACAGCGAAACCGACAAAGGTCGGTTTGCCGTATAAAACTTTTAACCTTTCCATCTGAATTGCAACTAAACTCTCATCGAATATTGAAACGTTCTTAAAATTTAATTTTGAAATATAATACTTTGCACCTTTTTTTTGACCCACATTTTCCCAATGTGTCACTAGTTTAACATCTACACGTTTGTCTACATTTTCTAGACTCTTGCCATAACAACTGTTGTTCATTAATTTGTAGAAATCTTTCTCAAAATTATTTGTTGCTAGCTGTCTGAGCCGTGTATTCAAATCAATGTATCGTTTTAACCAATCAGATTGTTTAAATTCTAATACGCGATGAATTTTTACAACCTTAAGACCATTCTGAATTATCTGTTTTAAATTTCTGTAGTGGATGACATACTTTTCTTTATTATTTAGATCAGCTATCAGTTTTTTGTTTTGAAATTTAGAAGTAGGAGGTACAGTATTTTTAGCAAGAAATGGTAGATCATTATGTTTATCATGTAATTCTACTGGATATTCAACATCCACTTCTAGATAGTAACCAATATTTGCATCATCTGCGATGGTTAATACATCAAGTTGTTCAATTTCCACACTGCTAAGCCACCGAAAACCCGCATAAGGTAAATGCTGCGACATCGCCCATCCATACAAATTATTTGCATCCCAATATGCTATATAAGAAGATGGTGTATTAGGATCATAGTCGCGCATATATTTATTATTTGCTTTGGCATAGCGGTGTGAACATTGACTAATACCACCTCTAATGTTTTTCTGAATGAAATGGTGCATATCGATGTCAGTAAATAGCTCCAACTCAACGCGAGTATATTTCAACATAGCATCCCAAGTTAAGCCAGGGCTTGTATAATAATGCGCAGGATCGAGAGCATAGGTCTTACTACAAATTTTTCGGAAATTCTCAAAAATATCAGCTAGTAACAGAACATCAATTTTTAAATATAAGTTTGAATAGTCATGCAAATTTCGACAATTGAAAATATTCCAAACAGTTTGCGCGTGTAAATAATCAGAATCATTGATTTCAGTATTGGTTAAAGAATTAAAAAATTGATCTTTTGGTGGTAGCATTGTTTCTGACAGTTTATCATAGCAATCTATATATTGATATGGAAAGACCCCTTTTCTTCTAGCTAACAGAAACTTTTCATCTTCTGCAAAATGTTCTCGAATATGCACCATACTTTCAGGTGTCAAATTTTTTGCTAATTTGTCTATGGAGCTTGCCATGAATCGAAAGCTATCCAGAAATCTAAGTTTTAAATACACTGACTTTTCTACACCGCTCTTATCAACATATTTATCTACAATAAGACTCTTACTTAGAGAGATGTATTGCTCTTTATTTTGAGGAAGAATATCTATAGCTTCATAGTCATACGCTAAATCCTTGACAAACAAATGCAAATCGTATCCACTTAAGTTATGAAAAAATATTGGTATGAATTTTTGAATTTTAAAATTTAAATTGCATTTTGAATGAGCAGCCCCTCTGAATACTCCACTTAAGTGACAATGATCCATCACCTTAGTATCATCAAGAGGTGATTGACAAATATGACATAGTTCAGAATTATCAAAAGCTATCTGCTCTTCTGAATTTAATGGTATCATGGGTTTTGTGTGTTTTAAATACGTGTTGTAGATGTAGTGTGCGTCTTCTGTTAATTTTGATATGAATACTTTTGGACTGTCCAAACCGGTATATGTAACAAATTTGTTTAAGGCAGGATTGAATGAACAAACAATTTTGTATGCAAAACTGTAGGGTACATGTATGTGTGAAGCATTCGGCAATGCTCCATCTTGAATTTGTTGTAAAATACACTCAAAATCTGCATAGATGACAAACGGAACTGTTAATTGTTTTTCATAACTCGTGAATTTCAAGATATTCTCTGGAATCATGTCTCCCGTTTTACATTTTTTTAACTGAGTGGATGGTAGAATAGAACAGATTTTATTGCAATCATATTGCGAATGATTATTAAGAGCTTGTTGTGATGGAAACTTAACTAAACATCCATCGCAAAGGTATACTGTCCCCTTATGATGAGATAGCTGATGTGAGATTAATCTTGATAGATTTTTAATTAGTACAAAATGTGATTTTGAACCTTCGTCAACATATAACAAATTTATGTGGGTGTTTCGTTTTAAGTTGGTATAGTGAATTGGTCCTACTACTGTAAAGGAATTTGATTTAGTATCTTCTTCCAGACCGTAAACATTTATACTTAAATTATTCATTTCTTCGATTTTTGATATATCTTTAAGCTTAACCGGAAATTCAATACCTTCTAAATTTAGCACTGTGCTAAAATGTGGATAAGATGTAATTCTATCAGTATGGGTAGTAGCAGGATGTAATGCAGCAGTCAACGACCAAGCAAGACATTTATCATCGTGAGATTTTATATTGATGCACGCTTTTTTGGTCTCAATATTTGGCGGAAGCTTTATATAAGATGACCCTTCTATAGGTTTAAACGAATTTAGATTAACTTCTAAATGTGATATTTTAGTAAAGGCAAATCCAGAATCTTTTTCTTGAAATTCATCACTTTTAGTTTTTATAACATCTGTCAACTGATCGTATACATCCTCTAGAACTGTGGATTCTGTTACAACTACATATTTTGTATTGAAGGACTTTAATTCGATATGCTCTTCATCATTAACAAATTTGGCATAAAAAGCAAATAATTCTAATTGCACTTTTAAAGAATTTAATTGAGAAATGTTGTTATGAATTAATTTACATACTTTAGTTCTAGTTGATTCTAAGAACGTAGAAATATCTGTTTTATCAGAATCTAAAATTCTGTAGCTAGCAATACGATTTTTGAAACTAGTTTGGATCTTATATACACCTTCCTCCAAAATTTGTGCAGTATTTGCAGCGTGTATCTGAGAGCGTAAATGGTTTTTGTATTGTCTTTGATTAATAAAAGATAAATTGCAACATTCAATACTTGCCGAGACCTCCAAACGTTGTCTTTTCGTCTCCCTATCAACGTGCACACATGTTTCCAACGTTCCTCCACATTTTTCACACAAATAGTCTTTGTGTAGACGATCGATGTGTCTCTTTAGATTACTTCTTCTGGTGAAAACTTGAGAACAGCAACCACAAATTATCGGTGTTGTTGATGATGTTGAAGGATGTTCAAGCTCCGCCATTATATCTAAAATACGCTAGAATATATGATGAAAATTTAAATCAAGTTTCGTTAGGTTTACTAAAGACACGTCGTTGAATATAGTTTGCGTAAGAATGAGTCAGTTCAAAACATTCTTTCAAAGTATACACTTTAAACAAAGGTTCTTTTATACATATACTGCACCAACTATCACAATCTTGTACATACTCGTAAAGGACACTTGACAGTACTGGATAGTGTTCTTCAATCAAGATGGGATTAAATTTTCCAGTAAGTTGATAATTACACCTATAGCAAATGTTTACCGAATTGTATGTAAGATAGTTAAAACGTATACACAATTTTTCTTTAGTATAAAACGCTTTCCAATCTTTAAATGTCACTATATATAGAAATAAGTCAATATTATCTTTATCAAATTCGAAATTAAAATTTAACCAATCAATATTGTTGAATGCCGTGTCAGGATCGGATTCGTTCAATGAATGTTTTAAAATTTTACTCCAAAGTAGTAGACGTCTTTTTGCTATAATTTGCCAAAGTAAAGTCTTCGGAATTTCTTCTAATAACTTCAGAATGTTTCCTTCTAAGCCTATACTCTCAATAACTTTTTGGATGCATAATTGCTTTAGCCACATTATACATGAACAACTTATATAAGAAATTTATTTTTAAAATGATGTAAACTGAAATAAATAACAAAAATTTATCTTTAGTTAACTTAATTTTAAATTGCTTACCTAAAAATGGGGGAATGTTAATATTGCAGTTTCTTTGTCTCCGAATTTAACAACCTCTTTCAATACAATGGCATATGTCTTTGAATTGAAATTTTCTATGTGTTGGTTTGTAATCGCATTAACATAACGTCTTGGTAAAAATACCACATTATCTTCTAGTTCCAGTAATACTGTCTTACCATATCTGCCTTGTGTAATTCTCGCACTTAAAACTTTATACTTGGTATCTATTTCAAGTGTAGTCAATTGTCTGACGTCCTTAGTAAATCCTAACGCAACTTGGTTTAAATCTTCCATCTCGTAGCTATGCACAACAACTTCTATTTGAATAATATGCATTCGCAAACCATCTTATATATGTTTACCACTACTTACTTTTTCTAATTTAAACTGCACTGACTGGTTTGGTTGCGCTTTGTCCTGCAGCTGCCACAACCTTGTATGTGGATAGATATTTTTATTGATTTAATATCGATAAATTTTCAACATCTCTTCACAGAATATGGTTTAAATGAACCAGCTAGATTATTTAAATATTAATTAACCAATTGTTTGCTATCCAATTTATTCTTCTTCGTAATTCATTCATAAAAAATTGTGTTAAAATGAAGTGCAATCGCGCGTTAAATAATTACAGTTCCGCAACAGTGTATAGGAACTAATTTAATTTCACCAAGATGGCATCATCTTATTACAAAATTCCTAATATAATGATGAAGTTTAGACACAAAATAAATATCATGCGTACACTTAATAAATAGATTATTTTTGAATAAAAGGTTTTAATTTACGTTTGTAATCGACGTCAGTAACGATGTTAAAATTTGCATGTTAGTGGTGAGGGGTTAATTACATTGAAAACAGTCTGCTGCATGTATTATTAATATTAAAATAATGCGACATCTCTAACTATTGTTCAAACTGTTAAAAAATTATTTAATTGTTTTCACAACCTGTATATTTCATATGAATATTTAAAAATAAAGATAGCCTTCGATTCAATTCTGATTGCTAATTTATTCCTTAAGCCCGCCAATTAAATATTAAATTTATGACATTGAAGTCAGCAGGCCTCTGTATGGATGTATGATACATTCTTCAGTAATTGGATATGCAAATTGCTAGTGCATTCGAAGCGAGTATACTTTGTTGCAATTCTTACATCAAAAGCAATCTGTCTGCGTCATATATTCTGTGTACACTACATTGTAACGTAATTCATGTTATTTTTGCGTGAACTAAAATGAAAAATCGAGCCGTTGCATTAATGGTTGGTTTATAATTAAACATGCCGTTTATTTTAATGACATTGCGATCGGTCGGAGACGGTAACCTATATTATACATATTTGCATAATTATCCGAACTTCAGCTGCGTTATATATTTTTTGTTTTATATTTTAAAGTATAAAAGCGGCAACAGTATTCGGATATTCATATGTATTCAGAAATACAACAATGGGTAAGCTTATCTGTAATATTTCATATGTTGTTTTGTTAGTGTTTCTTTTTTATTACAGCAGAAGCACAAATTTATAATATTTTGTCGAGGGTTTTACCCGAACATTTAAAAGTATGTAAAATTTTATTTTATTACCTAAATTATAACACCATATTTATAGTCAATGGCGAAGATGGTATTAATAGGACCACCACCCATACCCTCAACACCGCCTCCCGGATTCAAGGATGTGGGGGCACACGAGGGTCACCACCTAATTTGGGGGTGGTGGATAATTTAGTGGTGGTGTGGGCGTACCCCCTATAATGGTATGAATTTTTGTATTTGGTTAATGTTTAATGTTAATTTTTTCGTTCTGTTGCAACCCTAATGCTATGTGAGTATTAAAGCCTTCTTGAAACATTCAAACTGAAACTTTAATTTCATGTTTTATAATGTCACAGCAAGCAGTTTATCCTTAGAAATCTTATACTTAGAAATAAAAAGAAAATTCATATTACGCTTAGTCGCTAGATATTTATTAATTAAGGTTTTCTTGTTACAGATTGATAGTATTAATAAAAAGATTTTTATAACAACTGTGTATTACTTATAGTTAATATAAAAGAAAAGATATATTTATAAACATAAATTGTTAAAATCGTTTTTGAAATGTTCAAAATGAAACAGTAATATTTCAAGCATAGAACCGCTATATTCCGAATTCCATCCAATTTGATTTTGTTGTCCTGGACATAAAAGGTTGACTGCGTAATCTTCAAGCTTCCCAGCGACAGTTTCTTTATTTTCAACAAGTAGATGTAATAAATGATTGTAATAACGTAGAAAATCTAGGTTTGATAATCGTTGTAGTCTTTGATTTACCAGAGGTGATAGACGTAACAACGTTACAATATCTGCTTTGCACAACGTTAATGTTGTACCGCGACATTCTATGTACAGGGCTGGTTTGAACAACTTGCCAGTATAAATTAATCTTACTGTAACTATTTCAGCTACTTTATATTCCAGCACGTTTTGGTCACAATTTTTATATTTTGATGTGGTGTGCTCTTTAAAACGTTCACTATATTTGAGAAATTCCTCCCAATCGAAACTTGTAAAACTTATTCGACTTTTATTTCTGCGTATTATGCTTACTGCTGGAATAAAACCTCTAGCTGGACTGAAGCCAACAGATATTGAATACGATCGACTTATAGGATAAGATACTTCATTGACGAGTCGTGTCTCTATTTTAATTTCTTCTTCAAATTTTTGTAACAATTTGTCTAACAAGTCTAACGCTTCTAAAGATGAAAACGGTTCAACTGATATGTCACAATTCATTTTAAACACAAAGACGTAAACACTTACAAACAATCTTTGCAACTGAAGCCGAATACCTTGAACTCGTTCTCCCCACCATATATTCCCTCCTACCGAGTACCTTGAAGCCTCTCGTCCCCTCATGTATCCCCTCTTTTGTTACAAGTTAATAGTAGCTGTTCAAGCTGTTAGTTTAAGTTTAACAGTTTCACAATGTGGATGGCATATGAAGAGACTCGCTGGCCTAAAGCTGTGGATTTAGAATCTACCATACAACGATTGGAGAAGAATATAGATGCATGTTATCGTGAATTTGTGCTGGATGGTAAACGACCAGAAGGTGATATGAATCATGAACATCGACAGAAACGTTATCGTGAATTTGACCACGCTCTGGAAGCTGTACGAAATTATCAAAACAAGAGGATCAACTTGGATGATTTAATTGGTGTATTAGTACAAGATAAGTTACAGGATTGTATTATCATCGATCACCTTCCATATTATCTTGTTCGAAAATACAATTTAGATGGTTTGGAGACAACTAGCGATGAAGAAGAAGATACCGATGAAGAAACGTGTGATTGTTCATGTAAATAATGAAATTTTGATTTTATCCAATTAGTAGTACAGTATTTCTTGTTATATTAATAATCCTATTGTAAATTTAGAACATGTAGAAAATACACCTAATTTAAAAAAATCGAATTGTAGATCTTGCATGTACCACAAAAATATTCTTAAAATATGTTCCGTAGCGAATGTAATAACATTATGTAAATTTTTAAACTTATAATAAAGAGATCAATGTTATGTGTTCTTTTATTTAATAATAATAATAATAGGTAGTGGTGCACTTGGTCGTGGGAAAAAACTTGAGACCGTGGGAAAATTCTGGGAACCGTGGGAAAGTCTGGTCACGTCCTGAAAATCAAAGGATGTGGGTGCAGTTGTTTGTATTGAAACGCTCACAACACGTCAAAGAATCACGTGTTCGCGTAGCTAATAAAATGAAAATGAATAAATTATTTCATCTTGTTTGTCATCATGTAAATATTTACCAATAAAAGTAAAAAAAATTGTCACTTGTATTAAATATCCTTTATATAAAAAGAAAAATTTTTAATTCAATCACCGTTCCACCGCTTCCTCGAATCCACCCTCAGCATCCGCCATCTTGCTTATTAGTATTTACGTCACATTTCACCTACCTGTATATATACAATTATTTACACAGTCAACGCTCGCGATTCCAGCGCCTCTACAAACTACCGCTGGTCAGGTTTCGAACTAAAGTGGAGGGGGCAATTTCTCGCATCTACCGTGGCTGAAAATTTGGGAGCACGGAGTTGGTCTAGAACACCCAAGCTCTATCTACTCACTGATGAGATCAAATAAGATCGAAACACGCATTTAGAGCATATTTAGTACCAAAAGAAAATATTATAGTAATTTAAAAATGCCGCCATCGTGGTTGTTTACGAATTTAGTACGCCATATGCCCGTCAGAGTGTGCTAGCGTAAGGATCCAATTTTTAACGTGGAATGCGTCACTCTTATATGATATGCTCCTTGGTCCCGAGGCAATAGGGTAACTGTGCGGTCGATTCGCGACGGGGTTCAATCCGATTAAGTGTAGATAAATAGTAGTAAATAGGTCAGCTTGTGAGTTTGTTTCGTTATCGTTGGTGATAAACTTCGCCCGAATGCGCGAGGTCTTTTATTGTTTGTTAATGGCCTGTATATCGCAAAGTATTGTGTAATTGGATTACGCAATCGTCACTCTTAAAGTGGATTATTAGACGCAATAGGATCGGAACCACCAGACGTAACACTGTGGAATATTTAGATTAATTGATAAGGTACCGTAATATTTGTAGATATAAGTTATATTGTGTAAATATCGTTGCAACGTAAATAGTAAGTATGTAGGTTGTGTCTTTTCTTTGTCTCGGTTATTAAAATATAATATATGTCTCGAATGTATTGCTGGTGCACTCATGTATAATAGAAATGTCTCGAGTGTGTTGTTAGTTATGTTGTTCAATATATAAACCTTGTTATTAAGTTGAATTGGTGTCTATTTTGGCTAACTCCCTTCTCAGTAATAAAATTAAGTTAATAGCGCATAATTTAGAACAAAGAGAAAGTATATCGGTCGTAAGTATTGTACCCATTAAATAAGAGCGTACCGTAAGTATATATTTAGCGATTTCGAAATACTTGTCCTCTGCAGTGTAGGCACAGCTTCAAGGATTCAGACGTTGTGTGAAAATAGGAAGTCCTGGCGCCCCTTTAAAATTAAGATCTGTAGGTTTCTCCAACCTCACCCTCGCAGCGAGCTAGAATTAAGGGTCACGCATCGTACCGCCTATTTAGACAAACCATCTCGTTTCGCATAAATATTTCGAACGGTAATTAGTTACGCCGGTGCTGGTTACTATTATCAGTGTACGTGCGGAACTGTGTGGTGAACAAATTGTTGGATATAAGAGAGATTAAAGTGAAATAATAAACAAGAAGCAAACCTGGGGAAATTAAGACTGAAACACGTAAGTGTACGTAAAATCAATATAAAATTGAATAGCAATTACATAAACGGGAGCTGATAGAAGTACAAACTCCGAGGAGTTGATCCGGTTTGTGCTTTTTCGCCGCACTTTTTGCGCGCATTGGAAAGTTTGTAGAAAACCGTATAGCCCAATAATGGTAAAGCTGATTAAGGCTGAAATGAAAAAAGAAATACAAAGAAAAGCCAATAAGCTCAGAGGTAAAAAAATATGGATTGAAGAGATACACGAAAGGTACGGAGTGAAAGAAGAAGACTAATGCCTTACGTGAAGGAGGCGCGGGCGGAAGGAGAAAGAGCACAAATAAGATATGATAAGCTAGTAATAAATGATAGAGCGTACAGTGCAGGAGAATTAGAAACGAGCGAAAGGTATAGCGCAAGGAAAAAGCAAGCTAGAACTGTGAGTGAGAGATCACCGGATACGGAACAAACATATGATGAAATGAGAAAAGTAACCAAACGCGTTATCAAAAAAACTAGAGAGCGGAAGTGCAGGGGAGAGGATTACGACAATGGCTGCGAAAAGGACGATGAGATGGAGGCTAATGGGAAGGAGGTAAAGATATGAGAAACAGAAGGCAACACAAGGAAAGAGATAAAAATAGGACAAAAATTTAAAAAAACACAAAGTATTAGAATACGTACATGGAATGTGCGAAATATGTTAGAAGAAGGGAAGATGATGGAGGTGAGTGCTGAATTAAGCAGATATGGTATTAGTGTAGCCGCACTCCAGGAAGTGAGGGGAGCAATTGAAATAGAAAAGAAAGAGTTTACAATATTATATTCAGGGGAAAAGTGGTCAAAATGGAGTAGCATTTCTGATATTTGGGAAAATGAGAGAAAGAATAATAGAATCGAGATTGATAGATGGAAAGATGGCATACATAAGAGTACAAATGGAACCGTATAACTTGTCATTATTGAATGTATATGCACCCACGGAAAATGCAGAAGAAGAGGAGAAGAAAAGGTTTTACGAGGGGATAGAGAAAGAATACGAAGCAATTCCGAAGGAGGATGCAATAGTAGTTTTGGGAGACATTAATGTGCAAATAGGAGTAGAAAAGCATTTAGAAGGTGTTGCTGGAAAATATACGATACATAAAAAAACTAATAATAACGGTCAGAAGTTATGCGAACTTGCGACAAGAAAGAACATGATAATAAGCAGCACAACGTTTAAACATCCCAAGGAACACAAAGTGACATGGACGTCACCAGATCAAAAAAATCAAACGCAAATTGATCACATACTCAGAGTGATTTCAAGCACTGTGGGCTCGTAATAACAATAAACATCAGTATCACCACATACCACAACTTTGATTAATTATTCGGGACACGTGTTTCGAAAACGCATTATGAACCGAATACCGGTTGATGAAGAAAACCCATGCGTTTTCGAAAGACGTGTCCCGAATAATTAATCAAAGTTGTGGTATGTGGTGATACTGATGTTTATTGTGATCACGTACTAATAACGCGCAAAAGGCAATCGTCAGTGCTAGGTGTCAGAACATACAAAGGGCATGTGCTGATTCGGACCACAATATCGTAGTCGCAAAACCAAGACTAAAGCAGAAAAGGAGTGAAAGAGGAGCAGAGAAGTCAAAGAAATGGGATGTAGAAAAGCTGAAGGCTGGAAAGACGAAGGAAGAGTATAAAAAGGAAATAAATAAGCTAATCGAGCAGCAAAGCTGTAAAGATGAAGACATAGAGGAGAGTTGGAATAACATCAAGTCAATATTAGAGAAAGCAGCTGATAAAATAGTAGGATATAGGAGAGGAAATATTAAAAGGGAGTGGTACAGCAACATATGTAGAGATGCGATGGGAAGAAAGGTGGAGGCAAGAATTAAGTGGATTAGAACAAGCAAGAACACAGAGAAGAATATGAAAAGGCCAGGAGAGAGTGTAGAAAAGTAATACGAACCAGTAAGAAAGATTGGGTGCAAGATGAAATCAAGAAGATAGAGAAAGCATACATATAAGGTCCTGTCGGCAATAACACAAAACAGATTATCCATAGCAACAAAAACCAAAAGTGAGCAGTATTAATTCGGTTTTACGCAAGGTAGATCCACGATAGGCGCAATACATACTGTAAAGCGGATCATAGAAAAGGCGTACGAATTCAAAATAAACATCGAGCTGCGGTTTATAGATTTTGAAAGAGCGTTTAAATCACTAAATAGACACAAAGTGATGCAAGTGATAGTGAGCATACCGGGTAAACTAAGAAGATTAATTGCAATGACTATGAGGGAATCGGAAGCATGCGTAAGAACCAGTGGAAGGCAAACAGAAAAATTCGGCACGACCAAAGGAATGCGACAAGGAGATGCACTGTCGGCGATGATATTTAACATATAGCCTTAGATTACATAACCCGAAGAGTGAATAATGGAACGCTAAGAACAAGGGGAGGGCAGTTAATAGCATACGCAGATGATATAGTCATCGCGGCAAAAAGAAGAGACATAATGTGCAGTGTGCTGCAGGAGATAGCAGAAGAGGAAGAAAGATAGGGTTAAAGATAAACGTTAACAAAACGAAAATAATGAGGATTGGTAAACCCATCAAAGAAAGGAAAGTTAGAGTGGGGGACTATATCTTAGAGAGCGTGGAGAAATTCAAATACCTTGGGGTCACAATATGTAATGACGGATGTAGGGACACGCAAATAAGCGAGAAAATATTAGCAGCAAATAGGGCTCTTTACGCAAACAAAAAGTTACTCAAAAGCAACACACTCTCAAGAAACACCAAAGTTAAAATGTTTAAAACGCTGGTAAGGCCAATAATAATGTATGCAGCGGAAACAATGTCGATGACGAGGAGAGACGAGGAAAACATAAGAAGAGCGGAAAGAAAAATTTTAAGAACCATAATGGGGCCAATGAAAATAAATAAAGATGAATACCGAAGAAGAACGAATGAAGAATTAAAAGAAATGTATGACGATGATGTTATCAAGAGAATAAAGATACAGAGAGCGAAGTGGTATGGTCATATAATGAGAGAAGGAGAAAATAGCATCACAAATATAATAACGAATTGGCAACCAGGAGGGAGAAGGAGGAGGGGCAGACCGAGATCGAACTGGCTACAGGAAGTGAAAGAAAACCTAGCAAATACCGGGATCGGAAATATAATCGAGAAAGTAAGGGATAGAAAGAAATGGAGAGAGATATGTGAAAAGATTCAATAAACAATATTTAATGGAATTCATCTACCCAAAAATGAATATATAGAAAGCTTATTTAAGCGGTGAAGTCTCCTAGGAGATGTATAAGCCATATATATATATATATATATATATATATAGGTAAATATTTTTACTGCTAACAAGAGTAGAATTTGGGTTTTGAAATTAAACAACTGTTTAAGTCAACGTGACAGTTTCGGCGAGTATATTTTCGCCTTCTTCAGGTGAGTATATTTTCACCTTCTTCAGGTGAAAATATACTTGCCGAAACTGTCACGTTGACTTAAACAGTTGTTTAATTTCAAAACCCAAATTCTGCTCTTGTTAGCAGTAAAAATATTTACCAATACACGAAGAAATCAGCACCAGCATCTGGTTTACATCTTCTACACTTATATATATTGTTGTGTGTGTCACTAATGACACGAAATAAAAAATATATAAACAGTTTAAAAAGAACCAGATTATAATATGATTAAAAAATTTTTACAATGTTTATCTAACTAAACCACCCTCAACCCTTACCTGTAATTTCCCAATGTAATTGAATATGTGTGTGTGTGTGTGTTTCCTTGTCCAATATCCTCCTATGTGCGTTACAAACTCCTCCTTTTCCGTTTTCAATCTTCTTTCTCTTTTCCCGGGTTTTCTTCACGTTCACTAGTATAATTTTGATCTTGAAGGTCTAATGGGAACTCATAAAACTTTCACTTGCTTTTAAAATGATGTATTTCTCGTTAAAATCTCTTTTGTCACTTGTGACTTGTTTTGTCTGTCAGTCGTCGAAAACTTCGTCAACAACCTCCTCCCCATTGTTTTTTCTATTTTTTCCCAGGCCTACCACACAGAACTTCCAAATGTACTGCTTGCTATTTTATAAAATTGATTTTCGTAATTTCAGCTTGACTTTCATGTTTGTTGTGTCGAAATGAATGTAATTATGTGTTATATGTGTTTGTGATGTGTTTTTACAATAAATTTTTTAATAGATTTTTTCACATTATAATCTGGATTTTTTTAATTTTACCCCGTGCACGCCGTTGGCTGGAGTCTTTTTTTTTTTTTTTTTTTTTTAATTTAATTTTTTTTTTTTTTTTTAATTATTATTTTAATTTTACACTGCTGAACAATATCAATATCAACAATAACATAACAATTACCCCCTCCAAAATATGAGCGCGTTGTAACTTAGCGATAGAGTACAAAGCAGCTCATATTTTCATTAGTATACTTAAAGAATGTTTAAAACAAAAGTAAATTACTTAAGTAATTGTCACGTAAGATATGTCATATTTTGACTGAATTCATTATTCCACATTAAATTTAAACAATAAATCGGTCGAGAAAATACCTCTAGATATATAAGAGTGGGGATAAATTAATTCATAAGTTTTATTGCCAATTATTCGTTTGATGACAAATGGACCTTCGAATACAGGTAGAAATTTCTTTTCAATGTTAGTTTTAAAATTGCTTATCCTATTGTTTTTTATTATGACTAATTCGCCTTCTTTAAAGTTAGTGATTTTCCTGTTTTTACGTTTTAACGATTCAACTGCTCTACGATGTAATTTATCAAGTTTCTGTTTAGTTTTAGCGATTAAGATGTACCTATCTGGTTTACTTGAAACATTAACCCCCAATTCACCCCAAGGTCGTGGAATATCAGCTGTATCGCTCAAATGCAAGGACAGCGGAATAGTTTCAGTCGTCGAACAGGGACAGGAATTTATAATTTCTTCGACAATAGATACATATTTAGGCCATTGAAGATGTTGATCGTTACAAATAATTCGTAAGTATTGTACTAATTCTCTAATACTCCTCTCTGAGGGATTGCTTTTAGGATTTCTGATAGCTATGAAAATAGGCCGAACATTATTCCTAGATAAAAATGTAAGTAATTTAGAATTTTGAAAACATTTACCATTATCAAAAATAATACTTTTAGGTAAACCGATAGTATTGAAGTATTCTTGCAAACATTTTATAACG
Organism: Holotrichia oblita; assembly: GCA_023690525.1. Classification (NCBI taxonomy): domain Eukaryota; kingdom Metazoa; phylum Arthropoda; class Insecta; order Coleoptera; family Scarabaeidae; genus Holotrichia; species Holotrichia oblita. Next base: position 16,462,175 of record CM043016.1, on the reverse strand, counting down.
GTGGGACCGTTACAAGAATAAGTTGGATAAAAACGTACAAATTTAGAAAAACAATCTAAAACAACCAGTATATTTCTAAAACCATTCGAAGGCAACAGATGTTCTAAGAAATCTACAGCGATTACATCTCGAGGATGTCTTGAAATGATAGGTTTACCATGATGAAACGAAGTATAGTTTTTAGTTTTATACAATTGACATGTATAACAGGTATTTATAATGTTTTTAGAAAGTTTCCAATCCGATTTTGCTATGAAACGTTCTCGAAATATCAAGTGTAGACGTTTTAAACCTAAATGACAGTAGAAATTGTGTAATTCATATAAAATTTCTTTTGCTTTGAATTTCGGTAACACGATTAGATAAAGATCATCAATCCTTTTTACCAAAATATTGTCTCGTATCGTAAAACCCTTAAAATTCTCATTTATTTTTAATTCGTGAAATATCCTCTGCAATTCACTACATTGTTGGCTCTTAATAATGTTTTCAGTGGTAAATATTTCTTGTATATAATTTTGCTCATTATTATTAATACTGAAAAATTTTTTATACTTGTTCTCTGAATGTAGACGGGAAAATACATCCGCTACCAAGTTTTGTTTCCCACTAATATGCTGAATTTCAAAATCGTAATTTTGTATTAGTAAATAATATCGGTAAATTCTATTGTTTAAAATTCGAGTATTTAAAATAGAAGATAAAGCTTTATTGTCACTTTGTATATAAAATTTTCTGCCTAAAATATAAAATTTGAATTTTGTAATAGCAAAAACGATTGCAAGCATTTCAATCTCTCCTACTGTGTAATTTTGTTCAGTTTTTGTTAATTTTCTAGACACGAAAAATATGGGACACTCCAAATCTTCTTCATCGTATTGAAACAGAACCCCTGCGATGGCAAAATCACTTCCATCTGTTCGTATGTAAAAATCACGTTCAAAATTTGGATGTATTAGAAGTAAATTGTTATAAAACTGACTACGAATTTTGGTGAATGCTTCGTCATGTGAATTTGACCATTTAAATCTGGTGTTTTTCTTCAATAAATCAAACAAAGGTATGCAAATTTCTGATATATTAGGGATAAAACGTTTATAGTAGTTTAGCAAACCTAAAAAACTTTGTAGTTTTTTAACGTTACAAGGTTTTGGAAAGTTTTTGATTTCATCTAATCGTTCTTTTTCTAGTGTAATACCAAATTGATTAACAACATAACCTAAATATGACACAGAATTTTGAAAAAATTCACACTTATCTAAACTTAATTTCATGCCATTTTTGCTTAATACGTGTATAATTTGTTCTAGATGGATACAATGTTCTTCGTAGGATTTAGAAAAAATTAAGATATCATCTACGTAATAGACACAGAATTTGGAGTACCGATTTAACATTCTTTCGAGTGCATATGTTAAAGCACTTGTCGCTGTAGATATCCCAAATGGAACAACTCTAAATTGGTACGTAGTGCCAGCTATTGTGAACCCTGTGTATTTTCGACTGTCCTCATGGAGTTTTATAAGCCAAAAGCTGTGTTTTAAATCTAATTTGGAAAACACTGTGCAACGATAACAGCTACTTAGAATGGCATCAATACGACCAGGTAATTCATATTGTTTTTCTAACCTAGTGTTAAGTAACCTAGCATCTAAACATAACCGTATATCCCCAGATTTCTTTTTTACCACGACAATGGGGTTAACAAAGGATGTCACTGTTCTTTCGATAACTTTATTGTCCAACATTTTCTGAATTTCATGACTCACCTGTGCTCTGAATGCTTCTGGTATAGGGTAGATTTTTGGATGAAAAGGCAGTGATTCATTTACGACTAATTTATGTTGAAATATATCCGGAGCTATACATACAGTTTCATCTACTAATCTTTTATTGTTTTTCAATAGACTGTATACAAATTCTTTATATTCTTTTTTACATTTATAATTCAATTCCCAACCATCATTCGCTTCTTCTTTATTTCCCATACCATCCTTTTCATACTCAACCACATTCAGAACATTTTTTCCCACACTAATATTCTCTTCACAATCACCATTCTCATTAAACTCATCCCCAACATCAAATATTTCTTTATCACATATACTATCATTCATTCCTTTATATAAACCATTAATTATTAATTCTTGCCAACCTTCATTTTCCATTCTTCTCTTAATCACATTCTCAAACTTTACCCAATTCTTATCCAACCTAATCTCCCTGCTAACATAATCTATTACCACTCCATGTTTATTTAAAAAATCTGCCCCTAGTATAATATCATATTTCAGTCCCTTTAATATTAAAAATTTACATGAATATGAATTCTCGTTTAAAATTAAAAAGTCACACACACATTTGTCAATCTTAGACAATAACCTACCAGTAGATGCTCTTATTTCGATATTATTCATTCTGAATACCCTTCTATTAAAATATTGGATATTATCCAAAAATACCTTGCTTGACAATAAAGTTACTTCAGAACCCGTGTCCACTAATGCATCAAGAACCAGACTGTCCACCTTAACCTTAACTAAAGGTAATGTTAAATCATCATTTACTATTTTGTTTTCTGTTTGAAATAAATGTTTAGGATGTTCATAATTGTTGTCAGAAATTACAGTATACTTAGAATTTTGTGGATTACTTATAAAAAATGTTCGGGTTCTTCTTGACCCCTGTGTACATCGGCTACAACATTAATCGCATTTAAATCACGTGAATTGTCATGTGCATTCCGTTGTTGAGAATTTCTGTCATTACCTTCTTTAAAATTCCTTTGAGGATTAAAGTTTTGATTTGATGATTGAAAATGTCTATTTTTATAATGATTTTGATTGGAATTTTGTTGAGGATATCGATTAAAATTTTGAGGTGAATATGAATTTTGATAATGATAATTTTTGAATTATTACAAGAATTTTGTATTTGAATTATTACAAGAATTTTGTTGATAATTGTTAGTACGATTGGAATTGTGATGTGTGTTAAAATTATGGGGATACGATGAATTTTTAGAGTTTGAAATTGCATAACTCGGTCCAAAATTACGCAGATAATACGGTGTATAATTGTCACGTTGATGTTCCACAGGTGTTGTGTTTTTATGTTTATATAAATCGTCGTACTGTCTCAGAATCTCGCAAAAATCTTTAAATGAGGTAATGTTCTGAACGATGACTGTTTTATGAATTTCAAAGTCGTAATGTCGGGCAAAATGTTTTATAATTTCTTTCTCGGTCAATTTAGGTGTTAAATGTCGAACTGTAGCATAACGGTTGATAAAATATTGCTCTCGCGAATTTCCCTTTTGCGCATTGAACTTTCCCATGTACAAATTGCTTCTAATTTTGTCTTGTTCCGTTTCAGACCAAAATTTACTAAGAAACAATACCTCAAATTCCTCAAAAGATGCAAAAGTATTCTCCACAACGGAAAACCATGTAGCTGCATCATTCACCAATGACGATCTAAGAATATTATATAGTTGGATAGGTGCTGTATCTGCCGTTATTACACGTTTGATCGAAATCAAGAAGACCACGGGACAACCATGTCTGCCGTCAAATTTTGGAATCAAATCTTTTATTTTGAGGTTATGGGAAAATGACATTGGTGTGTCAACCTGTCTAGCGTCAGCTGTCACATTACTTGAAACGACGTTTGTCATCGTGGGAACAACAGGAGAAACATTTGAAACATGATCAGCTTGCCCAGATGGTGATCCAATTTTGTTAACTCTTTCTTCCAGCTGAGACAACCTATATTCGAAGGTCCCTTGGCACAATAACACCTGATCTAACTTATGCATTACCGTTTCCAACATATTTTTGATACTATCCCCACTATCTCCTTCAACACTTCGTGCTTTAGGCATTATGAATCAGTGATACTATTTCAATGACTATAAAACTTATGAATTTGATTAATTGATTTAATATAAAGATTATTTTGAATTGAAGGCCTAATTAATAGTCTAGAAAAAGGGTGTAAATTTAGAATTTTGATAAGTTTAAAGATTTAAATGAATATAAATGTTTAAATTTTAGAAAAATGATTGACTTCTGCATGTCCTGTCACGGTCGCCAAATTGTTGTGTGTGTCACTAATGACACGAAATAAAAAATATATAAACAGTTTAAAAAGAACCAGATTATAATGTGATTAAAAAATTTTTACAATGTTTATCTAACTAAACCACCCTCAACCCTTACCTGTAATTTCCCAATGTAATTGAATATGTGTGTGTGTGTGTGTTTCCTTGTCCAATATCCTCCTATGTGCGTTACAAACTCCTCCTTTTCCGTTTTCAATCTTCTTTCTCTTTTCCCGGGTTTTCTTCACGTTCACTGGTATAATTTTGATCTTGAAGGTCTAATGGGAACTCATAAAACTTTCACTTGCTTTTAAAATGTTGTATTTTTCGTTAAAAATCTCTTTTGTCACTCGTGACTTGTTTTTCTCTGTCAGTCGTCGAAAACTCCGTAAACAACCTCCTCCTTTTCATTGTTTTTTCTATTTTTTCCCAGGCCTACCACACAGAACTTCCAAATGTACTGCTTGCTATTTTATAAAATTGATTTTCGTAATTTCAGCTTGACTTTCATGTTTGTTGTGTCGAAATGAATGTAATTATGTGTTATATGTGTTTGTGATGTGTTTTTACAATAAATTTTGATTAATAGATTTTTTCACATTATAATCTGGATTTTTTAATTATACCCCGTGCACGCCGTTGGCTGGAGTCTTTTTTTTTTTTTTTTTTTTTTTTTTTTTTTTAAACTAATTAATTAGTAATTAATTAATATAAAAGTTAATTTAATTTAATTTAATTTTTTTTTTTTTTTTTTTTTTTTTTAATTATTATTTTAATTTTACACTGCTGAACAATATCAATCAATAATAACATAACAATATGTTCTATATAGCACGTCTGCCAAGTTTGCAACGCGTCGCAGCAGCAGGAGCGGAGTTACGGGCGCCTTGCGTTATCCTTCGTATTAGGGCAAGCGGAGAATCCGCGCAAACTTTTTGTTGAATCCGCCGCCGCCGATGCGCGCAATGCGTTCTATATGTTCTATATAGCACGTCTGCCAAGTTTGCAACGCGTCGCAGCAGCAGGAGCGGAGTTACGGGCGCCTTGCGTTATCCTTCGTATTAGGGCAAGCGGAGAATCCGCGCAAACTTTTTGTTGAATCCGCCGCCGCCGATGCGCGCAATGCGTTCTATATGTTCTATATAGCAGGTCTGCCAAGTTTGCAACGCGTCGCAGCAGCAGGAGCGGAGTTACGGGCGCCTTGCGTTATCCTTCGTATTAGGGCAAGCGGAGAATCCGCGCAAACTTTTTGTTGAATCCGCCTCCGCCGATGCGCGCAATGCGTTCTATATGTTCTATATAGCACGTCTGCCAAGTTTGCAACGCGTCGCAGCAGCAGGAGCGGAGTTACGGGCGCCTTCCGTTATCCTTCGTATTAGGGCAAGCGGAGAATCCGCGTAAACTTTTTGTTGAATCCGCCGCCGCCGATGCGCGCAATGCGTTCTATATGTTCTATATAGCACGTCTGCCAAGTTTGCAACGCGTCGCAGCAGCAGGAGCGGAGTTACGGGCGCCTTGCGTTATCCTTCGTATTAGGGCAAGCGGAGAATCCGCGCAAACTTTTTGTTGAATCCGCCGCCGCCGATGCGCGCAATGCGTTCTATATGTTCTATATAGCACGTCTGCCAAGTTTGCAACGCGTCGCAGCAGCAGGAGCGGAGTTACGGGCGCCTTGCGTTATCCTTCGTATTAGGGCAAGCGGAGAATCCGCGCAAACTTTTTGTTGAATCCGCCGCCGCCGATGCGCGCAATGCGTTCTATATGTTCTATATAGCACGTCTGCCAAGTTTGCAACGCGTCGCAGCAGCAGGAGCGGAGTTACGGGCGCCTTGCGTTATCCTTCGTATTAGGGCAAGCGGAGAATCCGCGCAAACTTTTTGTTGAATCCGCCGCCGCCGATGCGCGCAATGCGTTCTATATGTTCTATATAGCACGTCTGCCAAGTTTGCAACGCGTCGCAGCAGCAGGAGCGGAGTTACGGGCGCCTTGCGTTATCCTTCGTATTAGGGCAAGCGGAGAATCCGCGCAAACTTTTTGTTGAATCCGCCGCCGCCGATGCGCGCAATGCGTTCTATATGTTCTATATAGCACGTCTGCCAAGTTTGCAACGCGTCGCAGCAGCAGGAGCGGAGTTACGGGCGCCTTGCGTTATCCTTCGTATTAGGGCAAGCGGAGAATCCGCGCAAACTTTTTGTTGAATCCGCCGCCGCCGATGCGCGCAATGCGTTCTATATGTTCTATATAGCACGTCTGCCAAGTTTGCAACGCGTCGCAGCAGCAGGAGCGGAGTTACGGGCGCCTTGCGTTATCCTTCGTATTAGGGCAAGCGGAGAATCCGCGCAAACTTTTTGTTGAATCCGCCGCCGCCGATGCGCGCAATGCGTTCTATATGTTCTATATAGCACGTCTGCCAAGTTTGCAACGCGTCGCAGCAGCAGGAGCGGAGTTACGGGCGCCTTGCGTTATCCTTCGTATTAGGGCAAGCGGAGAATCCGCGCAAACTTTTTGTTGAAGCCGCCGCCGCCGATGCGCGCAATGCGTTCTATATGTTCTATATAGCACGTCTGCCAAGTTTGCAACGCGTCGCAGCAGCAGGAGCGGAGTTACGGACGCCTTGCGTTATCCTTCGTATTAGGGCAAGCGGAGAATCCGCGCAAACTTTTTGTTGAATCCGCCGCCGCCGATGCGCGCAATGCGTTCTATATGTTCTATATAGCACGTCTGCCAAGTTTGCAACGCGTCGCAGCAGCAGGAGCGGAGTTACGGGCGCCTTGCGTTATCCTTCGTATTAGGGCAAGCGGAGAATCCGCGCAAACTTTTTGTTGAATCCGCCGCCGCCGATGCGCGCAATGCGTTCTATATGTTCTATATAGCACGTCTGCCAAGTTTGCAACGCGTCGCAGCAGCAGGAGCGGAGTTACGGGCGCCTTGCGTTATCCTTCGTATTAGGGCAAGCGGAGAATCCGCGCAAACTTTTTGTTGAATCCGCCGCCGCCGATGCGCGCAATGCGTTCTATATGTTCTATATAGCACGTCTGCCAAGTTTGCAACGCGTCGCAGCAGCAGGAGCGGAGTTACGGGCGCCTTGCGTTATCCTTCGTATTAGGGCAAGCGGAGAATCCGCGCAAACTTTTTGTTGAAGCCGCCGCCGCCGATGCGCGCAATGCGTTCTATATGTTCTATATAGCACGTCTGCCAAGTTTGCAACGCGTCGCAGCAGCAGGAGCGGAGTTACGGACGCCTTGCGTTATCCTTCGTATTAGGGCAAGCGGAGAATCCGCGCAAACTTTTTGTTGAATCCGCCGCCGCCGATGCGCGCAATGCGTTCTATATGTTCTATATAGCACGTCTGCCAAGTTTGCAACGCGTCGCAGCAGCAGGAGCGGAGTTACGGACGCCTTGCGTTATCCTTCGTATTAGGGCAAGCGGAGAATCCGCGCAAACTTTTTGTTGAATCCGCCGCCGCCGATGCGCGCAATGCGTTCTATATGTTCTATATAGCACGTCTGCCAAGTTTGCAACGCGTCGCAGCAGCAGGAGCGGAGTTACGGGCGCCTTGCCTTATCCTTCGTATTAGGGCAAGCGGAGAATCCGCGCAAACTTTTTGTTGAATCCGCCGCCGCCGATGCGCGCAATGCGTTCTATATGTTCTATATAGCACGTCTGCCAAGTTTGCAACGCGTCGCAGCAGCAGGAGCGGAGTTACGGGCGCCTTGCGTTATCCTTCGTATTAGGGCAAGCGGAGAATCCGCGCAAACTTTTTGTTGAATCCGCCGCCGCCGATGCGCGCAATGCGTTCTATATGTTCTATATAGCACGTCTGCCAAGTTTGCAACGCGTCGCAGCAGCAGGAGCGGAGTTACGGGCGCCTTGCGTTATCCTTCGTATTAGGGCAAGCGGAGAATCCGCGCAAACTTTTTGTTGAATCCGCCGCCGCCGATGCGCGCAATGCGTTCTATATGTTCTATATAGCACGTCTGCCAAGTTTGCAACGCGTCGCAGCAGCAGGAGCGGAGTTACGGGCGCCTTGCGTTATCCTTCGTATTAGGGCAAGCGGAGAATCCGCGCAAACTTTTTGTTGAATCCGCCGCCGCCGATGCGCGCAATGCGTTCTATATGTTCTATATAGCACGTCTGCCAAGTTTGCAACGCGTCGCAGCAGCAGGAGCGGAGTTACGGGCGCCTTGCGTTATCCTTCGTATTAGGGCAAGCGGAGAATCCGCGCAAACTTTTTGTTGAATCCGCCGCCGCCGATGCGCGCAATGCGTTCTATATGTTCTATATAGCACGTCTGCCAAGTTTGCAACGCGTCGCAGCAGCAGGAGCTGAGTTACGGGCGCCTTGCGTTATCCTTCGTATTAGGGCAAGCGGAGAATCCGCGCAAACTTTTTGTTGAATCCGCCGCCGCCGATGCGCGCAATGCGTTCTATATGTTCTATATAGCACGTCTGCCAAGTTTGCAACGCGTCGCAGCAGCAGGAGCGGAGTTACGGGCGCCTTGCGTTATCCTTCGTATTAGGGCAAGCGGAGAATCCGCGCAAACTTTTTGTTGAATCCGCCGCCGCCGATGCGCGCAATGCGTTCTATATGTTCTATATAGCACGTCTGCCAAGTTTGCAACGCGTCGCAGCAGCAGGAGCGGAGTTACGGGCGCCTTGCGTTATCCTTCGTATTAGGGCAAGCGGAGAATCCGCGCAAACTTTTTGTTGAATCCGCCGCCGCCGATGCGCGCAATGCGTTCTATATGTTCTATATAGCACGTCTGCCAAGTTTGCAACGCGTCGCAGCAGCAGGAGCGGAGTTACGGGCGCCTTGCGTTATCCTTCGTATTAGGGCAAGCGGAGAATCCGCGCAAACTTTTTGTTGAATCCGCCGCCGCCGATGCGCGCAATGCGTTCTATATGTTCTATATAGCACGTCTGCCAAGTTTGCAACGCGTCGCAGCAGCAGGAGCTGAGTTACGGGCGCCTTGCGTTATCCTTCGTATTAGGGCAAGCGGAGAATCCGCGCAAACTTTTTGTTGAATCCGCCGCCGCCGATGCGCGCAATGCGTTCTATATGTTCTATATAGCACGTCTGCCAAGTTTGCAACGCGTCGCAGCAGCAGGAGCTGAGTTACGGGCGCCTTGCGTTATCCTTCGTATTAGGGCAAGCGGAGAATCCGCGCAAACTTTTTGTTGAATCCGCCGCCGCCGATGCGCGCAATGCGTTCTATATGTTCTATATAGCACGTCTGCCAAGTTTGCAACGCGTCGCAGCAGCAGGAGCGGAGTTACGGGCGCCTTGCGTTATCCTTCGTATTAGGGCAAGCGGAGAATCCGCGCAAACTTTTTGTTGAATCCGCCGCCGCCGATGCGCGCAATGCGTTCTATATGTTCTATATAGCACGTCTGCCAAGTTTGCAACGCGTCGCAGCAGCAGGAGCGGAGTTACGGGCGCCTTGCGTTATCCTTCGTATTAGGGCAAGCGGAGAATCCGCGCAAACTTTTTGTTGAATCCGCCGCCGCCGATGCGCGCAATGCGTTCTATATGTTCTATATAGCACGTCTGCCAAGTTTGCAACGCGTCGCAGCAGCAGGAGCGGCGTTACGGGCGCCTTGCGTTATCCTTCGTATTAGGGCAAGCGGAGAATCCGCGCAAACTTTTTGTTGAATCCGCCGCCGCCGATGCGCGCAATGCGTTCTATATGTTCTATATAGCACGTCTGCCAAGTTTGCAACGCGTCGCAGCAGCAGGAGCTGAGTTACGGGCGCCTTGCGTTATCCTTCGTATTAGGGCAAGCGGAGAATCCGCGCAAACTTTTTGTTGAATCCGCCGCCGCCGATGCGCGCAATGCGTTCTATATGTTCTATATAGCACGTCTGCCAAGTTTGCAACGCGTCGCAGCAGCAGGAGCGGAGTTACGGGCGCCTTGCGTTATCCTTCGTATTAGGGCAAGCGGAGAATCCGCGCAAACTTTTTGTTGAATCCGCCGCCGCCGATGCGCGCAATGCGTTCTATATGTTCTATATAGCACGTCTGCCAAGTTTGCAACGCGTCGCAGCAGCAGGAGCTGAGTTACGGGCGCCTTGCGTTATCCTTCGTATTAGGGCAAGCGGAGAATCCGCGCAAACTTTTTGTTGAATCCGCCGCCGCCGATGCGCGCAATGCGTTCTATATGTTCTATATAGCACGTCTGCCAAGTTTGCAACGCGTCGCAGCAGCAGGAGCGGAGTTACGGGCGCCTTGCGTTATCCTTCGTATTAGGGCAAGCGGAGAATCCGCGCAAACTTTTTGTTGAATCCGCCGCCGCCGATGCGCGCAATGCGTTCTATATGTTCTATATAGCACGTCTGCCAAGTTTGCAACGCGTCGCAGCAGCAGGAGCTGAGTTACGGGCGCCTTGCGTTATCCTTCGTATTAGGGCAAGCGGAGAATCCGCGCAAACTTTTTGTTGAATCCGCCGCCGCCGATGCGCGCAATGCGTTCTATATGTTCTATATAGCACGTCTGCCAAGTTTGCAACGCGTCGCAGCAGCAGGAGCGGAGTTACGGGCGCCTTGCGTTATCCTTCGTATTAGGGCAAGCGGAGAATCCGCGCAAACTTTTTGTTGAATCCGCCGCCGCCGATGCGCGCAATGCGTTCTATATGTTCTATATAGCACGTCTGCCAAGTTTGCAACGCGTCGCAGCAGCAGGAGCGGAGTTACGGGCGCCTTGCGTTATCCTTCGTATTAGGGCAAGCGGAGAATCCGCGCAAACTTTTTGTTGAATCCGCCGCCGCCGATGCGCGCAATGCGTTCTATATGTTCTATATAGCACGTCTGCCAAGTTTGCAACGCGTCGCAGCAGCAGGAGCGGAGTTACGGGCGCCTTGCGTTATCCTTCGTATTAGGGCAAGCGGAGAATCCGCGCAAACTTTTTGTTGAATCCGCCGCCGCCGATGCGCGCAATGCGTTCTATATGTTCTATATAGCACGTCTGCCAAGTTTGCAACGCGTCGCAGCAGCAGGAGCGGAGTTACGGGCGCCTTGCGTTATCCTTCGTATTAGGGCAAGCGGAGAATCCGCGCAAACTTTTTGTTGAATCCGCCGCCGCCGATGCGCGCAATGCGTTCTATATGTTCTATATAGCAAGTCTGCCAAGTTTGCAACGCGTCGCAGCAGCAGGAGCGGAGTTACGGGCGCCTTGCGTTATCCTTCGTATTAGGGCAAGCGGAGAATCCGCGCAAACTGTTTGTTGAATCCGCCGCCGCCGATGCGCGCAATGCGTTCTATATGTTCTATATAGCACGTCTGCCAAGTTTGCAACGCGTCGCAGCAGCAGGAGCGGAGTTACGGGCGCCTTGCGTTATCCTTCGTATTAGGGCAAGCGGAGAATCCGCGCAAACTTTTTGTTGAAGCCGCCGCCGCCGATGCGCGCAATGCGTTCTATATGTTCTATATAGCATGTCTGCCAAGTTTGCAACGCGTCGCAGCAGCAGGAGCGGAGTTACGGACGCCTTGCGTTATCCTTCGTATTAGGGCAAGCGGAGAATCCGCGCAAACTTTTTGTTGAATCCGCCGCCGCCGATGCGCGCAATGCGTTCTATATGTTCTATATAGCACGTCTGCCAAGTTTGCAACGCGTCGCAGCAGCAGGAGCGGAGTTACGGGCGCCTTGCGTTATCCTTCGTATTAGGGCAAGCGGAGAATCCGCGCAAACTTTTTGTTGAATCCGCCGCCGCCGATGCGCGCAATGCGTTCTATATGTTCTATATAGCACGTCTGCCAAGTTTGCAACGCGTCGCAGCAGCAGGAGCGGAGTTACGGGCGCCTTGCGTTATCCTTCGTATTAGGGCAAGCGGAGAATCCGCGCAAACTTTTTGTTGAAGCCGCCGCCGCCGATGCGCGCAATGCGTTCTATATGTTCTATATAGCACGTCTGCCAAGTTTGCAACGCGTCGCAGCAGCAGGAGCGGAGTTACGGACGCCTTGCGTTATCCTTCGTATTAGGCAAGCGGAGAATCCGCGCAAACTTTTTGTTGAATCCGCCGCCGCCGATGCGCGCAATGCGTTCTATATGTTCTATATAGCACGTCTGCCAAGTTTGCAACGCGTCGCAGCAGCAGGAGCGGAGTTACGGGCGCCTTGCGTTATCCTTCGTATTAGGCAAGCGGAGAATCCGCGCAAACTTTTTGTTGAATCCGCCGCCGCCGATGCGCGCAATGCGTTCTATATGTTCTATATAGCACGTCTGCCAAGTTTGCAACGCGTCGCAGCAGCAGGAGCGGAGTTACGGGCGCCTTGCGTTATCCTTCGTATTAGGCAAGCGGAGAATCCGCGCAAACTTTTTGTTGAATCCGCCGCCGCCGATGCGCGCAATGCGTTCTATATGTTCTATATAGCACGTCTGCCAAGTTTGCAACGCGTCGCAGCAGCAGGAGCGGAGTTACGGGCGCCTTGAGTTATCCTTCGTATTAGGGCAAGCGGAGAATCCGCGCAAACTTTTTGTTGAATCCGCCGCCGCCGATGCGCGCAATGCGTTCTATATGTTCTATATAGCACGTCTGCCAAGTTTGCAACGCGTCGCAGCAGCAGGAGCGGAGTTACGGGCGCCTTGCGTTATCCTTCGTATTAGGGCAAGCGGAGAATCCGCGCAAACTTTTTGTTGAATCCGCCGCCGCCGATGCGCGCAATGCGTTCTATATGTTCTATATAGCACGTCTGCCAAGTTTGCAACGCGTCGCAGCAGCAGGAGCGGAGTTACGGGCGCCTTGCGTTATCCTTCGTATTAGGGCAAGCGGAGAATCCGCGCAAACTTTTTGTTGAATCCGCCGCCGCCGATGCGCGCAATGCGTTCTATATGTTCTATATAGCACGTCTGCCAAGTTTGCAACGCGTCGCAGCAGCAGGAGCTGAGTTACGGGCGCCTTGCGTTATCCTTCGTATTAGGCAAGCGGAGAATCCGCGCAAACTTTTTGTTGAATCCGCCGCCGCCGATGCGCGCAATGCGTTCTATATGTTCTATATAGCACGTCTGCCAAGTTTGCAACGCGTCGCAGCAGCAGGAGCGGAGTTACGGGCGCCTTGCGTTATCCTTCGTATTAGGGCAAGCGGAGAATCCGCGCAAACTTTTTGTTGAATCCGCCGCCGCCGATGCGCGCAATGCGTTCTATATGTTCTATATAGCACGTCTGCCAAGTTTGCAACGCGTCGCAGCAGCAGGAGCGGAGTTACGGGCGCCTTGCGTTATCCTTCGTATTAGGGCAAGCGGAGAATCCGCGCAAACTTTTTGTTGAATCCGCCGCCGCCGATGCGCGCAATGCGTTCTATATGTTCTATATAGCAGGTCTGCCAAGTTTGCAACGCGTCGCAGCAGCAGGAGCGGAGTTACGGGCGCCTTGCGTTATCCTTCGTATTAGGGCAAGCGGAGAATCCGCGCAAACTTTTTGTTGAATCCGCCGCCGCCGATGCGCGCAATGCGTTCTATATGTTCTATATAGCACGTCTGCCAAGTTTGCAACGCGTCGCAGCAGCAGGAGCGGAGTTACGGGCGCCTTCCTTTATCCTTCGTATTAGGCAAGCGGAGAATCCGCGCAAACTTTTTGTTGAATCCGCCGCCGCCGATGCGCGCAATGCGTTCTATATGTTCTATATAGCACGTCTGCCAAGTTTGCAACGCGTCGCAGCAGCAGGAGCGGAGTTACGGGCGCCTTGCGTTATCCTTCGTATTAGGGCAAGCGGAGAATCCGCGCAAACTTTTTGTTGAATCCGCCGCCGCCGATGCGCGCAATGCGTTCTATATGTTCTATATAGCACGTCTGCCAAGTTTGCAACGCGTCGCAGCAGCAGGAGCGGAGTTACGGGCGCCTTGCGTTATCCTTCGTATTAGGGCAAGCGGAGAATCCGCGCAAACTTTTTGTTGAATCCGCCGCCGCCGATGCGCGCAATGCGTTCTATATGTTCTATATAGCACGTCTGCCAAGTTTGCAACGCGTCGCAGCAGCAGGAGCGGAGTTACGGGCGCCTTGCGTTATCCTTCGTATTAGGGCAAGCGGAGAATCCGCGCAAACTTTTTGTTGAATCCGCCGCCGCCGATGCGCGCAATGCGTTCTATATGTTCTATATAGCACGTCTGCCAAGTTTGCAACGCGTCGCAGCAGCAGGAGCTGAGTTACGGGCGCCTTGCGTTATCCTTCGTATTAGGGCAAGCGGAGAATCCGCGCAAACTTTTTGTTGAATCCGCCGCCGCCGATGCGCGCAATGCGTTCTATATGTTCTATATAGCACGTCTGCCAAGTTTGCAACGCGTCGCAGCAGCAGGAGCGGAGTTACGGGCGCCTTGCGTTATCCTTCGTATTAGGGCAAGCGGAGAATCCGCGCAAACTTTTTGTTGAATCCGCCGCCGCCGATGCGCGCAATGCGTTCTATATGTTCTATATAGCAGGTCTGCCAAGTTTGCAACGCGTCGCAGCAGCAGGAGCGGAGTTACGGGCGCCTTGCGTTATCCTTCGTATTAGGGCAAGCGGAGAATCCGCGCAAACTTTTTGTTGAATCCGCCTCCGCCGATGCGCGCAATGCGTTCTATATGTTCTATATAGCACGTCTGCCAAGTTTGCAACGCGTCGCAGCAGCAGGAGCGGAGTTACGGGCGCCTTCCGTTATCCTTCGTATTAGGGCAAGCGGAGAATCCGCGTAAACTTTTTGTTGAATCCGCCGCCGCCGATGCGCGCAATGCGTTCTATATGTTCTATATAGCACGTCTGCCAAGTTTGCAACGCGTCGCAGCAGCAGGAGCGGAGTTACGGGCGCCTTGCGTTATCCTTCGTATTAGGGCAAGCGGAGAATCCGCGCAAACTTTTGTTGAATCCGCCGCCGCCGATGCGCGCAATGCGTTCTATATGTTCTATATAGCACGTCTGCCAAGTTTGCAACGCGTCGCAGCAGCAGGAGCGGAGTTACGGGCGCCTTGAGTTATCCTTCGTATTAGGGCAAGCGGAGAATCCGCGCAAACTTTTTGTTGAATCCGCCGCCGCCGATGCGCGCAATGCGTTCTATATGTTCTATATAGCACGTCTGCCAAGTTTGCAACGCGTCGCAGCAGCAGGAGCGGAGTTACGGGCGCCTTGAGTTATCCTTCGTATTAGGGCAAGCGGAGAATCCGCGCAAACTTTTTGTTGAATCCGCCGCCGCCGATGCGCGCAATGCGTTCTATATGTTCTATATAGCACGTCTGCCAAGTTTGCAACGCGTCGCAGCAGCAGGAGCGGAGTTACGGGCGCCTTGCGTTATCCTTCGTATTAGGGCAAGCGGAGAATCCGCGCAAACTTTTTGTTGAATCCGCCGCCGCCGATGCGCGCAATGCGTTCTATATGTTCTATATAGCACGTCTGCCAAGTTTGCAACGCGTCGCAGCAGCAGGAGCGGAGTTACGGGCGCCTTGCGTTATCCTTCGTATTAGGGCAAGCGGAGAATCCGCGCAAGCTTTTTGTTGAATCCGCCGCCGCCGATGCGCGCAATGCGTTCTATATGTTCTATATAGCACGTCTGCCAAGTTTGCAACGCGTCGCAGCAGCAGGAGGGGAGTTACGGGCGCCTTGCGTTATCCTTCGTATTAGGGCAAGCGGAGAATCCGCGCAAACTTTTTGTTGAATCCGCCGCCGCCGATGCGCGCAATGCGTTCTATATGTTCTATATAGCACGTCTGCCAAGTTTGCAACGCGTCGCAGCAGCAGGAGCGGAGTTACGGGCGCCTTGCGTTATCCTTCGTATTAGGGGGCAAGCGGAGAATCCGCGCAAACTTTTTGTTGAATCCGCCGCCGCCGATGCGCGCAATGCGTTCTATATGTTCTATATAGCACGTCTGCCAAGTTTGCAACGCGTCGCAGCAGCAGGAGCGGAGTTACGGCGCCTTGCGTTATCCTTCGTATTAGGGCAAGCGGAGAATCCGCGCAAACTTTTTGTTGAAGCCGCCGCCGCCGATGCGCGCAATGCGTTCTATATGTTCTATATAGCACGTCTGCCAAGTTTGCAACGCGTCGCAGCAGCAGGAGCGGAGTTACGGAAGCCTTGCGTTATCCTTCGTATTAGGCAAGCGGAGAATCCGCGCAAACTTTTTGTTGAATCCGCCGCCGCCGATGCGCGCAATGCGTTCTATATGTTCTATATAGCACGTCTGCCAAGTTTGCAACGCGTCGCAGCAGCAGGAGCGGAGTTACGGGCGCCTTGCGTTATCCTTCGTATTAGGGCAAGCGGAGAATCCGCGCAAACTTTTTGTTGAATCCGCCGCCGCCGATGCGCGCAATGCGTTCTATATGTTCTATATAGCACGTCTGCCAAGTTTGCAACGCGTCGCAGCAGCAGGAGCGGAGTTACGGGCGCCTTGCGTTATCCTTCGTATTAGGGCAAGCGGAGAATCCGCGCAAACTTTTTGTTGAATCCGCCGCCGCCGATGCGCGCAATGCGTTCTATATGTTCTATATAGCACGTCTGCCAAGTTTGCAACGCGTCGCAGCAGCAGGAGCGGAGTTACGGGCGCCTTGCGTTATCCTTCGTATTAGGGCAAGCGGAGAATCCGCGCAAACTTTTTGTTGAATCCGCCGCCGCCGATGCGCGCAATGCGTTCTATATGTTCTATATAGCACGTCTGCCAAGTTTGCAACGCGTCGCAGCAGCAGGAGCGGAGTTACGGGCGCCTTGCGTTATCCTTCGTATTAGGGCAAGCGGAGAATCCGCGCAAACTTTTTGTTGAATCCGCCGCCGCCGATGCGCGCAATGCGTTCTATATGTTCTATATAGCACGTCTGCCAAGTTTGCAACGCGTCGCAGCAGCAGGAGCGGAGTTACGGGCGCCTTGCGTTATCCTTCGTATTAGGGCAAGCGGAGAATCCGCGCAAACTTTTGTTGAATCCGCCGCCGCCGATGCGCGCAATGCGTTCTATATGTTCTATATAGCACGTCTGCCAAGTTTGCAACGCGTCGCAGCAGCAGGAGCGGAGTTACGGGCGCCTTGCGTTATCCTTCGTATTAGGGCAAGCGGAGAATCCGCGCAAACTTTTTGTTGAATCCGCCGCCGCCGATGCGCGCAATGCGTTCTATATGTTCTATATAGCACGTCTGCCAAGTTTGCAACGCGTCGCAGCAGCAGGAGCGGAGTTACGGGCGCCTTGCGTTATCCTTCGTATTAGGGCAAGCGGAGAATCCGCGCAAACTTTTTTGTTGAATCCGCCGCCGCCGATGCGCGCAATGCGTTCTATATGTTCTATATAGCACGTCTGCCAAGTTTGCAACGCGTCGCAGCAGCAGGAGCGGAGTTACGGGCGCCTTGCGTTATCCTTCGTATTAGGGCAAGCGGAGAATCCGCGCAAACTTTTTGTTGAATCCGCCGCCGCCGATGCGCGCAATGCGTTCTATATGTTCTATATAGCACGTCTGCCAAGTTTGCAACGCGTCGCAGCAGCAGGAGCGGAGTTACGGGCGCCTTGCGTTATCCTTCGTATTAGGCAAGCGGAGAATCCGCGCAAACTTTTTGTTGAATCCGCCGCCGCCGATGCGCGCAATGCGTTCTATATGTTCTATATAGCACGTCTGCCAAGTTTGCAACGCGTCGCAGCAGCAGGAGCGGAGTTACGGGCGCCTTGCGTTATCCTTCGTATTAGGGCAAGCGGAGAATCCGCGCAAACTTTTCTTGAATCCGCCGCCGCCGATGCGCGCAATGCGTTCTATATGTTCTATATAGCACGTCTGCCAAGTTTGCAACGCGTCGCAGCAGCAGGAGCGGAGTTACGGGCGCCTTGCGTTATCCTTCGTATTAGGGCAAGCGGAGAATCCGCGCAAACTTTTTGTTGAATCCGCCGCCGCCGATGCGCGCAATGCGTTCTATATGTTCTATATAGCACGTCTGCCAAGTTTGCAACGCGTCGCAGCAGCAGGAGCGGAGTTACGGGCGCCTTGCGTTATCCTTCGTATTAGGGCAAGCGGAGAATCCGCGCAAACTTTTTGTTGAATCCGCCGCCGCCGATGCGCGCAATGCGTTCTATATGTTCTATATAGCACGTCTGCCAAGTTTGCAACGCGTCGCAGCAGCAGGAGCGGAGTTACGGGCGCCTTGCGTTATCCTTCGTATTAGGGCAAGCGGAGAATCCGCGCAAACTTTTTGTTGAATCCGCCGCCGCCGATGCGCGCAATGCGTTCTATATGTTCTATATAGCACGTCTGCCAAGTTTGCAACGCGTCGCAGCAGCAGGAGCGGAGTTACGGGCGCCTTGCGTTATCCTTCGTATTAGGGCAAGCGGAGAATCCGCGCAAACTTTTTGTTGAATCCGCCGCCGCCGATGCGCGCAATGCGTTCTATATGTTCTATATAGCACGTCTGCCAAGTTTGCAACGTCGCAGCAGCAGGAGCGGAGTTACGGGCGCCTTGCGTTATCCTTCGTATTAGGCAAGCGGAGAATCCGCGCAAACTTTTTGTTGAATCCGCCGCCGCCGATGCGCGCAATGCGTTCTATATGTTCTATATAGCACGTCTGCCAAGTTTGCAACGTCGCAGCAGCAGGAGCGGAGTTACGGGCGCCTTGCGTTATCCTTCGTATTAGGCAAGCGGAGAATCCGCGCAAACTTTTTGTTGAATCCGCCGCCGCCGATGCGCGCAATGCGTTCTATATGTTCTATATAGCACGTCTGCCAAGTTTGCAACGCGTCGCAGCAGCAGGAGCGGAGTTACGGGCGCCTTGCGTTATCCTTCGTATTAGGCAAGCGGAGAATCCGCGCAAACTTTTTGTTGAATCCGCCGCCGCCGATGCGCGCAATGCGTTCTATATGTTCTATATAGCACGTCTGCCAAGTTTGCAACGCGTCGCAGCAGCAGGAGCGGAGTTACGGGCGCCTTGCGTTATCCTTCGTATTAGGCAAGCGGAGAATCCGCGCAAACTTTTTGTTGAATCCGCCGCCGCCGATGCGCGCAATGCGTTCTATATGTTCTATATAGCACGTCTGCCAAGTTTGCAACGCGTCGCAGCAGCAGGAGCGGAGTTACGGGCGCCTTGCGTTATCCTTCGTATTAGGGCAAGCGGAGAATCCGCGCAAACTTTTTGTTGAATCCGCCGCCGCCGATGCGCGCAATGCGTTCTATATGTTCTATATAGCACGTCTGCCAAGTTTGCAACGCGTCGCAGCAGCAGGAGCGGAGTTACGGGCGCCTTGCGTTATCCTTCGTATTAGGGCAAGCGGAGAATCCGCGCAAACTTTTTGTTGAATCCGCCGCCGCCGATGCGCGCAATGCGTTCTATATGTTCTATATAGCACGTCTGCCAAGTTTGCAACGCGTCGCAGCAGCAGGAGCGGAGTTACGGGCGCGCCTTGCGTTATCCTTCCTATTAGGGCAAGCGGAGAATCCGCGCAAACTTTTGTTGAATCCGCCGCCGCCGATGCGCGCAATGCGTTCTATATGTTCTATATAGCACGTCTGCCAAGTTTGCAACGCGTCGCAGCAGCAGGAGCGGAGTTACGGGCGCCTTGCGTTATCCTTCGTATTAGGGCAAGCGGAGAATCCGCGCAAACTTTTTGTTGAATCCGCCGCCGCCGATGCGCGCAATGCGTTCTATATGTTCTATATAGCACGTCTGCCAAGTTTGCAACGCGTCGCAGCAGCAGGAGCGGAGTTACGGGCGCCTTGCGTTATCCTTCGTATTAGGGCAAGCGGATAATCCGCGCAAACTTTTTGTTGAATCCGCCGCCGCCGATGCGCGCAATGCGTTCTATATGTTCTATATAGCACGTCTGCCAAGTTTGCAACGCGTCGCAGCAGCAGGAGCGGAGTTACGGGCGCCTTGCGTTATCCTTCGTATTAGGGCAAGCGGAGAATCCGCGCAAACTTTTTGTTGAATCCGCCGCCGCCGATGCGCGCAATGCGTTCTATATGTTCTATATAGCACGTCTGCCAAGTTTGCAACGCGTCGCAGCAGCAGGAGCGGAGTTACGGGCGCCTTGCGTTATCCTTCGTATTAGGCAAGCGGAGAATCCGCGCAAACTTTTTGTTGAATCCGCCGCCGCCGATGCGCGCAATGCGTTCTATATGTTCTATATAGCACGTCTGCCAAGTTTGCAACGCGTCGCAGCAGCAGGAGCGGAGTTACGGGCGCCTTGCGTTATCCTTCGTATTAGGGCAAGCGGAGAATCCGCGCAAACTTTTTGTTGAATCCGCCGCCGCCGATGCGCGCAATGCGTTCTATATGTTCTATATAGCACGTCTGCCAAGTTTGCAACGCGTCGCAGCAGCAGGAGCGGAGTTACGGGCGCCTTGCGTTATCCTTCGTATTAGGGCAAGCGGAGAATCCGCGCAAACTTTTTGTTGAATCCGCCGCCGCCGATGCGCGCAATGCGTTCTATATGTTCTATATAGCACGTCTGCCAAGTTTGCAACGCGTCGCAGCAGCAGAGCGGAGTTACGGGCGCCTTGCGTTATCCTTCGTATTAGGGCAAGCGGAGAATCCGCGCAAACTTTTTGTTGAATCCGCCGCCGCCGATGCGCGCAATGCGTTCTATATGTTCTATATAGCACGTCTGCCAAGTTTGCAACGCGTCGCAGCAGCAGGAGCGGAGTTACGGGCGCCTTGCGTTATCCTTCGTATTAGGGCAAGCGGAGAATCCGCGCAAACTTTTTGTTGAATCCGCCGCCGCCGATGCGCGCAGTGCGTTCTATATGTTCTATATAGCACGTCTGCCAAGTTTGCAACGCGTCGCAGCAGCAGGAGCGGAGTTACGGGCGCCTTGCGTTATCCTTCGTATTAGGGCAAGCGGAGAATCCGCGCAAACTTTTTGTTGAATCCGCCGCCGCCGATGCGCGCAATGCGTTCTATATGTTCTATATAGCACGTCTGCCAAGTTTGCAACGCGTCGCAGCAGCAGGAGCGGAGTTACGGGCGCCTTGCGTTATCCTTCGTATTAGGGCAAGCGGAGAATCCGCGCAAACTTTTTGTTGAAGCCGCCGCCGCCGATGCGCGCAATGCGTTCTATATGTTCTATAGCACGTCTGCCAAGTTTGCAACGCGTCGCAGCAGCAGGAGCGGAGTTACGGACGCCTTGCGTTATCCTTCGTATTAGGGCAAGCGGAGAATCCGCGCAAACTTTTGTTGAATCCGCCGCCGCCGATGCGCGCAATGCGTTCTATATGTTCTATATAGCACGTCTGCCAAGTTTGCAACGCGTCGCAGCAGCAGGAGCGGAGTTACGGGCGCCTTGCGTTATCCTTCGTATTAGGGCAAGCGGAGAATCCGCGCAAACTTTTTGTTGAATCCGCCGCCGCCGATGCGCGCAATGCGTTCTATATGTTCTATATAGCACGTCTGCCAAGTTTGCAACGCGTCGCAGCAGCAGGAGCGGAGTTACGGGCGCCTTGCGTTTCCTTCGTATTAGGGCAAGCGGAGAATCCTCGCAAACTTTTTGTTGAATCCGCCGCCGCCGATGCGCGCAATGCGTTCTATATGTTCTATATAGCACGTCTGCCAAGTTTGCAACGCGTCGCAGCAGCAGGAGCGGAGTTACGGGCGCCTTTCGTTATCCTTCGTATTAGGGCAAGCGGAGAATCCGCGCAAACTTTTTGTTGAATCCGCCGCCGCCGATGCGCGCAATGCGTTCTATATGTTCTATATAGCACGTCTGCCAAGTTTGCAACGCGTCGCAGCAGCAGGAGCGGAGTTACGGGCGCCTTTGCGTTATCCTTCGTATTAGGGCAAGCGGAGAATCCGCGCAAACTTTTGTTGAATCCGCCGCCGCCGATGCGCGCAATGCGTTCTATATGTTCTATATAGCACGTCTGCCAAGTTTGCAACGCGTCGCAGCAGCAGGAGCGGAGATACGGGCGCCTTGCGTTATCCTTCGTATTAGGGCAAGCGGAGAATCCGCGCAAACTTTGTTGAATCCGCCGCCGCCGATGCGCGCAATGCGTTCTATATGTTCTATATAGCACGTCTGCCAAGTTTGCAACGCGTCGCAGCAGCAGGAGCGGAGTTACGGGCGCCTTGCGTTATCCTTCGTATTAGGGCAAGCGGAGAATCCGCGCAAACTTTTTGTTGAATCCGCCGCCGCCGATGCGCGCAGTGCGTTCTATATGTTCTATATAGCACGTCTGCCAAGTTTGCAACGCGTCGCAGCAGCAGGAGCGGAGTTACGGGCGCCTTGCGTTATCCTTCGTATTAGGGGCAAGGGAGAATCCGCGCAAACTTTTTGTTGAATCCGCCGCCGCCGATGCGCGCAATGCGTTCTATATGTTCTATATAGCACGTCTGCCAAGTTTGCAACGCGTCGCAGCAGCAGGAGCGGAGTTACGGGCGCCTGCGTTATCCTTCGTATTAGGCAAGCGGAGAATCCGCGCAAACTTTTTGTTGAATCCGCCGCCGCCGATGCGCGCAATGCGTTCTATATGTTCTATATAGCACGTCTGCCAAGTTTGCAACGCGTCGCAGCAGCAGGAGCGGAGTTACGGGCGCCTTGCGTTATC